>JAEMON010000004.1:14382863-14394168 GCA_030264115.1 Lygus lineolaris
TGGAACTTTTTATTGATCAGTATGATCTGTCCCTACATGATTCCTGCGTTCCTACGTTCATGAGGTATAGTAAGTTACTTCCTTGGGTTCAATTTACTGTGACATGAGCCAACGACATGCGTATAGGTATATAATTCACTATCACGAGACTCAAACATTACGCTAATGATTACAGGAGATAAGCTTAATTGCCTTCTGACAGGTAGAGTTTACTAAATCAGTCAACGAGTAGAAACTAGTGAGTGAACTTTCAACAGCCCTCACCAATCCCATAAGCTGGTTTTTCTTTTAAATCTGCTGCCTACTACAGTATAGTTCGAGGAAAGTACATCTGGGTATGTACATTTGTGGTTATTATCTATTATGTTTTTGTTAACTTCCAAAACAATAAGAATGCATTAAGAAGGTACAAAAGTGAAAGGAGTTACCGAACTTTGCGCTTGTGGGAGGGGGTTGAGGGTTTCACCATTACAATATTTTGTTGTTTTGTAACACCAGTTTAATAGGTCTCCCAAAGTCCCAACCAGCACTTTCTTGACTTATAAACTCAGATTAACACTCTGAAATGATTACAAATCTTGTAACATTCCCTTCACACACACACGTCCTTTGAAAAGGAACAATTCTTTCCTACCTTCTCTTACGCAGAATGGAGTAGGCAAAATGGCCAACTTGGTCATAACTTGGCCAAAACTGACTGCAGAATTTGTCGTTTTCAATCAGAGCAAACTTTAATTAAGATCCATCTATCCCTTCGAGACCAGTGACCAGTGACCTCTGTATCTCCATATCTGAGATTACATACACTGGACACGCATACGGAAAATGGGTTTTGATTCTGACATGGCCTTGAAGATCCACAAGCGCATAGTCAAATGGAGCTGCGTTCAAATGGAGGCATCTTGTCCAACCCTACAACATTACTTCACTAACACACCACGTTATTATGACAAAGAAATAGTTTCCGTTAATTCGTTTGTTGTAAAAATGGAAATAACGAAGTGTAAAATTCCGTTCCCAAATACCTACAGCTTTGGCAAAAAGCTCAGGGGTAATTTATTGATAAAGTCAATCCACGCCATCCACAGGGCACAAAAGAAAGTAATTGGGCAAAACTACCATAAATACTGTTAATTCACTCACTAAGCTATTTCATTACTATTACTCAGCCATAATTATTGACATTCCCACTTACCTCTGATTTCTATTATACGGAATCAGCCAAGCAAGTTTGATAAACGAACTTTTTAGAAGACACTTTTATCTTTTATAACTTATCGCAGAAATGCCAGCTGAATACCAAAAAACGCGGGAACGCGTTCTGTGGAATCCTGATGACATGGAGTTTCGAATTCCAAGGCAGTTTAGTTCCGCTAGATTCCGTAAGAGAGCTAGGTATGTGCAAATTACCCCTGATTTCCAATTACCCCACCTGACCCGGTACAGCTTTAAGACGATTTCTTCCAATCAGAAAAACAAACATTTCTTTGGACAATTAGGCTAATAATTATCTCACATGGATAGTGAACTGTTTGCCTCTCAAACCTCTATAATTACTTACACTAACAGGTTGAATGTTTCACGTGGCATTGTAGAAGTTCAGTGGCTGTCAGGCGACATGACTTTTCCATGTCATAAATTACCGTACTACCTACTACCCGTTCTGTATCTTCTTAATGATCCTATTTTGATGTTCATATTTTGTCGTTCTCTTAGTTCCCTGGAGAAGAAGGCCACGAAGATTACTGAGATGAAATCAATATTTGGTGAGCTGTCTAACAAAATCATGCCGTGTTATTCTTATTGAAAGTTGCATTGTTTCCTTTTTCCCGAACATTTATGCCAAAAATTACGTTTTGCAGAATGTTTGGGATCCAGACATATTCAAATGATTTTGTCATTTTGGGGATTGGCGAATCTCGGTCTGCTAACACAAAGTCAATATATCGGCCTGGTGGCGATGACGGATCCCACAGGGAATATAACATTTCCGGTAAGCCCGAACGATAATAAATCAGTACCTGGTCAAAATATTGGCAGTCTTTTTAGCAGCTAACATTACCTACAGAAACTTAACTATAAGTGAGTAAGCCATGTCTTTTTTGTTGGAATTCCAGAGCTTGTCCTATACTATTGCACAGAAAGGTGTTATTGCGAGTATATTCGGATATGGTATGACGTTGGGAAATGTCGTAGCAGGCCAGCTTGCAGACAGATTTGGTCCAATGATGATTTGGCCCATAGCAGCTGGAATTTTCAGTGGTTTACTATCACTTGTAATTCCTTGTGCCTCAGTGTACTTGGGATTTGAAACTGCCTGCGTGTTGAGGTTCATCCAAGGATTGGGAATGGTGAGTTTAGCTCTCAAATATTTCCTACCCATCTATCGCATATATTTTTTATTTTTGACTTGCAGGTATTGCACAGTATGGCCGTGGTGAGTGGAGTGGGGCCTTGGCATAGTTCGGGACTGGCGTGAATCATATTATACTGACCCTGAGCATACCGACTACCTATATTACTGACTGTGACTTTCCTTATCTATAATAGACCCCAAAATGGCTATTTTTAGGTGTTTCTATGCTGATTACATCCCTCACAGAATTTTCTCGGAGACAAGGAATATCGTTTATCATCCCGAATTTCACATAAAACTCTTGATTCATTTCGGAAAAAATGCCAAAAAATACTAAAAACATCGTTTTCTTCCCCAATTTTTCTGGTATTTTCCCCCAATTTTCTTTTTAACTGGTACTATTTGGCTGCAAAAATCGAGCCTCGAAATCGAAATTTGGACCTCGTAAGTTAAGGTCGCAATTATGTTTACAATTTACATAGACCCTCTACCCGAATCAAAACATTGAAGTAATTGAAGTCACCCAAAGTCATCAAGTCGCGTGGGGCAATAAATATGTGAGTCTTGAAGAGAAGAGAAAAATACCACTAATTCCTTACTCACCTACAAATCCACATCATGTACATCTGTCTGAAACCTATAGATATGGTTATAAGATCGTATAAACAAACCAATTCCGATTGCAATCCTTTCCCTTCACCCTTCAAGTCAAGTGATGAGGAGAGGAAGAATTACCTACAATTATTGGATCTTCTATATCTATATTCACCAATTTCATTTGATGAAATTCCAGAGCTGTACAACACCTTGTGTCTACGTGCATATGTCTAAATGGGTGGTTCCAGAAGAACAAGCCAAATTCTCATGGATTTGGACAGGTTTGTATTTTATACTTTTTTGAATGTAGATCGTTGTCTATCTTAATAGTGAACTCAGTCTGTTCAGTGATCAGAGTCACACAAGAAGTGTCTGATTAATGCTATTTGAAGATGAATGGTACCATCATCTCAATATTTTTAGGATGTCTGTTGATCCAAACTATGAGAGGTTATTGTGATAATAATACATTATAAATATCCACGTGTATCAATATACAAAATATCAATATGTATGTGATAATTTCAACGTTTATTGTTGGGTATTTCGGATTTTTCAAATTTTGGAATGAGAAATTTAGGGGATTTCACCAGATTCCCACCATCAGGTTACACAGAAAATCAATAACAACCATTAATGCGCAAAGTACTAGTGATTATTAGTGCATGATGATGTCTATGTATCAAACACGTAATCTATCATCAACTCCTAGGTACTTGTTCCTTGTTAATAGGCAGGCAAGTGGGGAGCCTTACTATACTGGCTCTCTCTGGACCTTTGACGAACTGTGTGGTTGGATGGCCTGCGGTATTTTATTTTCCAGGTAAAACTTTCTGGGCACTAGGTAACATTATTAAAATTAAATACTGAGATATTCAGTTAGATCATACAGAATATGCAGTTGATTGAAGTACGGTATGTACATACGGTCGAGCACACCAATCAGTCTTGTAGTATTAAAGTGTAAATGGAATATATTCAATATCCATTATAATGTATTTCGGGTATTTAAATTTCATTTCAGGAGCCTTTGGCATAACCTGGGGTCTAGCATGCTTGTGGTGGGGCTACAGCACTCCATCCCAACATTCAACCATTTCTACCGATGAGAGGGAATTCATAGAAAAAAGTCTCTCTGGAGTTTCGAATGTTAATTTCAAAGTATGCGAGTATATCAATGCGAGCATTCATTGTATATCAATTCTCTTGATTTGAAGCACTCACAACCAACGTTAAATTTGATATTGTTGAATTTAGAACCTATAAGATTAATTTGGATGAATTAGTTGAAAAGGTTAAACTTATACTATGTGGTATGTTTACAGAACTTCAAAACTCCGTGGCGTGCCATGCTATTGTCACTACCTCAATGGGCTTTCACTCTAACACAAACTTGTCACTGGTATGTCAATGATTCCATATTTTCGATGGAGCCGACGTACCTCAGTAAAATATTCGGTTTCTCAGTGGAGAAGGTTAGATTATCATTACCTCTAAATATTTGTGTATAGCTTGTACGTCGGTATCAAACCAGAGCAGCTCTATAAACATACAAACCCCTTCATCCACTTCACTTTTTCAAAGGTGAGTATTTCTTCATTCGTGAAGAGATACTGCATGCCCAAGTAATTGTACATCAATCTGATGCCAGAGTACCCACTTAGGTTTAAAACTTTCCTTAAAACTTCACTTAGGTGTAAAACTTTCCAATTGTGATATTATACCTACAGGATGTCTAGGAAACAGAAGGTATTGGGATGCCAGGTGGTATTCCAGTATTTCCGCGATTCGAAGGTTTTTTCTATTCCCTGTGATTCATTAAATTTCGAAGCGGAAATTCCAGGATTTTAAACCATTTTAAAATTCTTCCGGAAAATTGGTCGGAGGTACTACTGGTACGTGGCTTTCTTCCTCCGAAACCCACCTTTTTATCGGTCAATATGATTAGGGAGTATCACCATTTGATTCATCATGAAAGAATACATGGAAACCACTACCAAAATATCATGAAACGGACAGATCGGATCAAATCATGTATTACACGCTAAAACACCCTCTCCTCGAAAAACCTACGTTTCTCGCCTTTCAGAAGTACTTTTCTCTACTATTTGGTTCACTGAATTTAGAAAATACCTACTTACCAAACCGTTGGAAAGCTGAGTTCCTGAAAAAGTTCCTCCCATCACCAGCAATATTATGATCTTGGTATTCTCACCATGTTAGATCGCTTTGTTTTTCGTATTTTTTCTGATATTTGCAAAATCTTCATTTTTATGCGGAAAATTCAAGAGTTCGAACCATATAAAAATTCTTTAAATTATCAATATTATCCTGAAAATAAATTTAACCATCTTTCTAACAAGACCCACCAATTTGTTGGTAAATCTTAGGATGGGTTGAAATGAGTTGAATGTTGAAAGACGTCATTTACGACGATAAAAAACTTGAAATGAAAAAATAAAAAACCGAAACCATGGATAAGTAGGTATATATAATATCGCAAAGAGGAACTTCTGGTCAAAAATTACTCCGAAAATCAATTCCCGGCCTCTTTCATTCCTGTTTCCGATACACCATGTGACCCTACATAGCCCTGTGACATTGAATAGGTATGCCCTGCATACCTGCTAAACCTATCCACTACACAGTACCTAATTTGTTCCAGACCGGATACATGTCTGCTCTGAACTTTCTGGTTTACATTCCGGTTTCATTCTTGTTTGCGCTGTTAGCGATGTTAACTAACAGCCATCTCAAGGTTGACGTGTCAAGGAAGCTATGGACAAGTGTGGGTAAGTTGGGACGTATGCTTGTTAAATTTATTTCATATTTTTATGAATTTCTGCTCTTCATAATAAGAATATAATATTTTTTAAGGTATCAACAATAGCAGTACGATTTACCTACTAAGCTATTCCTTTTCAAAACAAAATCGATGATCCTGTGAGATTTCAATCTGCATTATCATAATCGCATTTGTGAATATCGTAGATAAAATGGTTCTTGTAAGAACTCAGGACAAAAGTAAGAATATGATTCTTATGGCTGGATATAAATTGTCTCTTGACCGAGTGTGCACTTTATATTAATATACAAGGTCAATGTATCCATATTAATTGACGCTCCGTTTGCAGGTCTTTTGGGAGGATCTCTTTCGCTCCTGATATTAGCTTTGGTTCAGCTGGATTCCACGCAATCTGTAGTAGCCTTCATATTCTTTTGTGCCGTGAACTCAGCTGTTCATCAAGGGTACATGATAAACATTCTTGACATCGCTCCCAATTTGGCTGGGACGATAGCTGGATCCATTGGCACAGTTTCGAACGTCATTTCAAGCGCAGGCCCGATGGTTATCGGTTACATGCTTACTGACGAAGTAAGAAATAAAATCTATACATAAAGCTAAACAAGATTCCCAACAAAGTGGGAGAAATAAAATATCTAATATGCTAGACAGGGTTGTTACACATCATTTTCTTATTCATTTCCCTACTTACGACTCATATTAATTTTTGTGTTATTTTGTTTATGTACAGCATGACCAATCGTCTTGGCGCAACGTTTTCTTGCTCAACGCTGGAGTATTTGCACTCGGAAACACGATATTCGTTGCATTGGGAACCACAGAAATTCAACCATGGAATGACCCGAAGTTCTCGTCAAAGAATTCTGACCAGAAAAAACAAGTCGCTCCAGCATCGGCGGAAGATATCTCCTCTTGAAATAGCCACGATTTGTAATAAATGATCTGTATTGGTAATGATGAAATTATCCTAATGTTATTTTATTTAATTTTCAACTAGTAGGCCTACTTTGTGTATGAAAATAAACGGAGTAATAATTTGTTTCCCTAGATTTAACAAGTAAAAAAGTTCCATCCACGCAGCATGAGTTGATAAGCGGATTTTCAAAGAATAATTTAAACCGATTTTGTGGGTGATTCTTACACAGCAATTTTGCTCTAATTCCGAATATGCCATGAATATTATGTTCCTATATTTAAGATGGTAACTAACAAAAACCTCAAAAAGACATGTGTTTTTACCCTTCATTTTCAAAATTTGAACGTTTGGAGTACTCCAAAAATTCTGGCTAACTAACTTTCTTTTGTTATTATTGACATTTCAACTTTTTTTTGATATTTTATTTAGATGGATTCCAGGGTCAGATATCGTCTGGAGGGACACACATTTATGAAAAGTTGTAAACTTCAGGAATTGCTTTAGAATGGTCTGAAAGGGATTTCGAAGGAGACCATTTTTAAAATTTTGCACGATTAAAATTTTGAATCTATTGCAATAGCTGAATTTTTTTCGAAAATTCGCTAAGATCCGATGATTTAAAACGAAAGAGAAAATAACGTTTAGTTTAATGTCCTCAAAATAATAAACTATTATGTCTCAACAATTATTATTGTAGGCACATATTGATTGTGAATTAGGTATGCATCAAAATTCAATATCCCGCCATTACTAGTTCACTCCAATCACGGTTAGGTAACTACCTACTTAATTTATTATCAGTGAGCCACTCAATTGAACAAATCCATAGGTAATCCCTGTACAAATCCACGGTAACTACATGTCAATATTTATTGAACGACAGTGTAGTTAACCCAAATAAACAATAAATTAGAACTGGTTCTTGAATAGGTAACTGATATTATCATTACGAGTACCTTTGGTGCGGCATCACATTTTAATTTCATTGATGGTGCAAGTGGATCAAAAGTCTACAGAAATCTGCAATGTGTTTGTTTACTATAACTTTTTCGTGTGTACCAAGCACAAGAAAGCAGTTCGTTCAGGGTGTAAGTACCTTCTAATTATTTAGGTTCTAATTATAATTTAGGTACAAAATTATTGGATATTATCAAACATAGATATAAGTAAGCTCTGATATTTAGTTCAAAGATTATCTATTTCAACACGTGTACCAATTTGATGAGTCGAAGAAGGAAGCTATTCAGCAAATCCTGAGGATCTATCGACTACTGCACTGCAAAATTCAAGTCTTGAGGCCTGAAGTTCGGGTGTTTACTATGGCTTCAAATGGGCATCGGCGCGGCCGTGAGGGTTGGCGCGTATAATATAGGGCTAATTTTGCTGAGTCTGCGACAGCAATAAAGTGCGGTCGTGCTATTGAGGCCTGTGTCGGTGAGGCAATGGCAATGGGAAACCATGAGCGAAATGAACGAAACAAATAATAATGACCGATCACGTCCGCGACGTTGGGAGTCTCAGTCGGACGTGATGCCCCAACCTGAAATGGTTGCTTGTGCATTACTTAGTTTTACTTTTTACTTTTCACCCGAGGTCTCCTACTCCAGGAAACAAGAAGTTGAGTTGGAGAGGCCAACCATTGTATCTTGTTTGTGATGTCACAAAAGTATTGTACAGATAATTGTTCATAATTCTACATCACATCATTTACTGTAATCTTCGTTCCTCAACAGAATTGCATAATATCATAGATTGATGTTAATTATTATGAAATAATGAAGAGGGTGATTAAGAAAGGATCCAAGTCAAGGTTTCCCAATATTTTCAAGTTTAGTATTATCTAGTTGAGAATCATGAAGTAGATTATAAAAACACATGATGGAACGAAAAAAGGCATGGTCTCGTTCAGAGTAGGATACGGGTAGAATAAGTGGTCTATCAGGTCTATCTGAGGGCGCTACTTTTTCAGGTATACCGGTTGAGCAATGTTGGCCTGTACAGGAAACCCAAACTGACACAAACGATGACCAAGAAATACCAGCGGTGGAACGTGAGTATGAATGACACATTGAATTCCAAATTGCATGACAAATGACGATCGACGAAGACAACGATGATATTACGTTGTATAAATCTATTTATGGAATTATGTAGTGAACCCAAGTACTAAGTATACGACAACGTGTCAGCGATCTCGAGAAAGATTATTATCTCAGTTGCGGTTTCATTCTCATTCAACAATAACATATCATACTAATAATTATTATTGTTGCAATTTCCGATAGGACCCAACTTCACAGTAAAATTAGGTAATTATAATAGATATACCATTAGTGGACAAATTTGAATTCCCTCGAGTGTTGATTTGCAACTTCTTTTATGGTCACTTAAGACACTTTCAATGTTGGCAAACTTGTCCAATGTTCTTTCGAGCTGTCGGATACAGATGAAAACATACAAGTAATTACAAAATAACTCCACTTTTGATGGGTAATATTGTTATATACCTACATTCCTACCCCCCGAGAGAACGAGTTAGGCACGTCAACTGAATGTGCACATGGGCCTTTCCTATAATGATAGTCCAAATAGTGTGGAAAAACCAAGTTTTTTCTTAGTCGAATTAAAGTAATTACAACTAATTCCACACAGGTACGACTCGTACGAGACACAAACAGGTGATACTTTCATTCTTGGGGGTTACTGTGTTTGGATTGCAAATTTCAAGTTTGTCACTTGGGCTGGTTGCAATGTCAGATACAAACGACAGTTCCGGATACGCTGTGAGTATCAAATCATGTCTCATCGAACTTAATGGGAACTGATGGAAGCCTGTAAAAACTCATTCATAATAATGTTTTTATCATGAATTTCAAATACCTACCAGCTTTTCTCAATAAGTATTTAAGTATTTTAAGTAACTAATAAGTATTTTGGTGAAATCTCGTCTGATGGGATTGGAACAATGGCATTGTATATTTCTAGATATTTATAATTTGTATATGATTAGGAGACTCAACATTGTTTGACATCAGAATGACATTGAATAGTCAGGTGGGTATAGATAATCATGCTATAGATAGGTACAGCAAGAATCTACAAAAATTGGGTTAATAATCAATAAACAATTAATTTTACCACAATTTTTTTACAGTTATTTTTATTAATCAACAACAAATAATTACAGATAAAAAATTACACCTTGGGTCAAAAAGGGATTATGTCCGGAATGATGGGATACGGAAATTCACTCGGAAATGTGATGCTTGGGATGATGGCCCACCGATTCCATGTAATGAATATCTTACCGCTGGCAAGTGGATTATTCAGTGGCACAATGGCTTTTGTTATTCCTTTAGCGGCTCTTCATTTCGGATTTGAAGCAGCATGTTTGGCGGTTTTGCTTCAAGGTCTAGGACTGGTATGACAACTTAACTATTGTCGAAATACTGTATAATCTCACAGTTGGTGAACTAGGTAAGTAGGTACATAATTATTATCTTGAGAGGAAGTCATTATTGAACTTTAATATTTCAGAGCTTTGTATACCCTTGCGTGTACGTACATTTGTCCAAATGGGTGGTGCCCCATGAGCAAGCGAAATTTTCATGGGTTTGGTCAGGTAAAGTCAATCAGAATTATAATCCATAACCTCATAACGTCATAAGGAGCACCTGATGAATTAATTTTGACACTCGAATAGAACATTCATCCTATTTATGTAAAATCAAAAGTAAGATTGAGCTACAAAAATATGGAATTCTTCTCGTTCCAGTCGTCATCTTCCAGCTTTGCAGGCTGATAGTTTTATTGACCATGCACATTCGACCCAGAGTTAAGACAGTATGACTGGTGTGGCGATATCTGCACGTTGGATAAAACCTTTTCTATACTTCGATGGTAAAATACTGTAAGTATCGCCCCTAAGGCCAAGGAACTAAATAATAAAATCGATCGATCAACATGATTATTTTTCCCTAGGACACCAAGTGGGGCATTTGATTGTGATGTTGACATCGGGTGCACTCTACGCTAGTCCCGGAGGATGGCCTTCCGTATTTTACATTCCAGGTACTTCCTATATTTTCCTTTGAGTGAAAGTATAAAATAAACTATAGTTCAACCAATGTTATTTGTCAAAATCAACTCCAGCAATACGAAGCAAGATTACCTATACATAGGTATTCGGACTTTATGGGATCTATTCAATTTGGTTATATATGTATATATATATACATATATTTGGTTACATACGCCAGACTCACTGCTTTGCCAGTAGCTGAAGACACTAGAATCACTAGTCACTTCCGGACTTGTGACACGACTCCTCCTTGATTAACTTAATTCAACCTATAGTCAAGAAGGCCGAAGGTTACAACGTTGCACTCTACTCAGAGGGGACCAACATATTATGTTCCCCCTACCACACCAGCACTTCAGTCGCACAAAACCACACCGTCCCTGCCTCACCCACAACCATAAGGTTATACGGCAGTAATCATCACTGTAGGATGGTGGAACTGAAGTTGTTTGATCTGTCATCAGTTAGGTACTAACAAGTAGCAGCAGTTTATTCGGGGTTTTGTGGTTATTGCTTCCGAGTCTACCAAAGTAGCGGAAGCATTGTTTT
>JAEMON010000004.1:14395168-14426379 GCA_030264115.1 Lygus lineolaris
ACGAGGAAGCTATGTGCCACACCCAACTTGGCAGACGCTTTTACTTACTGATCTGATCTGGTAGGTAGAAAAACCACGCGATATCCACACTCTTCCGGAATTGTGACACGGCTCCTTTTCGATCAACTTATTTTAACCTTTAGTCAAGAAGGCTGAGGGTTACAACGTTGCACTCTTCGCAGAGGGGACCGACATGTTGGCAATCGGTTTTGGCCCATGAGGGCCCCTTAAGAGATTTGGCGAAGGGAATTCAACGATCCCATACCACCCCTAATTGGTAATCAATAAAGTTTTTATTCAGACAATATCAGAGTAGTGGACCTAGGTACTACGTTATTTAAAGGCCCTCTACATTTTTAAAGACTTAACCACAAAAATCTTCCTAGAACCGTCAAATTCGCTGCGAAAATGTATATTTGACGCTTAACGTAAAAAGTTGTGAAATTGCAACATCCTTCCTATTAAGGAACGTGTTACATTTCAATCACCGTTACTAATGATAACGATGAAGGAAGAGGATCAATCTGAGTAGGTACAGTAAACCTGATATATTATTATGAACTGATAACCTGACCACCTGGAAAGGTTTTTTGGCATCGGTTTGTCAAAACTGAACTAGCCGTTAGAGCAGCACTACATGCCAAACAAATGACAAAATATGCCTAATAATAATAAAGATTGAAAGATAATTGGACGAAGATTGTTGACAATACTAATACGTATGTATTAATAACTAATAAGTACCTAAGTAATAAATTTTGGTTTAAAATTGTTTCAGGCATTGTAGGAATAATCTGGGGTTTCGCTTTTTTAACATGGGGAGTCCGATCTCCAGCTCATCACCAAACGATTTCCCCGTCAGAGAAGGAGTTCATCGAAAGACATCTAAAACCTAAAATCAAAGATAGGTCGGGGAACGAGATTGTTTTGCGCGTGCGTATTGTGTTATCTAAATGTTATTTTATTACAATATGTCATGAATATATTCATAGTTTAGACATGAACTTGACATCGACCGACAAGGAAGCAAACGTTGAATATTCTACAATGTTTTCAGCAAAATATGGAAATGTGTTCAAGTGAACAACTTACTAGGGAACACATGCAAATATCATAAGCTCGAACTACCTATATTGGTCGGCATATATTTGTGAAGGCAATAATATACCATGGATACTTTATTAAATAATGAAGATCTATACCTACTCGTTTAGTATATAATTATATTATTGATGTAATTATGTAGTTCTCAATCTTGCCTGTCATACTTCCGGTCCCTTCAGGGCTCGAGGACTCACGATGAAGTTCCATGGCGATCTATTACCAAATCAGTCCCTATGTGGGCTTTGTTGATCGTCCAACTCAGTGATCTGTGGGTCGGCGAATGCATGATGGGTCCAATTTTCCTCCACAGCGTTTGCCGTCTATCAGTAATGAAGGTAAGAATCAGTTTAAAGACCCGTAAATTTGCATATTCAATCTCATTCAACTGAATGTCCTTAATACTTTTTTAAAATCAAATATAGGGCCTACGTAGGTGGTTATGCCAATTTTGCTAGAATCTAGCAAGATTGTCAAATTTATAAATTACACAAAAATCAGACAGACGCTTTGAAACTGCATTAGATGGTACGTAAGAACCCATTGAGTACTTACTCGTACCTACACGTTGATCTCTGGCCTGAAAATAGGTTCGACTTCTTCCAACGGATAGTTGAATTTCCAGGTAGGCTTAATGACTGGAGTGGCATACATCGGAAACATCATGGCTGGTGTACTATTTGCTTGTCTGGCGCATCGAATAACAGACAGAGTTGGCCTGAACTTTTCGAGAAAATTCTGGACTGCCATAGGTATGGATATCGCAATAATAATGTTGAGGTACCTACAGTTGGACAAGGTTCCAACTGGAGATAGGTACCGATAGCCTAGTGAAATATATATTATGTTCCTATCAGAGATGGGCAGTACTTTATACTTTTGTAATTAAAATACAGGTCAGATGAAAAATACATTCATGTACCTACCTATTTGTAGGAAAGTACTTGCACAAATACAAATATATGTATACATGTTGTATCATGCATTTGTAAATACTATCTGAGATGGTGTTCCATACTGTAGATAGTACATTTTGGCTCTCTTGCTCTCTTCTTACATACCTACAGTACATTGTACCTACTTTTGGCTCTCTTGCCTTTAAATTGGGGAATACCTACTTTACCTTTTAAGCGCTAAAACTACATTTCAGCCATTTTCAACTCTACCAACCCCTAAGAAAGGATAAAGAATTTTAACTATAAAGAGCAATAATTCGTAGTAAGAAGAGGGTGAGATATTTAAAAGTATTTGATGAATTTATTTCAAATACAATTTTGAGACGAAATTACCAAATAAAATTTTCTGTTACCTAGGTACTTTTATTTTAAACTTGTTTAGTTACAATATCCTTTTTTGGATGATGTATTTGATATTCAAAAAATGTATTTTGTATTTCGTAACATGGAAATTACATAAAATGTGTCTGTATTTTATATTCGTATTTATTTGAAAATACGATATGCCCAACTCTGGTCCCTATGATTTGCCGCATAATGGACACATTGATTTTAGCGAATTTTCGAAGAAAATGAAGCTATTGCAATGGCTTCAAAATTTTTGTAATGCAAATTTTTGAACATTTTCTTCATGGAAATCCGTTTCAGACCATTCTAAAACGATTCCTGAAAATTAACACTTTTTTATATGTATATATATATATATTTATATGTTTATATGTTTATATATGTGTCATTCCAGACGATATCTGCCCGAGGGATCGAGATAAAAAATCCAAAAAAATTTTTAAATGTCAATAATATCAAAAGTAAGGTTGAGTTCGTTGGCCAGAATTTTTGGAGTACTCCAAGGGGTCAAATTCTGAAAATTTAGTTTCAAAAATCGCAAAAAACGTGTTTTTTGAGGTTTTTGGTGTGAGATACCATCCTAAACATAGGAACATATGGTATATTCGGAATCAGCGTGAAATTTCCTATAAGAATCACCCACAAAATCGGTTAAAATTATTCTTTGAAAATTCGCTCACCAACTCATGCTGCATGAATGGAACTTTTTATTTTCCTTCATTTACAGGTCTTTATGGAGGCTCTCTGTCACTCCTCCTCCTTACTATTGTTGGACGTCATTGTTACATCGCTACATTATTTCTTGAATCCCGGATTGTGATCAATGCTGCGACACACCCAGGATACATGTCCACCATTCTAAATGTTGCGCCTAACCTCGCTGCGACTATTGCATCAGCTTTCAACGCTATTACGAGTTTCTTAGCGAGTACTGGTCCTTTGTATACAGGGCTCATCGTCAAAGACGAAGTAATTTCCCTATACACATACCTACGTAAATATATAGGAATACACAATGCATTCATGGATACCGGACCGATTTTACAATTGTCAAAACAGGTAGAATGTTACCTGTTCAACCCACTTTAAACAAGAGTACTAAACATACCTAATAAATAGGTACCTACCTACCTGTATAAATATTCATGATATATACCATTTCTTTAAGGACATTGAGATCAAGACTGTCGAAATGATTGTGAAAGCACCAACAAAGTACTTTTTCTGAATTTCGAATAAACCCAGAATTATAATTTTATCTTTTACAGGAGAAGATCATGTCATCCCTTCCTGATCGGCCAAATATCAGCATTTCATATTTCCGACCATTCAGCAAAATGATTGTTACCGGTACCGTAAAACGAGGTAACTTTGCTCCACTTTTACTTCTATGTTGTTTCAAAATTGATTAAATACGTTTTTTGTATATCATTTTGTATGAAAAGGCATGTTCCAACTCTCTAGAACCTAACGAGTCGATCCATGACCATCCTAATTTTTTAATCACTCGTTACCTAACTATATTATTTGTTTCGTTAAATTTTGGAGCAAAGTATCAGGGGGTTAGGAAACACTGCACCAGTTTTGGAAAGTCTTATAAAAACCTTCTTGTTTATAATCTGGAGCAATAATTTGTATTCTATGACGTACACCATTAGCGAGTGGTTCCATAAAATATTTCTAAAAATCGATGAAAATGTAGACGAAATCATCGGGTGTTTGTGAAATTTCAAAAACGCCAAAAATCTTTTTTTTTATGTTTAGCACATCTAGAACCTTCAAAGGAGACACATAATTCATTTTATATACCGAAAAATTATAAAAACAGTGCGAATTGTACAAAGAAACATGAATAACCCGTCTCATCTGTCGGTAGGATACTTTGCTCCCTTATTTTCCCATGCTAAGCTTGGCGCAATTTTCCATGCTTTTTTGGAGCAAAGTTATGTAAAAGAGGTTTTTCGTTAATTAAAACCTCTGTAATCATCCTAAATTAAACAATGAAAAGGGAAAATAAAGGCAATTATAGATTCTTGTCATGATATCACTATGTGCCTTAACTTCAAAAAAGCCTCAACAAGACTGGACGACCTAAAGTATCAGTCTGTGGTAAGATTAAGGGGTGGAATAACCTTCTTCGTTTAGGCTGCAGAAAACCTGAAATAACCTTCCATTTGCTCATTAGGAAGGTGGAAGGTGTACAAAACATCGCAACGGTGTGAGGAACTACCAAGATTTTCCTCGTTTGGGTGCTTGTCTATTAATTAGTGACGTCACGAAACAACAAAAAACTATTTCGGAGCAAAGTTACCCCCAAGGATCAAAGCTAGGTACCTCGTTTTACGGTACATGACAATATTGATTCAGCTGATTATTATTGATTGAATAGTCCTTTTATACTAGGTATTTACCTACTTTTCAGTACAATCTGATTGAGTGGGATGTTGTTTTCTGTACGTCAATTGCGGTATACATCGTGGGATGTACGACATTTATAATTTTCGGATCGACTGAAGCTCAAGACTGGGACGCGCCTCACGTCACCACTGAATTGGGTCGAATGTCACCCTCATCTTTCGATGAACTACCTCTCAAACCCAGGAAACCTGAGGCGATAAAAATGAAGATGATCGGTAAATTGAAATTCCTCCAAAAACTGAATAGAAGTTCTGTTGAGCTCAAGGCTGGAGCCTGAAAGTCAACGCTGCCAAAACAACGGAACTGTGAATCCTTATTGAAAGTTGACTTCGCTGTCTGGTGTTGCAAACTTATTTTTATGTTCAGCAATGGTGTTAGTATTCATGAATAGACCGCTAAAGATAGTACCAGTTCAAATCGATCCCAGTTATTTTCTAAATACATACCAGGAATTTAAGGTTCATATCGGGCGAAATATACCTGGTTATAGCCATGCACGATTATGATTATTGCAATTTGAAACTGCATGAGCTGCCTACCTGAAAAGGGGACTCATCCCTGCTCATAATAAAATTACGAATGCTATTAGGTGGAGCCCATCAAGTACCAGAAGAAATTGATTACATGCATCATGCACGGCTATATTTTTGCAGTGAGCAATATGTTTTTCTTTCCAAAGCATAAATATTTGACAACGCTCCTAACGAAAGTGAGTTTCTCCTACATAAGTATATTTAAAGCTTGGTAATGGTAGCATAATAATTATGTAACTACGTACAGAACTTCATGATTAAGATGGAATATATTTATATTCAAAAGACTTCTGTCTGTGTGTATCTACACACCTCTGGGCTCATGATCAAGGAACATCTGTTTAGGTATGCACCGGGATCATAAAACTTTACGCCAATCATTCATAGCATAATCATCGATATGGAACTACATGATTCCGTTATATTGTAAGTAGATACATTTTCATGTAAAAGTAAGTTGTTAAAAATTAAGTTGAAAGTTGCCAAGTAAGTTTTAATACTTTTTTACGAATGTTACGGTTGGGTTCGTCAGACTTATTATAATAATTATATTTTTTACTTCTGATATCTTCTGAAGGAATATGATTTATAGCAGACGACCTTCACTTTCCGATCTCCAGGCCATCCAATAATGTCTTGCTGCACCCGTTGGATGATCCGAAACGATTTTTTTCGCAACATTTCGTGAAATCGTGTAATTGCTTTCAAAGTGGGCAGCCGACAGAGGGGGATGAGGTGAGTTATTTATTGTAACCCTGAGCCACTCTCTCAGCTTGGTTTCCCACTGATCTAGGCTTCAATCAGCAATATTGCTTCTCTCTCTAACGTTTTATTGAAAGCTCGTTTCGTGAGCGGCGGGAGGTCAGTAATAAGGGCGCGCCGTCCCACGATCCGCGAATAAAAATATATCCCCGTCCACGCGCTCTTCCTACCAATTCGTATTAAAATCAAATCGGTGACCCTTTTCTGTTCGCTACCTTGTTAACTTGCGAAGGTGAAATCGGGCCGAAAGTAAAGGTCTAGTTTCAACGAGAATCTACTTCGTGACGTACCTTCCACTATAATCGAATGGCAAACTCTCTTTACCTATTGCTGGTTGATCAGCAATATCATTGTCAAAGTTACATGATTATGAAAATTATCATCGTGATGATTAAGGTGGATCAAAAAGTGGAATCGGAATTTTGATAAAGTTATAATTTAGTCACTTATTGAGTAGGTACCTAGTTTAGGAAGAACAGTTACGCAATTGAGGGACGTCCTGAAACTTAAAAAAAGCACTAAGTATCTAACTAAATATTTAATTATTTTATTTTATTATTTCTAGTTGGTTAACCCGTGATAAATACGAGTGATGATCAGTTGGTACCCTTATATATGTATTTTTTTGTTATCCCAACCATCTCACCCATAACCAACATAACAATCACCCTTACCCATAACAAATGCCTTAGGTTCGTGTGGTTAGCTCTTCGTGCAGAGGGCATATAACCAAAAAGTGGCTTGGGTGTTTCATAGGCGGAAAATCTGTAATTACTTACTCCAAACTCCTATCCCGAATTTTCCCCTCCGTCTATCTAGAATCTACCTTCATTCAAATAAACTCGGCCCAGTGGACCTCGCCAAGGGGGCGCACCCCCTGGATCCCCCTTTTGTCTTTCGTTTTGAGCCTTGCGGCTACATTTCTTAAAGCATGGAACATGTTTTAGCCTCACTACGCAGGGTTGTCGTAACAGCATGCAGTATTATTTCCATACAAATAGAAAACGTAATGGACGAACGGTTTTCATGAGTTAAGTGATGGCTAAAACATGTTCCATGTTAAAATAACAACGTAGGTATCCCTCATTATCAGTAATGGTTTCCGCGAATGTTAGCATGTACAGAATTTTATTACGATTTGATCAATATAGATTTATGATTTTCCTTTTGAACTTTATTCCTGGATGCATTTATCATTGTTGTATGTTATTTAAAAAATCAATTGAAGGATAAGTTTATATTTTTTTAATGAGGTTGGTGTGGGAATTCAGTAAAATGGAAGTGGGGAGTTTAGTTATCAATACCTGATAGGTACTTCTAGAATTCTTTGAGTAGTAACATATTATTTTCAACGCCCCTCGCATTACTACCGAAGTATTTTTTTCTCCATCCTTCAATCCCGCTTCCAAGATAAATGCACGATTCCCTCGTTTCGGAGATGTTCAAATCGGTTTTTAGTCATAGTTCCAAAGGGGGAAAGGCGCTCCTTCCCTAATTGCTCAAATTACTGTGAACCAAAAGAAGTGGAGGCCCCCGACGGGGGAGGCAGGGATGTTTTAAGAAAAGTGATACACAGTACGTGACCCCCCCTTTGGTACCGCAGCTTAATGAAACTTGCGGCTAACACCAACAATCAACGATAATGACTTCCCCGACAATCCTTCTGGCCCTCCCGAACAAAAAACGTGAAATAGTTAAGTAGTAGTTTGGTTGGAAGGTGGTGTATGAGGCAGAGCTGGTCCGTAATTTGTGGGGTCCGCGCACGGGCCCCTTCGGTGTTCCCACGGCCGGCCCCAGGAGACCACTCAGGTGCTCGACTCCATTGATGGGTGCGCTATGCGCCTCCTTTCCGGGAGGGCGTATCGGAAACTGACAGATTTTTGTGGCGATAGGGTCTGGTGCAAGCCAAAGATGATGTCTTCATGAATGGATAATCGACCGAAGGTGGATTATTTCGTTGAACCTAGAACGGCGATGTGGCGTGTTCAACACCCTAAGCAAACACTAAGCTGGTAGCTATAGGCATCTACGCCTATAGAAATGAAATTTATGAAATTCACATGAGTTACTCTTTTCATAGTACCTATCAAATACCCCTCAACTCCAAGAAAATAATACACATGAAGGCCGTGATTAACATCAGAATAACTACCGAGAATAGCCATTTTTTGGTGTTCATAGTAGTATGAAGGATAGTAGTACTACGTAGCAGGGAGGATAGTAGTATGAAGCTCTACACCAAATACGTTTAGTTGATAATATTCAAGAGATGAAAACCACTACCACTAACACCTACAAGCTACAACTGCACTCGCCTCGAACATAACAGACAAAATCCACAATGAAACCTCTGCATAACTCTCTCCTTTGGAATGTGGATAATATGATAATTTATTATTTTCCCTTTTGAATACGCTTCTTTGCCTTCGGCTCTTCAATTTCACGTATGTGTCGGTTTGAACATCGAGCAATATTATCCGTCATATTGATTCAAAATATTTAGTGGGTATATTGGATCATGATGGTGCATTATTATCAGAGCAAGAGAAACTCTATATTCCTATTTTAAAGAAGAGATTTCGTGGCAACTGTGTCCACTTATTCTGCTCTGCGGTTTAGCAAAAAGGTTTAGGACGGCCTTTCTCATGGCACATTGCATTAATCATAGTGGTACCATCTAACCGAATTGTGTATCCCCATAATAAACACCGAGGGATTTCTATTCCTCATCATGAATAAATTCCATGAGCGCGTTGAGGCAAGAAGGTGAATATGAGCTACCAAGAAACGTTCGGTTGCTTGTCTGTCATTGCGTACTCACTACTAACCCGTTGGCATCTCATACTCGTCCATATATGGCTAACCAGAGTTATGAACTGTAAACCCATTTGATAATTAGATAAAAGGCCAATGGTTTCATATTATAGATTTGTGTGCCTTTAAGGAAAGAAGTATCGAAGGCCTGAAGGAGCATCGCCGCAGCCTCAGGATGCGGGTGAATGGGAAAAGACTGCCGAGATGGTACAGGTAGAAGAGGATGGAACCTCACCGGAACCGGTTCATCCAGTCTAGTGCACAGCATATCGTGACATGACCTATACACCCTCCCTTTAAATACTTGGGCTACGTCATCCACCTCCTTCAGGAACTGTGAGAACTCCCAGCGCCGTGTACCCCATCCCTTCCCTCCCCTCGTTCCATCTCTTTTTCTTCCCTTCCTTCCCATTCCTTTATCACCATCATCCGCCTTCTCTCGGAATAACTTCTAAGGCATCTTGGTGGAAGAGAATATTTTTCGCTACAAACCCGAGTAGGTAGGTACATCCGTCTTTCACGGATCGCTGGAAAATGAATCATGGTGATGTGCTGATGCAACACGTTTGGCTCAAGGGTGATTCCATAAGAACAGGAAGATTAATAATATTGATGACCATTCCGAGTCAGTGGTAGAACTCATCCAAAATTTCCAACTCACAATATGGATTTGCATCAACTAATTGAGAAGGTAGGTACGTAGGTAAGTTATTATGAGCAACTCTCTAACCAACTGTCCTTATTTTTGAAAAATCATCTTGGAGATCGATAGCTGTGAATCATTATGATGTAGTAAATTCAACCAATCAAGAGTTAGTAGTGGAGATCAAAGGAATCTGAGAGATTCTCCACCATAGCTTTTGTTGAGGATGACATGCGGCAGATCATAAATGCAACCACCAAAAGATCGGTACCTAGTATGAATGGACCATGCGAGCCCAACCATGGAAAACTTCATTTCCATAATGCTCCAAATTGCTGAAATCATCATCATCACCCTTTAAACACCTATTTCACCTCTATGACTTCCTAGCAGAGTAATCTGACTGGTTCTGAAACGTTATCACCTCTCCAACCGTTTGACTAAGAGATTGGGAATGACGGAGTGTGAGGATAGCCCAAAGAGTTCAGAGAGAAGGATAGAGATGGCACATCACAATCAGCCAATCGGAGCTTTTGAAGCAAGTAATCCCTACAAAGGCCTAGAATCATGGCGGAGGAGGCTAACCTACAACACTGTTATAAAACTCAATTCAAGTCTGACCTCTTCCAATGCTCAAGGGGTTCCCATAAGTTTAGTATGTTGAAATTTTTGAATTTGAGTAGAATAGGGCGGATCAACTGTTATATCACGCCAGCTATATTCAAAATTAATCAATTATAAGTAAGAGTTTTTAAAAGATTATACGAATCGGGGTTTCTTTAAAGTCTGTCAATAAGCCATCAATAGTACATATCGATGCAATAGTTTAACATCCATGGGAGAAGGAATTTCCTTCTTCCATGTATAACACTGATAATGGTAGATATCGCAATCTCATTGGTTATGCCACTTTAGGCGAAGCGTAGGGCGGAATCCTAGGTCTCTTTTCCCCCCTCTTTGGTACACTCTCTCTATCATTCCTTCTAAACTCTTTGGGATAGTCAGACTAAATTTCGTGGTTATCTATTATTTGATAGCAGAATGGATCCGACGCAGGGTTGTATGGACATGAAGGCTATTTTGTATACCTATTATAGTACCCTGATACCGATTGGAACGATTCTGTCTGTTACGTGGGAGTATGATACATACACGCTTCGATGTCGGTAAGAAATATTGGAACTGGGTCATAATAGCACCCAGGAAAAAAGCGAGGAGGTATTGCAACCCCTAATCGTCATGGAGGTAGATCCGCTCACATTTTATCATGAAACGAACGCCTTGAGATCCCTGCAAAGAAGATGGGTGTGGGCCCGTAGTCAAAGTGCTGCAAGTAGCAATCAAAAGGGGAGGAGATCCAGGGTTGACTATCTTTTCCTCTCCCCTGTCAATAATAATTGGCTCATTCATACGGAGCTCCTTTCGGACTCGGGCGAGTTTCTTGACGTCTGAATGCGCACGACTTCAACATCCACAACATTACTCACGTGGGTTTCCTCGTCTCGGACATTACTCATGGCTTTAAGACATCGGCTGGTCTTCAGGCTTTGGACTTCCCTTCACCTTTTCTAGCGCCTCGGTGGAGGCTCATCCAACAAATTGTGGTCATTCCGAACGCCCTGACGGGTCTTGAACTTGATATGATCTTTCCAACATCTTTTTTCTTCCCTCCCTGCCAGGGAAAGACTGAAACGGCTTGGCAGTTCATTGCCCGGTTCCCATGGAATTGAGTGGATCAATGAAAGTGCGAGATTTTATCCATATAAGGTATAAAACTTTTGAGAAGTTAACAACAGCTAACAACATTTTTTCTGAGGAATTAAGAAGAATGTAACAGGTGGGTTGTTGGGGCGTGGAACTGGGGATGTTCTGGGTAGGAGAGGTCATTTTTTTTTTACATGCTTGGGGAATTTTCATGACGCTACATGCTAATATAATTTATGACGTGACGTGATTTAAGGATTTATTATTGTTAACTGAACCCAACCTTATAGGAACTTATGGTGGATAACATCACATACTTGCTTTGTTCACTCGTTTCTACTCCTTAAAGGGTAGCAGAGTTCCTCAAGGGGGAGTTCCGAATCAATGCATTCTCACCTCAAAAGACTCAGGTAACATCCCCTAACAACAGAATACCATCACGAAAAATTTCAAACGCAAAAAACTGTATATTTCATGTGATTCTACCCAAAATGCCTACCACATGAAGAAAAGATAAGAAAGAAAAATGAGTATCAGCAAAAATACATCTCCAAATTCTGCTGGAGGACAAAAGTTATGTGGAAGAACATGCATGCTTTTTTTACTATTTGACGTGCAGGAAGGAGGTGGATAATTTGATTCTGAGTGAAAGCACGGAAGATATACGTTTTATCCTTTCGAAATTTCGGCGTTCTGAATGTAGTGAATTGCAATTAGTTTTGGCATCACACTTGAATTTGAACCCCTAATTTTATTTTCTGAATTTGAATATTTATGGAGAATTATTCACCATAAATCAAGTTCATAATTATGTTTCTGTATGACTCAAAATGACCGATCTTCAACTGTTTCCTCACTTCCATCGTTGGATAGAAAAGTCTCTACCTACCTACTTTCAGATACCAAGCTTTAATATCCATTTCTTCCATCAGTACGGATTGTACCAGGCGTTGATTCGCTGTAATGGATACCATACTAGGTAACTAATTAGGTGGGTGCATAAACGATATTTATTATAATACCCAGTGATTTTCGAAATCAGAGCGTTTTGAGCTTCCAACAGTAGAACCCAACCCGGTCTCCTTTCTGCGGTTGGACTCAAGTTGAATGAAAGGGAAATAGATCTCACCAGAAGATGCTTGCCCTCACAACCGCCGTGTTTTGCTGGACGGCGTCGACTCGCCTTGTTTCCCAGAATGCCGCTATATTAACGTTTTTTTTCTACATTCAACAACAATATTCCGAGTGTTCCACTTGTTCCCCCATAAAATGTTGAATTTTGACCTCACTTCCTTCAATTTTACCATCTTTCCCATGCAGAGGGATGATGTGCCATTACCAAAAACGCAAACACTAGAACGTGATCAATCGTTATTAGCTAGAAACCGACATTTCCTCTCAGATTGTTGAATCCGGATTATTGGTAAAAATAATAATTGGTCTGAATACATGAAAATGTCGAAGTAGATTTGCGGAATCATCTATCTACTTGTGAAAGCAGGATATTAACTCACTCAGTGATGAATTGGAATGGGACCGATATCCGATAAACAACAATTGTTTTTTTTAATTAGGTATTATTATTATTTTTTTTTTCATTTTATTATTATTATATTTTTCATAACGAAATCTGCATAAAATTTGCATGTTGTTTTAAAAAGGATAGTATGTAAGAAAGTACATATACAAAAGTTAAAAAACACATATGCCAAGAAGGTGTGGTACATCTATTTATAACATGATCGTATATATTGGGGAAATGTTATGTGTTCAATAAGGGAGGAATTCATAATATTAGTATTATCAAAATTATCCATCAATTTTGAACGAAATCGGTTAGCTATGAAATAAAAAATTGAGGTTTAGGGAATTTGCATGTGTGCAATTCATGGAATTTATATTGGGTCATAAACTTCACTTGGTGAAGTCACCACCAATCACCCACCAATTTTGATCGTAATAGATTCGTTAGAACGTGAGAAATTCATGTTGCGGTTACTATTGATCCAGTCATAAATGGGACAATCTAGGGCATAACCTGCACAATCCCCGAATGGTTCATGGAAATCGGAAGCAAACGTTTGAAAGTTAGCTCTGATCATGATGAAATTCACGATAATAATTATTATGGGATCATTTAACGTTCAATCCCAACTGTTCACCAAATTTGAGAGTAATATTGATCAGCGATCAGTGTTTCGTAATAGGGCACCATGTTGGGCCTAACCAGTGTAACCCCTGAAAATTTCACTTAATTCGGAAAATAACTTCTACAATTTGTATCCGATTTTAATGAAATTCTTCCAAGCCTATGAAAAGGATTCGCGGACACAGAGACAGATGATGAAACCAAAACTGTTCAGATAGTTTTAACTACTAAAATACTAGTGGAAAAATGTTGAGTTTGGAGAGAAAAAATAGTCACATCCTTAAAGTAAGCACAATGCTTCCAGAGTACTTCCAGATGCAACAGAATATCACAGTTAGTTGAAATCATTCGTTACAAGGCCCAGTTTGATTCATGAATGAAAGTTTCATGATTCGTCCTTCAGACATCTCACGATTACGACCAATAAAACTCAACACCCGATTATCGTATTTTGTTGTGAACAACGACAGGAATTGCTGACCTAGGAGGATAATCAAGTTCTCAGACAGAACAGTAAACTCTTTTGGAATAACTTTAAAATAAAAACCGTCTCCCTCCTTCCGGTGACTCTTCCAACGTTTTGGGAGACGTCCAAATGTCTGCCGCTCAGTCATCCCGTGGAACTACTTAAGGGATCCCATGTCAACAAACAACCGACTAAACCTTCCTAGGACCGATCACTGTAGAAGACAATAAAAGAGAGAACACATTCATGAAGGTATCGGTGAAGAATTTCATCAGATCTCTATGTCCTTTGGTTGCGCCAGGAGGTTTGTAAAAAATACGCAAGACAGTAATTTGTTAGGTATAATAATAGGTAGGTCACATCACAAACCATAGCTTCATCAACATCCATCGACGCCTATGAATAATCACTATTCTGCAATTTTTATTCTAGACCCCTCAAGAAGTATGAATAAAAGCGAATAATTTTCCCACAGTCTCGCTGGATGACAAGTAATATGCAATAATGCATTAGGTAATAATGTCCCCAAACATTAGTGCAGTTTTACTAGTGTTAAAATTAAAATAACGGTAATGAGTAACATTTGATCAGCTGATCTTTGAATGGGGAATTTGGCCGGAATCCGAAGATTTGGTTGCGATTCACACTCGTGTTTCGCCTCACATTTCAATTCGACCCCTTAATTCTGAAAGGAGGCGATTCGTTGGTCCTCAATTGCGACGTGGTTCATTCGACGCTAAAAATTTTGGTCCATGATAACCAAGAAAAGTGCCACGGACTGCATACGACACCGGACGGACGGATTTTCGATTTTCGGATTCTTGTTATAATAGGTTGATAATATTCCCTATTATGGAGTGAGCAACCTTTACCATCATTTCGAATGCTCAGCTAGTAGGAGCAGTCGTTGTTTGCTTCTTCCTTATAGTACAGCGACCTCTTCGTTGTTTTAGTTCTGTAGACTCCTGTCAGTGGACAGCGTTCGGGCTCCACTCGAGTGCTGCATCCAGTAAATCTCGTGCAACTATGGACCGTCTGGCCTCGTTCAGTGTCTCATGATCTCAAGTGGACCAGCTTCTTAAGGGGTTGACACACAAAAACCGTTTTTACCGCCAGCTCGTAACCCACCACTCCCCATCACCGTCTGCCTCAACCGAAAAGAAGAAAAAATCGTGTAAACAAACACACTACTTGTCCCTTGGTAACCGAAGGGAATCACTTCGAGAGCACGATAAACTTCTTGAGGGTAATATGACTGGCACTTTAGCATGGTTCCACAAAATCTATTACCTACCTACCTACAAAAATTGTACTTGAACAATATTGTTATTAAACCCAATTTGTTCTTTTTGGATAAATTCTTGATATTGATTAACCATGAGATGGGAATCCTCATCCGTAACTTTCTTTTGGGAATGAAAAAGGTTTTTTTTTCGTTTTATTTTTACTTATTGTTACAAATCAGTTTGTAACTTCCAAGTCTTCTTCCTCAACCAACATAATGTTATGGAGCACCACAATCTGACTCACATTATTGCAAATGAGAGTCGACACTTTGTATTCGTACCCATATTCGCTGTTGTTGATTTTTTTTTTTTTTTTTTTTTGTCATCAAGGGTTATTGTTTATCAGTACTCCTGTGGGAATCTCCTATCTAGATGGTGTCTAGGTAGGGGTTCTCTCTGCAAGGATAATTCAGTAGTTTGGAATCTGGATAAGTGCCTGGCCGAAGCTAAGAAAAAATACTTACTCTTTCAAAGTAAAGTATGCAAGAGAAAAAGAAGCATTCTTTAGAGCTGGGGCGTAACCCGTGAGACCCAACGTATCGTGGACGTGGGGAGGAGATAGTTATTGAGGGGCTCTGGGGAGTTTAGATGTTTATAACATTTAGTAAGGAATGCCGACTAAACACGTTCTTCCAATTAATACCGATAGCAGGACAAACCCAAAATATCCATGATTTTTGGGTCTTCCTCAACAGGAATCCGTCCAGGAATGTCAAAAACTCTGGCATTATAATCATAATAGTAATAGTAATATTATAATAGCTGCATGTTATAAGCAGCAGAGAGAAAAAGAAATTGTAGGTACATCAATGGCAAAGCCAAGTTTTGTTTGGACATCAGCTCCTTACAAGAAGCTGGAGTCAGTATAAAATTTTGGTTGACAAGACAAGAGTCACGACTCCTCCAAAAGAACCCGATCTGCAGAGCCGAACATTATTTGTTTATCATATTGTTGCACACAACAAAACAAATATAAAAATATTGTTTCATTAGGAAGTGTTGGTTATATTCTCAGATGCATTTTGCTTTTGCAAACTAGCTGTTACAAATTGCTTCAACTGCAACAACAATATATTGTTGTTGAGTAAATATAATATTTACTCGCATGTATTATATTATAATCGAGTTTTGCATTAGCACTGGATTTCGCACATTTATCAGGTGTAGGCCTATGCCAATATTTCGGATTTTGCCAAGCGGTGAACTCGGTTGTATATCTTTCTCTTTTCATGGTAGAGCATTCATTCACTTCAGCTGGTTTCTATTAGCACAACATTCATTAAATTGGAATGGGCCTGTTCCCAAAATAACTGTAACACGATTCATCACGATCCAAATCAGATAACCAAACGAAACCCACGATGCCAAAATGCGTCTTTTTCTCTCAACGTAGACAATATCAATTGTGCAATCTCAATCGTACTTGTCTATGATGTCGTGGAACAATCACTAATAAAACAGTGACTGTTGATGAAAAATGTATGTCTACTAACTCTACTATAATCGTATTACTGCCTGGGACTATACTATAACTTCTTATATCACTATTTGGAACTAATAAGTTAATAAAAGTTCCAGTAATGCATCATGAGTTGATGAGCAAATTTTCAAAGAATCATTTCAATTGATTTGATTGGTGATTTTAATAGGAAATTTTGCCATAATCCCAATATGCCATAAATATATGTTCCTATGTTGAGGATTGTAATTTACACCAAAAACCTCAAAAAACACCTTTTAGCGAATTTCAGAAGAAAATGAAGCTATTTCAATGGGTTCAAAATTTAAATAATGCAAATTTTTGAAAATTTTCTTCACGGAAATCCATTTCAGACCATTCTAAAACGATTCCTTAAATTTAACACTTTTTATATGTATATATATATTTATTTATATATGTTTCACTCCAGACAATATCTGCCCGAGGGATCGAGATAAAAATCCGAAAAAATTTTTAAATGTCAATAATATCAAAAGAAAGGATGAGATCGTTGGCCAGAAATTTTGGAGTACCTACTCCAAGGGGTCAAATTTTGAAAATGTAGTGTCAAAAATCGCTTAAAAAAAAAAAAAAAACGTATTTTTTAGGTTTTTGGTGTAAATTACCATCTTAAACATAGGAACATAATATGATATATTCGGAATCAGCGTGAAATTTCCTATAAGAACCACCCACCAAATCGGTTAAAATATTCTTTGAAAATTCACTGACCAACTCATGCTGCATGAATGAAACTTGTTTCACCCTAAATTTTGAAAATTCGACCCCTTAGCGTCCTCCAAAAATGTTGGCCAACGAATTCATCCGTCCTTTCTTATATTATTGAATCAATTGAATTATTGGAATCGTTTTAGAATGGTCTGAAAAGGATTCCCATGACGATAATTTTCGAAAATTCACATAACTTAAATTTTGAAGCCATTGCAATATCTCTCATTTTCTTCCAAAATGCGCTAAAAGGGATGACCTCCCCTGTTAAGGGATAACAGCTGTTTTTGGTATTCTTTTTATAGTATTCGATTTTGCAGAGGCGTCAAATCTATTGAAAGTTTGCATTCTAAACTTCAAATTGATTACAAAATTTAAAATTTTAATAGTCTATTGCCCTCGAGGGTTCAGGAACGAAGCTGTGGACGGTGTTGGAAAAACTGTTCTATGCCCCTCCGGCAGCCCCTTAGATTATGTCCATGTAAACGAACCCATATGTAGTATGTAGATTCATAATGCTCTTATACCTCTGAATATCTGTTGACTCTCATGTGTTTTTGCTCTAAGGGATACAAACAAGAAACCGTAGGTACTCAACATTTTTTAATACAATGGCGTGATTCTGTTTTCGCCTTCGATGAATTGCACTGATTCCACGTGATAAATCTGTATACAAACACCATAAACCATGCCGATAATATAATTTGCAGTACAATAAATTAGAGCAGCAATCGAACTTATTGGCAGTATTTGATAACCGTTGTTTCCTCGAATTTTCCAAATTATCTAGCTTGTCTACTTCAGATGAGGAACACTATCCAACAATGCAATTACGTTAGAATCAACAACCGGAAGACACGAGGCATGAACAGAAATTGTATGGTGATAACAAGAAGAACGATTGCAAACAAACAAAAGTTTGAACGTAGAGGTTGAGTAGCCTCTTCCGAGAGGTAGCTGGGTGCACAAATATTGGTCCTCACCTTCTCGCCCTTCGTGGCTTTCTCTATTTGGCCTTGTTTGGTCGAGCGGTCTCGAACCCCATCACCATCCTTTTGTGTCGTGTGTAATTGAGGATGACTTATCAAAAACCACTTCTAAATCAAACATTGTGGATGTTGATTGGTGGGCGTCACCGCGTTCATGCACGAAACTCCAAGCACCCAATCGGATGAAAGTTGGATAACAAAGCTATTAGGAAGGTAGGCAGGTCTCAGTTTTGAGGAGCAGACGCCAGAAATTAAAAATAAGAACAGAATGCAGGGTCTTTGTCAGAAAAAATTATCAATATCGTTAATGAGCGTTACCCTCGTGGATCTGATGACGGCGGATTTTATTCCAAAATCGTTCTTTGTGTTGATTACTGATGAGAAACATCTGACCCACCTACCACGAGGTTCACAATCATCTCTTGGCGACAATGAGTAGGTACCTTCTTGTAATTATTATTATCGGAGAGTTGTATCATTCATTCTTAATGAAATTCAGTAACTAAGGAAAAGGAAGCTTCTGAAAGTAAACAACAAAATTGGTTCGGTGGAATCGAAAGAAAGTTGCATTTGAACAGCTGATATTTGAAAGGAGATTTCGGCTACTCGGGAAGTATTGCGATTCACACTTTGTTTCTGCTCTTTTTTTCGTTCAACCCTTAAGTCTTTACAGGGCGCGAACGGTTGGTCCTAAATCGCTCCGCAAGGTCTCATTCGACGCTAAAAATTGTGTTCTATTTTAAATCCACGGAAAAAATATACATTCTTATTTGCAATTTTCGAGCTAGGGCCTTTTGAAAATTGCATCCCCTATTTTATACCCCTTAGAGAAAACTGACAGTAACGCCAAGCTTCGTGGCACAACTAGACCCCGAATGGGGCCGGTATACCAAATTTCATTAATTTTGGACCATGGTAACTAAGGAAAGTGCCGCGTACGGCGTACAGCGGACGGACGGATTTTTTTTACTTGGATTTTTGGATTCTACGTACCTTGAAACGTAAAACCTCAAATTTTGAGGGGGGTTAATTTTTTTTTTTTTTTTTTTTTTTTTTTTCGTGCTCGATTCAAAGGTTACATTATTGAAGATAATAAACCAAAACTCAAGATTGCAAATAATGAGGAGGATGCCATTTACTGTATTCTTCTGTGGGGTTATGAGGGGGAGATAAAGGAACACTATTCCGTTGGAAAGACTACCAGTTAATACCTACCCATAGGTACACACTCATACTCAAGTTGATACCTAAAGGATATGAAATACCTGAGAGGAAGATTTTTCCTCGACGGATTCGTGTTCAGGACGATCAAATATGTGGAAATACCTCGTTTTTACATAAATACAGTGAAATTCGTCAACTATGTGAGAAAACGGAAACAGAATAAATTATGGCCTCGGACGCCTCTCCGACTACCAATCCTAAAAATCAAATTTCTAGGGCTGTATATCGAATTTTTCCTTGGTTTCCTCGACTTTCTACCAACTAACATGACTTTCTATACGTAATCCGACGCTCCTACTCCCTCGCAGCAGCCCTTGTGATTAATCAACTGATTCTAGCTTTAGCACAGTTTCACCCCCTCGCAATTAATAATCTGTTTTGAACCCAGCTGAGAAGATAGCTTAAGGGTTATATATTCCGAGTATCCAGTCCCTTGATACGTTTACGTCCTCAAAAAAGTCCGAGAGCAAAATTAGTAAGTACCTATCGTACCATTTCACTCCCAACTTTCGAATAAAAATATTTAAAAACAATATTACGTGGGTATCATCGACTTTTACCAGCAAGACATCACCATGCTACCGTCGAGAAAGTTGTATTTTTTTCTTACTTACATTATTGAGCAGTAATAGTAGGTATCACCTCTCTCCATCTCAACCAGAAAAAGTTATGCATCCTCATCACGCAAAAATGAGCAGAAGCTGGTACGGTCGAAGTCAACGGCGCCCCTCATCAACTACGATTTATCCTCTTCCTCAACCTCGAATCAAGTTTCACTTCCTCGCTCAATTTTCCAAGCCGCTCATTAACTTACCTCAAAACGGCACCGCGCAACGACTGATTTCATACAATAGGATACATAAGGTTGGAGGTAATTTATGTTAGGTACGCAAGGAGTCGGTAATTCAACAAGTTTACGGCCGTGGAAAAAAGGGGCGCACCACGCATGCAATGTGCCGCGTCACCCTACTGCGCACAGTGTTAGCGGGCGGGTCAATTGAAACCTTTGCTTTAATTATGGTTTAATGCCTCCGAGAAGCCAGGGTTATAAATTCGAAACCGTCCCCTAGACCGCCTATTATTCCCAAGTTCCGTACCGGACTTCTTATCTTCTTAAAGGGGTACACCGATCGTAAAAACGCATTCAATAAACGACATCGCTGTTCCCTAGTGCATAGGTAGGTAATTCTTCAAGTCATGCTTAAAGTTGATACAGTTGATAAAGTTGAGTTATCGCTCCACTCAAAGCAGAAACTACGTGTTCGTCACATTGAAAATGAGACGAGTCTGAGCCATAGCAATGTGCACCCAACAGATGTTTGAAATACCGAACATGCGACGTTTCACAGACGTCATGTTGTGATCCCTCAGAAACGTATCTGTAATGTATATCAAAACCTCAAAAATAAGTGAACCGAACTCGATTTTATCTCCTGAGAAGCTGACCCTCTGGAGTATAATAGTTTGTTGGCTGATAACTTGATGCGAATATTTATTTTTAGAACATCTTGCAGAACCAGCGCCCTTCTTTTTCATTGGAATTTATCAATATTTTGAATCGAACTCAAACTAAATTGATAATCATTAATCGATATCTGCATCATAAGAGTATCAGTCTAATGGTGATGGAGGCGTCAGACATGGTGAAGTAGATACTACACATAAATAGGATTTCCATGGAATCCACCAGAACTAGATGCGACAGAGTAGATCTTTCTACCAGCAGTTAGTAGCTACCTTTCATACTCCAGCAAATTTTTGTAACTTTGACCATTTAAAAATACTCGCGATCTTCGACCTTCTTTCTCTAAAGTGAGAAAAATGTAAGTTAGTATAGCAAAATGTAGGTATTCTGCATTATCTAAGTATCGCTACTTATACTACCATTATCTAAGTATTGCTACTTACATTAGTGTACCAACAGTACGCAGTTTCGATTTTAGTTGTTGGAGGAATCGAAGATGCATGCGCCTTTTATGCATGTAGATATCAACTTTCAAGAGTCAAGCCTATACAAAATACACAAGGACAACAAGCATCTAAGGAAGAGGAACAGTAACGAACAATATTCTAAGACGAACTCTTAGGGTAACCCTATTCAAACATACTCAACAAAAACTGCGCAAACTATGCGACAAAGGAGCTTTCTATCGGGAGCTGGATTACGAGACAGCCAATAATCATCTCGTTGAATTGTGAAGGTATAATTTCGTAACAACGGGCAGAACTCAGAAAGAATTCTTTTTTCCTCAGTTTCGCAATACAATAACTACCTACTCTATGGCATTGAAAATAAAATCAGAGCTTCTCATTCCATTCGACGAAAAGAAGTTAGCGGATTCGCAGTCTCCCGTCTAAACCCCTCTGTTGCGCAAGGGAGCCAGGAATGCAAGGAACGCAGAAGGCAACGTCGGCCGCTCTTCCCTAACCCGCCAGCCCTTTAGTAGCATGTTTTATAAAATCGTGTATCATGGAATTTGCCCTTCACGAAAGTATTTCGGTTTGTTGGTGAATCATCGAGCAACGTACCACCATGAGGCCAACTAATGGAAGATTGCTTCTTGTGGTACCTACCTATTATTATAATAATCAAGATGAATCACGATGTAAATTGAAATGAACTAGAGATAGATGAGACAAGATAAGTAACGCCCGCGAATACTTGTGAGTATCTACTGGCATAGTTTGCAAAATTAAAGGTGTGGGAAAATTGGATTATTTATGATGTGAATTCGTCAAGTCCGACTAATCAGTAAAGAAATCGTTGTGTAACAATTTGTAAAATTTGTTTTTTCTTTGGTTTATTACACATATATGGTTTATATACACACGTATATTATAATGGTATATTATTTACCTAATTCCATTATTTTGGTCCATGGTACATGTGAAATTAATTATTGAAAATAATAAACCGTTGTGTAATTATCGTTTTCTCTCACAAACTTTAGTATTTGATATTGGATAATGATTAATTGATTCGTACCTACAAGATAGATAATGTAATTGGGCTATGATCTTCAAAGTCTATCCATTTCATCAAAACCAATGTAGTTCCACCTCAGTTATCATTGTCAAAGTACCAATCGTTGACTCGAATTCTTCAGACCTTAACGTTTAGCAAATTTTCGAAGAAAATTGCAATGGCTTCAAAATTTAAACAATGCAAAATTTTGAAAACTTTCTTCGTGGATATCCGTTTCCGACCATTCTAAAATGATTCCTGAAATTTAACACTTTTTTATATGTACCTACTTATATATATTTATTTATTTATATTTATATATGTGTCACTCCAGACAATATCTGACCGAGGAATCGATCTGAAAATCCGAAAAAATTTTAAATTGTCAATATTATGAAAAGAAAGGATGAGTTTGTTGGCCAGAATTTTTGGAGTACTCCAAAAGTTCAAATTTTGAACATTTAGAGTCAAAAATCGTTTTAAAAAACGTGTTTATTGAGGTGTTTTTGTAGAATATCATCTTAAACATAGGAACATGTGGTAATATATTCGGAATCGAATTCGGAAATTTTCTATGTAAGAATCACCAACCAAATCGGTTAAAGTAGTTCTTTGAAAATTCGCTCATCAACTCACTGCTGCATGAATGGGACTTTTCATGTTCAGCCCCATTACGTTCAGTAGTACCTAATAAGTTTAGGCAATATGTAAGATAATCTAGTTGACCTCTGAAAGGTAGTGATTGGTGGCGTTTTACGACAGATTTTGGGACCCCGTGCAGCATTCTGGAGGAGGAAAGAGCAGCCAAACGCGATAAGGTCAGGGAGCTATAACGGATCAGGGGTTTCTCTATTACCCTGTGGAAATCGTGCTCGTCTTTAATACACTTTTGCAACACCGCCCCAACCAACCCCAATCCGCACTCCTTGGCTTCTCACCACCTTCACAGCGGGAGGTGCCCGTGCATCAATTCCATGAAATGTCAGCTTCTTGTAATAGGATCCCCCTTCGCCCCTCAACTGATTTTGTTTCAGATGAGAGTCGCGAATAACGATGGAAAGTGAAGCGAACGAAACGAGCGAAATTCAAGTGAAATAGATAGGCACACACTCGGTGGTGGAAGACTACGATAACTTTCAAGATTTTTTTATGTGATTCGTTTCTCTTTGCACTTGCACATTCAATGCGGGTGAAATTGAAATATATCATATAAGGTTCTGAAAACTCAAACATCTATACGCTTTTCGTAAGATAATAGTTATTATTACGATAGGATGGTGGAACTGCATGGAGTATTTGGTCTGCCAAATATAGTTCCAATTAGGGTTTTCTTGGCGATTTTTTTTTATTCGGGCTTCTTGACTATACGTCAGGTAAAAAAGTAAATCGAGAAGCAGTAACCCGTCACAAGAGTGAACATCGCGAGGTTTTTCTGAATTTTTCAGCTCATGCAGTAAATAAATACCTCACCCTTAAAACCCCATGGTGTAAGATACTGCTAGTTGGAACGACGTATGCCCAAATAACTCTATTTCTAGATTTTTTTAATCATCTCTATCCAATTCCTCCATGCTTTTGTGGTAACTATTGATGAATAATTGTAAACCTGATGGTTCTGGGTGAGGCAGCGACTATGCTACCTGCTTTTGTGCTACTGAAGCTCTGATGGGGTAGGGACAACAGAAATGTCGGTTCACTCTGAGGTGAGCAAACTATAACCCTCGGCCTTCTTCACTATAGGTTACGAAGGTATATCAAAAAGGAACCAATCGCAAGTCCGGAAGGGTGAATATCGCTGGTTCGTTCTGCCTGTTAGATCAGCTCAGTAAATAAATAACCCACAAAACACCATAATAATAATTATTATGTACCTAGAGAAGTACCTACTGAGATAAAATTAATATTCTTATGTGACAAACTTCGAGAATCAATTCCACAACCAATATCATTTCTCATGCTCGAAACGTTTTTTCTCAAATCTCCCTTTCACCGAATTTTTGAGGATTTAGGATTTGTCCACTCTTTTTCAACAACTTCTCATCAAAGATAGCATGAATTTCTCTACTTGCAAATTACAATAAATTGAGGATGTACCGTTGTATATTGCGTTAAATTTCCAACATCTGATCAGGGAGGTCTCCATATAAGATCAGGGTATACCAAGTTCTCATTCTTAGCTCGATGGTGGTCTCAACCTTGAAATGAGAATAACATTTTTAATAATAATTGTCTCGCCACAGCACATGGCGATCCACATATCCACAACTAGCGCTTGTGTAGCTGTATATTCCCCAGAACCCAGGGCACCAATCTATATAAAAGAGTGTAGGTTGGTAGGTATCATGTATAAAATCAAGGGTTACCAAGCGCTAGTTGTGCTCCGCTAAGTACTTCGGCGACCCTCTAGAAATTTTAGTTGTAAAAGTTGTAAAAGTTGTAGTTGTTGTTTAGTTGTAAAATGAAAATGTCTTCCGAAAGTGATCACAAGGCTTTCGTCATCACTTTAACTTCAAGTTGGGGATAATATATATTATAACAATTATTTAAAATTATTTTCTGATGCTGCACAAGGTGTTTTAATTAGGTAATAAGACTGTTTAAGAGACATGAAATATTGTTTTTAGATTTCTAAGAAATTATTCCAGTTGGACCCTCATCATTTCTCCCCTGAGCCCTTCAAGTAAAATATGTACTAAGTATTTCACACAAAAATGCCACCTAAGTAATTTGTCACGTAGAAAAATGTCCTAATTTTTGCGTATTTTCCTGATCTCTGTGATGCTCTTCTATTTTTTTATTGAAAACAAATGGCGTGCTTTTCCTTCCTTCAAAACGTGAATAAAATAGACCGAAACAATTATTTACCAACAATACCTCGAATAAAAAAGAAGTATGGAGATTATAGGTATACCAACGTCTGGCAATCTGGGTGCTCTCGGGTGCATGCGATGTTTTAACGTGAAGAATTTCGTGTATACTTTAGGTCTTAGTGAATTCCCATACAGCTAATCAACGAATTGTTGGCAGTCTTTCAATAATGGGTATTGACGACTAGAGTCGGTACCTATCCAGTAATACATTTTTGAAGGGAATGTGTACTGTCATCACTATAACATTGAGTATTCGAAGGTTTGTCGTCTTCTGCCGTGGTGCTTAGTGGGAGATCTTTGGATTGTTACTGGCCTAGGGTAGGACAAAAAACTAGTGCTCAGGAAGAAATGACGGGGTCGAAGAAAAAGTGATACGTGCTCCGCGGTCGACGGTGTCTAACTCAGACAAGTGGAAGAACCACAGACCATTTCATTGAAGACAATTGCGCCGCAAAGAAGATCGAAATAAGACTAAAAATCCTTCAAGATATGGGGCGTTGTCACTCAGGTAGGTTCAGAGTGAGCTGGAGGAAAAGAAGTTGATATGCAGTTGAAGGCGCCTCAGAGGCTCAAGGTGGTCCTTGCATCACTTCTTTTAGCTGCACTGGACGTGGACGTCTCGACAAGGACGCTCGCGAACCCATCATTTTACTCTAAGCGCGTCTCCTAAGCGGTTGAATTTTGCTATTATACTCACGTTGAAGGAACAAAGGCCTCTAAGATATTATTGTGAATTATCGTCGGTAGAAGTGTTCATGATACTTGGCTGAGATGGTGGTGGTCACGATTCCGAGCAGGATGTGTCGCAGATATTGGTAGTTCCATTGGGACTGTTAGAAGGGCTTCCGTCCAAGGCAAACTGAGCCGGCGATCAAAAAATAAGTTAGTAGTTACCTACACTCAGGTATGAGGTAGAGTGAGCACATATTTATGAACATTTTTACCTAGTAGATATTCACCTAGCATTCGGGAAGATGTATCACAATGGACATTGAAAAAGAATACTCTAGAGTTGATTATGTTCCAAATAAATATCCTAGTGATGAATACTGAGCAACTAATGAATTATGACTGATGGAGATACAATAGGTACATAATTTTCAATTCTAAGCTTCGAGGGGTGGGTGGAAGGCAGACGGGGCTTCGTGGGGAGGATTATAAACATGTAGATCTAAATGATGACATCTTCGAAGCGAAGTCAACCGAAATGTTCTCTGAAATGGCAACAACGTGAAGAATTGTTGATTTCCATCGACGAAGAACAAAAAATACCTGGTAAATCAGTGTGAGAACTGTTAGTTCACAAATTGATCAACACATCTTGTAATTTGATTTGATGGGTATCATGATTGATGGTAAGATAAACCATCACCTACAGGCCGTTTTTTCCATATTCTCAGGAGAAGGAAGGAATACAGAAAAAAACTTGGACATTCTGGTGCAAATTACAAGTGGTGTAACGGAGAAGCAAATTCAAAAAGCTCTGGAAGATTACATCAGCGGTATGAATCGTAACTATACTTTTCTTATACTATTTTCTTGTGAGACTATTGGCGAAGTGAGCAGCAATACATTGTAAGTTCTAGATCTGTTTGTGTAGTCCTTGGATAATTACTAAAATTTTATCTGAATGAGAATCAGTAGGAACCTTGAGTTACAGGCGACCAATATATATTTGTAAACCCCTGTTTATGAATCAACCTCGATTGGATTAGGTAGTGTATTATAAGTATATCAATTGCATTAATAACCTTATAACTTCATAGGATCTCAATCGCATCGCATTACCCCAACCACTACAAAGGAGTCATGGATCCGCCTATTCAGGTTCTTGTATTTCGCCAAAGAAAAAGATGAAACCGAGGAGCCAAAATACATTTCCAAAGACACCGGCATGACGCTCGTCAGTGCACCACAGTCCAGTAATGTGAACGGATAACTACCAAATACCAACGTACTAATATGATGAATTATGTGTATTTTATAGAACCTGCATATTTCGTGCTAATGTAGATATCACCTTGGCATGGTAGGTAACTTACCTTCCCTACAGTTATAACATTGTGGGCAAAACCAAGAACACCATCGGATCATTGGATTCCTTGGTCAGGAGGTCCATTGACGGAAAAAAAAGCTTTTAAAACTATTTTGAAATCAAAAATCATAAATATCATAGAATCGTTCTTATTATGAACCTATTATTTTGTTAGATCGTAAAGTGAAGAATTATTAACAAAAATGTATCAGGTATTGTGAGTCCTACAGATCTCTGGATTTTGTATATTTTCGGAACATAGTTTTTCCTATGGTAACTGCTATGGTCTGTATGCATTCGCAGGTTCTCAATCACAGTACTGCAACAAAACCTTCACCAATGAGTCATCGTGGATTGAAACGAATCGCTTATTCAGGCTCTTTTCGTTCGCCGCCGAAAAAGACGAAACTGTAAAGCAAAAGTATACTTCCAAAGACATGGACCTGACGCTTGTTGGGGCACCGCAATCTCGTAATATAAAGGAAATTTGATATTTTTGATGAAATATTATCATAATGCATCATGTAATATCACCCATATTTTATGGGTGACTTCTTGTCCACAATTGTGACACCTCGCTGATCAATGTACCTACCCATACCAATTATAGACTTGGTTTTACAACATTTTAGGCAAAACCAGGAACACCAAGGGATCGTTGGATTTCTTGGTTAGACAATCCATGGATGAAAAAACTGAACAAGCTATCCTGCGAACCATCTTGAAAAACGGGAGTGAGTAACCTATTCAGATTTCACGAACGATCTTAGCGACGATTGATTGCTCAAACAATATTGCATAGATTTTAATAATACCTATATAGAACTCAGTAGGTAGGATATAGGTGAAACGACTGTGTGACTATTCGAAAAAAACTGAACTATTACTATTCTGAATGTGACTATTCGAAAAAAAATTGACTATTACTAGAATCGCAGATTTCAATTGGAACAAAACTGTAACGCGTGTCTGTTTCACTCCAGACTATATTAAACTAGCGGGTCACCCGTGCGTTGCACGATCCTACAACGGTTGGTTGGACAAACTACTCGCTTCGCTCGCGTGACAGTGGGACACCACCCTTATATTGGGTCGGATTAAAAACGTTCTTTCATACAATCCTTCTTCTGACATTAACACATCAAAAAAACCCTGCAAATTATCACACAACGGTTCATTATTTTCTATATGGATCGCCCATCAACAAAGATCCTATTGGTATAAAATATCTACCCACCCTAAATATATATATGTAGCGAGGTTCACAATAGTTTCTTAGGGACAATGAGTACCTATTTGTGATTATTATTATCCAAGAGTTGTGTCATTCATTCTTAACGAATTTCAGTGACTAGGGGAGCGTTTGAACAGCTGATCATTGAACGGAGATTTGGACTGCTCGGAAGATTTGCGTTTCTCCCTCATGTTTCTGCTTTATTTCTTCCAACCCTTAAGTCCTTACGCAGGGAGCGAACGGTTGGTCCTAAAAAGCTCCGTGTAGTCTCATTTGACGTTAAAAATAGTGATCCATTCGAAATCGATGAGAAAAATATACCTACCTTCATATTTGAATTTTTTGGGATTGGGCGTTTTGGAAATTTCACCCCTACTTTCTACCCCTTAAGAGAAGACTGACGGTAACGCCAAGCTTCGGGGCACAACTAGACCAAAAATGGGACCGGTATACTAAATTTCATTAATTCTGGCCCATGGTAACTAAGGAAAGTGCCGCGTATGGCGTACGGCGGACGTACGGATTTTTTTAAATTCGATTTGTGGATTTTACGTACCTTGAAATGTAAAACATCAAATTTTGAGGGGGTATTAGTATTATACATTTCTGCGGTATAATACTAATACTGAGGTTCTGATTCTTCTGCCCAGGGCTGAGTGTTCCTTTAATCCAGGGGACATCGCTATGATTCTGGAAGAACTGTCGCAGTGGGATGTGGAAGGGGAGGATGAATTTCTCGATTACATCGAATGTGACTGCGAAAAAATTCCTTACATGCCAGATTTTAATTTCCCAGTGTTTCTTTATAATAGGATTCCTAAATAGTTTGGTAATACCTAAAGGGAAATTTTCTTTCGTCAAGATGGTTACCTACCTAGTTACAATTTTTTTTTCTGGGTACCATTTCGTTTGTTCGTTCATGTTTCCAATGAATACCTAAAGGTTAATTGAAGTAGGAGTTTTTGGTTTGAAATAATGTGTCACAGTTTTACTAAACTGTGAATCCACCCTAAACTTTCTGAAATATGACGTAAGTGGGGAAAATCATGCAGGGATATATAGGTGGGAAATCCCCGTTCGCGAGCGCAAGCGGGACACCACTTAGCGCGAGCGGACGAAGGTTAATAAGAAGAGTAGAGATATTAACGGTACTTATAATATTATGTAACTGCTTAGGAACTAGCTAGAATTAATATTGAAGGAACTGTCACGAATATCATGAGTAAGGATGGATTCGAAGGCCATCAATTTTGGTGCACAGATAGGTCACTTTCTGAAAAATCGCTGAATTGCTAAAGCGTGATGAATACTTACCTGTAGGTATAAAGTCACTAACTGTCCTAAAATATGAGTAAAAGATATAACAAAAAATAATATATAATTTTTTAGTGAACTTTTGTGAATGTAAGTAGGTACCGCTTGTAATGTAAGTAGGTATAAATGCTATTTTATTGTTGTGGCACTCTGAGCGGACAGTTCTTGCTGACAACATGTTAGCAAGGAACTTCCATAATATCACCCGCACACTATCCATCGTCAGCAAGAACGCCCACGCTGAGAGAAGCCGAGGCTGGTTTCAAAACCAACAAATTTCCATTTTGTTTGCTATTAGATTCCCCATGAGTTCTTTCAATAATGACCCTGCTAGGGTACACGGGTAAATAAATACACGCATATCAACGTTATATAAATGTCGTACACTAGCCTACGTGGGCATCTAAATCCTGATCCGTTTTCATCAACCTACTATTTTTACACTAATTGGGTTATGTTATAATGTACAGATAGCGATTCGAAGAAGAGAGGCGTAGAAATCCAAGAGAAGCCCACAAGAGTCTATCGGTACACAGCGGATCAGCAGACGCAATTTCATGGAAACAGGCGTAGCAGGCTCCAGTCTTCGTGGATTAGGTTCATGCCTAATCGCAAGCACAGTTTTTTTGCACCATTTTTATGCTGCTGCACTGACTGAATTATACAGCTTTTGAGTACCTACTTGAAAAAATATTGGGCAGCTCATAGTATTTTTCGAAGGTGAAATCTCGTAGGGATTTTAATCAAACCAATCGATGATTTTAAAAACCTTCTCCATTTATCAAACTTTACTCGAGAGCAAAATAAGTATCTTTGCGTGTTGTTCTGAAGGTCTTGGAATTCACATTATATTTTACTTGGCTTACCAGTTTCAAAATAGTAAATTGTTGGCATTCGATTGTTCACAAAATCTCAGATTTGTAGTAGCTATAATTTAATTCATTGAAAAGAAAATTAAGAAACAGAAAACTTTGCTGTGAGAAACTTCACACACACTTCAGGTGTTCCATACCATATTTTTGAAAATCAGAAACTGTATCTCTAATCAAACATACCACCTTTATAAATCCACATTGTGGAAAGTGCACTCATTTTCCCCTATTCCTGGTTTTGCAGGCCTTAATAATGTTTTCTAATTATTTACGTTTAGTGGGTGTGACTACGACGAGAAGCTAGAAAATAAAAAACGCT
>JAEMON010000004.1:14426389-14437791 GCA_030264115.1 Lygus lineolaris
AAACCAAAATGGTGCCTCACCTCGTACCATTTGGTCCGTTCCAACTGGCGGCGGTGCAGAACCTTCTGCACAAACTCTGAGTTGTTTACTTGAGTACACAGAAGGTTTTGGGCACCGAAAATATACGAATTGAACCTACAACACCGCAAAATTGGAACAGATTTATTATTGGCATGTCGATGAGAATATTATTTTTGGTTCATAAACCTTGGAATGCTCAGAAAAATTAAAATTCAGACCTCAAACATACAAAAACATTATTATGTGGCACCACCACAAGGCCATTTATAGGGCATCAAGAGGTGACGCCACACGCAATTAGATACCTGGTAGAGGTATCGTTTCAAGACTGTCATGTACGCGTATAAGATAAATATTATGAGTTCACCCTTCCAAGAAGCACCTGCTTTGTATATTTTCATGGTAGGAATTGTGCTATAAATGATCCTCATGCCACCAATAATTTGTATCTACCTACTAATAATGTTTGCTACTGGTAGGGAGTAAGCTATTATAATATAAACCATAAAGAGGGACGTCACCTGCGTTGCATGCATTATGACTATTAGGTTGTCTCCGTCACTCTGCGACTATGAGGCAATATAATACATTATGTTCCTTGTACGAAAACGCAGTTTCACAAGAGACGTTCGGGAATATCACCATGGGATCCACCAATGTGTCGTAAACCCTACGATCACCTCCTTATTTTCAATCCTTTTTCTCAATTCACTAAAATATAGGAGCACCTCCAAGTAAAACGTCCTGGAATTCTGGATAGATCATGATGGAGTGAGCTTGTATAGAAAAAGGCCGATAGCGGCTCCAGACAGTAGCGGGGCCCTTTGGCGACGAGATGAACGGATTTGAAGAAGTTAACCTGAATGTAAGTATTTAAAAAAAAAAAACCTTAAGAAGCGAATTAAAAAAAAAGAGAAAAAATGGCATGAAACCAGAAACAACGGCTGCTGGTCTGTGAGGCAATAGGCGATTGCGTCTGAAAACGGTCGGAGCCGACTTGAAGGGGCGACTCCGTGATCGGCATTTGTTATACGAGTCTCAAGTAGAGGCCTAGAAAAACTTGAACCCATAATCTTCATGAATTAGAAGGCTTCAGTGCAACATACATTGGAGATTGAGCGTTCTGCAGGGGTGGACTTCCAGAGAATAGGAGCGGTTCCTATCATGGTGCCTGGTGCCGCTAATCTATACAAAATTGTATTTACCGCTAATACAATCCTAAGTGATTTTCTGTACATTGATGAAAATAATGTATTTTGAGGTTTTTTTTTTTTTTTTTCATGCTGTTTGAAGACGACTGTCATCATCATCTCAGTATTTTTTTTCTGTCACAGAGGTTATCTGTTAACTGTTGAGAGACAGGGGACTTTCTTTTGATATATCTACCATCAATGCTATCCAACCTCGAATTTTAGATGTACAACTAAAAAATTGGAAATATGGTAATATTGCTAAATTTAGCAAATAAATTTGATAATATTTTTTTATTCAGTGTGAATTTATAAAGTTGATGGAAGCGTTAAGTACAGGGGTTTTCTACTTCAATCGATTAGGTTTAGACAAACACTTCTGGTAATATAAACGTAAATTGGTTTGGTGACGTGTTTGCCACACATTGCGGATTATGGAAGTGTACGTGTACATGTTTCGCATCTTCAACTGAGTGAAATGCGGAAATCAAAAGCGAAAATTCTCGTCAGCTAGAGCGACTCGGGCATGGTGTCTTGGTTTGTTATGTCCAATATAAGCAGTATACGAGTATCCAAATTCGTATATTCCTTTGATCAGTCATCCAACCTGTTCGCACCCCAAAAACCCTCGAATCCCTCCCGTTCACGCAACTTCAAGTCAAAAAGCTGCACCTATCCCCCCGAAGAAATTAAAATAGCAGGGCCTTCCTCTTCCCGTCTCCCGGGAATTAATTAAAAATCGGGGGAGTTGTGACATGTGAAAACGTGTATCCCTAATACGAGAGGAAGATGATGAAGTGTTTATTATGAGATATTCTGGACCAGAGCCCGGCCCCTGTCATCGGGTATCGTTTTACACTTGATTGCCACAAGGGATAAACCGGTTTACGATTGGGTTTTATGTCCCAAGTATTTGTTTTTGTTGCTTACTTTTTTTATTTATTTCAAAAAATACGAATAAGAGAGATAATGAAACGTTATGGGAGACCAGGCGGGGATGCATTTTATAATCGGAGGTTGAAGTACAAAAAAAAAATATATAAACTACAAACTACCGTAGTTCAGGGGATGTTTAGGCTACTATTATTGCATGCCAGAAACCAATTCATACTCACTATTGGAAATGGGTATTTCTATGCAACATTACTTGCGCCCATCAGGATCTATCAATCTAATTCCGTATCTGTAACCCGTACGTTCTATAACAAATTAGTGTGCGAGGTAGGACGTATTTATGTATCATGAGATAAAAAATATTATTTCTAACAATCACTTCATGCAATGGACAGGACAGAGGTGACGAATAAGGTCATCATATTATCAGCGATTGATACTTGGCTGATGTTTCCCCAAAAAGGAAGATACAATAATATAGCCCTGTTGTAGTAAGAAAAACGGGAAAGAAGTACTCTGGAGAAAATACCTAGGTAATCTCTACAGGAAATAATAGCTGTGAATTAGGTAACTACCTCTCGTACCTTATTTTCAACCCTTATTAAATTCGGTATAGTCAGGTACTCCCTAAGAATATTTTGGATCACCCAAAAGTCTTAAGTAAATATTTATTAAATGGGAACTGGACTACACGCCAAACCATATAAAGATGATAACTGGGCCGCAGGTACCCAAAAATCTCCCCTGCCTTGAGGTTCAACTTTGCCTTCCGCTCTGGACAGGACACATTAATTGTCGGATTAGTTCATCCTTCCAGCCCCCTTTTCATCTTTCCTACCTAAATACCCTACCCTGAGTACTATACCTAATATTCCTGCAAATAAATAGGTAATTGACTGTGCTAAAAGAAGGAGGAAGGACAATTTATGGGACGACTTATTTAAATTATCGTGTGTCCGCATTTCTTTTTTGAAATCAATCTACCTGATTCTTTTTGCATTGTGTTATCCTGACAATCATTGTGGTTCAACCAGATTTCTTTTTATTGCATTTAATGTTTAAAAAAAAAAACACAGAAAAAAAGAACTTTCTGCAGTAGAAAAAATACGCAATTTTAGCCCTTTTCCTCTGAAGCTTCTGACCGCAACGTTCAAGGGACAACCTAATTACGTATATTCATTCTATTCTATATTCATTCTACTAGGTATAGGATGAATGATATTTTCATGGCCATATGATGGTAGTTGTAGTCATTTATTTTTTTACGGATGTAGGAACTTGATTTTACCCAATCATGGATTGGTTACGAAACATGAAGAGGAGTTTGGAGTGGGAAAGGAAGTGTTCTTACTTTCTCAGATAAAAATCTGCCAGTAGGAAGCATCGAGACAGAGCATCGCGACACGAAGTTGTTTCAGGTAACTCCCGCTGAAGGAAGCAAAGGAATTGCCAGCTACAGAACTATAGATACCTCCGACGATACTATTTCTAGAACCCTTGATCTCCGTATAATCTTATTCGATCCTTTGTATCGCAACCTGAGAAGGTAAGTGGTGATTAAGTTTCTGCTCCAATTTATAAATCATATTAAGATGAATGTGAAAAGCAGCGGGCGAGATTCTGAAACTTGACTTCCATGCGGCATACCCATCTACTACGCCCCAACGACTGTATAATTTCCATGGACATTCTAAAAGTGGACACCTGAATACTCGTACATGCAGAAGCTGGAATCTGAAAGTAATAATAAGGGGTTAAGGAGGTAACCGCATTCAGGGTTTGTACTGAGGGAGTAATTTCACGATGATGCATTACTCAGTGGGATGGTGAAACCACTGATCCGTCGCAAACCACTGATTATACAAATGCAAGTCCGGAGGACCATTAATCGATCCCGTTAAATACCAGGATAGTATGGCTTTTTTTTTAAATGACTCAACATTTTTCATTAATATTGTTGACTGGGGCAAGAGATCCATCGAACAGTTCGTATAGTTTCCGCAATTATAGTTGCGAGAGCACTGGCATGCATTTAGAAAAACCATAAATTGTTACCTCTACTTCTTCTTCAGGCTTCTATCGCCTTCTCAAGTGGATCAGATTTTGGTTTAGAAGGAGGGCAAATTTACTAGGTTTTGTATGAGCATACTACTTAATCCATTTAGGTTGGTAGCTACTGAAGCTTGCATGTAAATTATTAATAGCTGCTCAGGTTCTCCCACAGTTGAGAGCGGGGTGGGTGACATCATAAAGATAAAATGGACTTCAATCATCATAAACCCCGCATGTAACTTTTTGAAAAGCTTTTGGTATGTGCTCTGAGGTCTGTCATTATTTGAAAACGAGAATGTCTCACTAGACGATGATCAGTGATGGTCAGAAACTAATTAAAGTTCCAATTAATCACGTTGGAGAAGATGGAAAAATCAAAAGAAAACAGCATGTTCAAAAGGTTTTGCCCACCCAGGGTGGTGTACGGGGCACTGAGATGGTCTATCTAATCATCAGGGCGGCAATTCATAAGAGTTTTTTTTTTTTAATTTTGGTTTATTGCAGGAAGGTGGTTTGACCGTGATTAAAAGTCCAGACAGGATGGGAGCACGTAGCCCCAGAATGGACGCCAGACACGGTCCGAGTCTTGTGGAAATAATCGAAAGAGCTTCAGGAGTTGCAGGGAATTTCATGTTGATTTATTATTTTACGGACCGTGTCCGGGGAAAAGGGGGTTTCCATAAGTCACGCTCCCATATTTCCTAACTCTATACAGGCTTTCTACTGAGTCTTCACAACTCTTAAGTTCGAATTGGATTCAAGATGATCACTCAGGTGTTTGTACATTCACTACTCCACCTCCCACCGATAAGTGAAGCAAAATCGGAATTAATCTAGCAAATTATTACATAGAAGAATGTTCCTGCGAAAATCTCATCTTTTGAGATCAATGATTGTAAGGGATTATATTTTTTGTCTGACAAGAGGTTGTGGTACATAAATAGTTTGTTGTATACAGGTAGCTTCCTCGTATTCAATTACATGAGCAAGATTTTAAGCTTCAACACGCTCAAGATGTACCATGCAAGTATAACATAATATGATCAAGAATATTCCCCATTAGGTACCTAATATGGAATTTTACGTTCCTGTATGCATGAGGTGCGCCGTAGCTGCCAATGATGAATAATTCATAGAGAACAATCAGGAAGATAGCAGCAACTACCCTCCAAATTTTTATGAATCGGGCTATTATATCATAGAAAATTGCGGTTTTCGCTGAAATTCACGTTTGTGCTTGCATAGACGCCACCATTAGTCCCGTTGCTATGAATAATATTGGGCATAACCCACACAATCCTTGAAAATAGCATCGGAATTGGATCAAAATTGTGTATCTTATGTACGTTGCAACGATTTGAGGACAGAGAAACGGAACCAAATTAATTTGTTCAGGGTGATCGAAAACGTTTAAGCCCAACAAGGGACCTCCAAATGATACGAGTAACACCCACACACACCAATACACTCCTACACCCACACTTGTAACAACGATATCTTTAAGTGGTTATTGGATGCAGTAGCTGAGAAAAGGATTAAGTGATGTATTCATCTTGTTTCTGGAACTGACAGTTATTACCTACATAAGGCCGCTACCTTTGGACATATACCCTCATAATGTATGTGATCTGGAGCACCCCTCAGGGCTTCGTTCGCCTCTCTCGTATATTCTCTCAACTGGACCCACCTACCGACCGCCTCAGGTCAGTTGTAATTTGCTCCTATTGCCCGTTTTATAGGTGGTACCCACCTAACGACGATTTTTCTCAAATAATTTATCCGATATATTCTGCTCTATTGATGGGTAATGTAATGACGAGCGACAGAAGCGAGTGAAGGTTCTCGTCAGAGGTCCATCATTGGGTTTGAGGCGATATTGGTGATATACAAATATAGAATATTCAATTTCTAGTTGGACGCAATACATGTGATATCATGTACCTACTATTGATCAAAAGCTCAGGTTGTTGGAATGTTTTATCGTCTCCTTGAATAAAGAGGGAGAGAGACTACTCAAGAGGCTATACGAATACTAATATTTGAATCACGGAAACAATAAATTATCAATGGTATGAACCATCCTAATTATCATCACAATCCGCTTCAACCTCTTAGTCTATAAGAGACTGTACAAAAAAAGCAAAGAGAAACGAAGAAGAAAAAACAAATTAAAAAGATCTCAGGGAACCAGATTTTCCCCCCCTTGACCTTTGGGTGGTGCTTGCATTCTCGTGAACCTCTTCGCCGATTCCAAACTTTTTTCTTCTTTCTGCTCCTTCTTCCTCTCGACTCTGCCACCTTCTTGCTTCATCGCCTTTCCTCGGAAGTTCCATCGACCAGGATAGAGGAGGGGCATGTATGTCCCTTGATACTACTCGAGCAGTCTCCGGGAAGAATTTTTTCTTTGAGTTTTTTCTCTCTTTTTTTGTCTTCTTATAAATGTCACAACCCAGTCAACAACCTGTTTCCCAGTGACCGGTAGTTGAGTTGCCCCCACTCGCCTCTGGTTCTCCTGGCTCATCCTCAATGGTTGAGATACCACCTCTCCTCACTACCCATATCGCTGCTCTCCAATCCCCAGATAGATTTGTAGTTTTTTCTCTATAATGACAAATTAGTTTATCCACAAATTTTAACTCCAATAAACTTATAAATTCCCCTATTATGACCCTTCACTGACGGGATAACGACAATAATTTTACTTCATTAATATCATTCTTGCACAAGTTCAGTACAAAATCGAGCATTTCACAGTTTTAGGAACATAACACAGTATCTTTTTTATGTTCCTATACCGATTAAATACCTGATGGGTACATCAGGTAATACATTGTGGGGGGTGTATGGTAATACATTGTGGTTTATTACGAATCAGCGCAAAATTTTCTATAAGACTGGGGACACCATATTTTTGTCCGGAAAAATCTCATTTCCAGACACTGAGCTTCGATATCTATCAGTATCAATATTACGCAACATTCTTATTGTTGGTTTGCTTGTCTGTTTGTCTGTCTGTGTTATGACACTGTTATGATGAATTCAGCTAGCTTACAGACCAACGGTTGTAGGACTGTATGGAAATGGTTCAAGCGTGCAAAAAAAGCGAAATGTGCCCAATGAAGCGTGAGATACGAAATGAGCCACGGGGTCATAACCTTGAGGGTCGGCCCCATATTTTCGTTGTTCTATTCTCGATCCCAAGTTTGGTGTAATTCTCTTTACAAGCTATTTCCTGTCTCCTTTTTTATCGGCCGTCTCAATTAATTTTTTCGGGAGGCTCCGAAGTTGGAGGACCACTCTGGCATTTCTCTGGCACTGGGTCCAACCTCAAAAGATTCGTCCATGAGCACTGAATTTTTATTCCTTGAGTTCAATGTTATATTTTCTGTAGGGAGAAAATTGAATGAATAAACATCGATTAAATCAAAAAAATTAATTCTGAAGTGGTAGTAGGTGGTGGTGATAACCACGGAAATATTCAAGAGCTACGAAAAAATTTCTTTATGGATAATAATAATTATAAAATAATATGATTTGCTATTTATCTCAATTCCACCTATAATAGGTGATACCAACCTACTAAATAATCAGCCCTGAGGACTTCGGAGAGGAATGGTGATTTCATGGTTTCATTATATTTTGACTCACATTTTGATTTTTTCCAAATTCGGAGGGTAGTTTGATGCTCGCACCCTATTACTTAATTTCGGAATAATTGGATAAGTAGTTAATATCCGGAATATATTCTACCAACTTTGAAGGCATTTTCACTAACTCAATCTATACGTTTATGTTACAGAAGTGAGGAAGCTATGATACCCACCTAACTTGGCAGACGTTTTGTAATATTTGTATTTACATCCATGGATTTATACTACGATATATACTGGATGTATACCAAGTACTGCAATTTCATTATTTATACAATCAATTCAGAGAGTTTCGATTTTTAAACCATTATTAGAGCCTGCAGTACCTATAACCTACCTCAAAAATCGAATCGAAAATCTAGGTAGGTATCTTCCAAATATCCTGTTCCTAATTACCAACATGATTAATTACCATAGTATCTACATTTTTCAAGACGTTCTGCGGGAGAGAATTCCCTGTAACCCGTGTCAAAAAGTATAGGTATTTTTAGCACGTTGGATTTGGAATGGTATCGTTGGGCACATAATATCGAGAAGCTATAAACCTCTTCGATAAAAGTTATAGCTACCGACGATAACTGATGAGAACGTTCGAGCGGAAAGCTTGTGTGAATATTTGAAGATATTTTTCCCATCATAATGGGAAAACAACGCTGAGCGGGCTGATTATCCCGTTTAACGGCGAGCGCTCCCTTTTCCCACACGTTAATAAATCCAAAAAAGAGTCAATTATGAAGAAAAAAAACAACCTCTGCAAATCAACACCGTTCCCGAGGGAGCCTTCATTTAGGCTACCATACATGCAGGTATCGGTATACTACAGTAAATACCTACATTAATTATAACACGAGGTTCACAATCACGACTAATTCTTGGGTACAATTAGTACCTAACCTACCAACCTGTAATTTATTATTATCCGAGAGTTGCAGGTTCTTCATAACGTAATTCAGTCACCAAGAAAGCATGCAGAACTAAACAAGAAACTCGATTCGGTGAAAACTTAAAAAAGGTGAAATTAATCAGCCACCGATTGAACGGGAATTTAGCCTACTCGGGAAGATTTAGGATTCACTAGTGTGTGTTTTCACTATAGTGTTTTTGCTCTTTTTCCCGTTCAACCCTTAAGTCCTGATAAGAAGCAAATGGTTGGTCCTACTTGTGAATTACTTCTGTAATTTAACATTTTGGCTCTAGCTTGTAAATCACATTACTTTAATTACACCTAACAATTAAGTACACATTTCGAATTGAAATGTACAAATGTAAATCATAATATTCCATTTTGAATAAGTATTTCATTTTACTTTGTTCCTCAGGGGGCAACTTTATTTCACCTACTTTTGGTTTATTATTTTCAATAATGAACCTTTAGGAATCGGGAACAAAAAAAAAAATTCTAACCATCCTCAAAATTTTTGAGGTTTTACGTTTCAAGATACGTAGAATCCAAAATTCGAATAAAAAAAACCCGTCCGTCCGCCGTACGCTGTCGTCGTACGCGGCACTTTCCTTAGTTACCATGGTCCAAAATGAATGAAATTTGGTATACCGGCCCCATTCGGGGTCTAGTTGAGCCGCGAAACTTGGCGTTACCGTCAGTCTTCTCTAAGGGTTAGAAAATAGGGGATGAAATTTTCAAAACGCCCTAGCTCGAAAATTTCAAATAGGAAGGTAGGTATATTTTTTCCGTGGATTTAAAATAGAACGCAATTTTTAGCGTCGAATGAGACCTTGCGGAGCGTTTTAGGACCAGCCGTTCGCTCCCTGTAAGGACTTTTTAAGGGTTGAACGAAAAAAAGAGCAGAAACACGAGCGTGAATCGCAGTTCTTCCCGAGTAGGCAAAATCTCTGCTCAAACATCAGCTGTTCAAATGCAACTTTCTTTCGATTCCACAGAACCAAGTTTGTTGTTTACTTTCAGGAGCTTCCTTAGTTACTGAATTTCATTAAGAATGAATGATACAACTCTCAGATAATAACAATAAATTACAAGAAGGTAACTACTCATTGTCGCCAAGAGATGATTGTGAACCTCGCGGTAGGTGGGTATTTTATGCCAATAGGATATTTTTTTGTAGATTTTTTTTTTTTTTGTTCTATTGGGACGGGACAGGCCCTTTGTCACTTAGACCAGGGTTGATCTATTGTGACACTGTTCCCATTTCAATTAAGTACCTACCCGTTTTTAGACCTCTTCTTTCACGAAGTGAAGTTTTTCGTAGATGGGCGATCTATACAAAAAATAATAAACCGTTGTGTAATAATTTGCAGCGTTTTTTTAAAGATCTTGCGCCCCCGGTCATGTAACATTTATCCACAAAACGTATAACGTTCGCAATCCAAAAATCCTGGGCTAATAAAAATCGTCATCAACGATGTCATGATCAAAGACCCGTTGATTCAATAATTCACACCCTACTTTCAGTGTAAAAGTTTATTATTGGCTGATACAGTCCTTATCCACGTTAGTCCAGGGTGTTTATTTCTCCTTGATTTCCAAGCTTCACCGGTAGAAAGGGCAATACTAAGCGTTTTGCTTCCGAGTCTGCAGGGCAGCGGAAGCTTTGTTTTCACTTTCAAAACGAAAAAAATGTGTGTGCTCCAAAATCAAAATTTCCATTCGCATCTTGCGTTTCAGGGCCTCCTGAACAAATTTGGTTTTGTGTCTGTCTGTCCGTCTGTCTGTCCGTCGGTCTGTCTGTCCACATTTCCTTGCCACAGCCATAACTTCCACAGTTTTTGATCCGATTTCGATCAAATTTTCATGGATTGTGCGGGTTAGGCCCGTGATGGACCAATATGAATTTCATAGCCATCGGACTATGGGTAGCTTGAGCGCATGCGCAAACGTGAATTTCCTGAAACCCCGATATCTCAATTCCTAATTGGCCTATTTCGCTGACCTATTTGGAGGATAGTTGATGGCTGATTCTAAGACAATCATCTAATAATTTCGTAAAGATTGGATCAGTTATAGCTACTGCGCAAGCGCAAACTTGAAATTTGTTGTTGTAGACGTAGCTACGGTACAACTAGACCAATTTCAGTGACATTTCCAGAGATTAATCTAGTTAGACCCTAGAGTGTCCCCTATTAATTTCATCGCCATCAGACCACTAGTAGCGTTTGCGCAAACGTGAATTTCCTGGAACTACGATTTCTCAGTTCGTAATGGACCGATTTCGCTCAAATTCGGTGTGTAGTTGAGGGCTAACATTACCTTCGAATTTCGACACGATTGCATCAGTAATAAGTACTGCGCATGCGCAATTTTAAAATGTGTTTCAAGGCCATAACTCTGGAACTACTCGCTTTGATCAGATTTCGATCAAATTTTCAGGGATTGTGCTGGTTAAGCCCGTGATGGTCCCCTATGAATTTCATCGCCATCGGACTATGGGTAGCGTGAGCGCATGCACAAACGTTAATTTCCAGATACCCCGATATCTCAGTTTCTAATTGACCTATTTAGCTCAAATTTTGAGGATAGTTGATGGTAGACTCCAAGACAATCATCTATCAACTTCTACCTTGAAATTGGTTGTAATAGCCAATTTCAGTGAAATTTTCAGAGATTGGTCGAGTTAGACCC
>JAEMON010000004.1:14446413-14466145 GCA_030264115.1 Lygus lineolaris
CAAATTTGAGGATATCTAAGAATAATGTTTGACTTAGTTTTGTCAGTTTAGACCGATTGCCAACACAATCGTGAACGAATTTCACTTTAGCGCATGCTTAGAGCGTACTACCGTTGATTCAATCATGATGAAATTCATATGGGACCTGAAGGGGCCATACCCGCATAGTTAATGAAAATTTGAACAAAATCGAGTGGAAACCCTGGAAGATAATAATGGCTGTAACGGGGGAATGAGGACACAGGACAGACAGACAAGAAACCAAATTTGTCTAAGCAATTCTGAAATGTAAACTGCGAGTGGAAATTTCAATTTTGGAGGACAAACATGTTTTCGATGTAGAAAGTGAAAACAAAGTTTCCGCTACCATCGGTTGACTCGGGGGCTTATCAACAAAGTAACAAGAAAGTCGTTCACCATTCGTTGGGAAGCTAATAATCTTTTACTGTATAGCAAGGCTGGAGATGGTCCCCAGATCCGTGGACTAGTGTTCCTCATGTTTGAAACTCGCTCAGCTGATTTCGGTGGTTAGGTGAGCTTCAAAAAGCTGTTTTCTTTCGTATTCAACCTACAGAGCTGAAATTTCAAAGGAAGGCCCTGGGTGGCTGCTGAAGATGAATGACAGACCCAAATCTGTAGGCGAAAAATCAGGAAATTATTACGTGAAGCGCAATCCCTGTTTTTACCATTCTATAGCCGTTAACGCCGAGTTTTCATTCAATTGATCTTATTCCTTGCCCTATTCACTTCCCATCAAGTTAACTGACTTCATGAATTCTGTTGAGTGCCAACTTTCTGTTCTCAATAAGAGCACTTAGTTACTTTCGTGAGGACTTCTAATTGCTACGATCCCTGCAAATTAATTTTGCATAAAAACCTCGGTGTACACCTTTTTTCACCTAGATGGAGAGGGTAGCTTGTAATTTCGGATTCAGTACCGTCGAAAACCCCTGTCAGCAAAAACCCAATTTTCAGCTCAAAATTTCGTTTAGAAGAGTCAAAAACGGTGGAAAATTGCCGAGCGACTTTATGAAGTTTCTAATGCGTACAAGGAGGCGTTGATTCCTGATTTTGAATTTTTCTTGATACCCCAAATACCTTTACACCATTCTGAAAAGTCTTACTGCGTGAGATCAATGGTAATTCCCTTCAAGATTTTATCTTGATACCATCTTGTACCTACCGATCAGATTTCATAGGAGCAAAAAAAAGCTAGGAAGCTGAAAAGTGATTACTCCGTTCATAATTTTGTTCATTACGTCTTGAAACCTAACTGGAACTTTCCAAAAGTTTCATTTAGTAGGGTCCATTATTATTTGCAGTTGTTTAACTTGTACCGATCCGCCTTCAAAGGATGATTCATATTCATGATAGTCATGTATGGTAGGTACCTACTTAAGTAGATACGAGGAAATTCGCAGTAAGTGTACTTCTATATACCCTGAAAGCGGATCTATCAGCGTTACGCCGGATCATTATCTGGTGAGGTATGCTGCCGTCATGGTAGCGGTCGAGGAACGCACTAACACCAGTGATTATCCTGCGAGGCTCGGTACTTCGGATTTACGACCCCACGGAGACCTGTTGTGAAATGAGTTACGTTTTCATAACCTAACCTACACGTTCGCCCTTCGAAGGGGAGGTGAGCTAATCAACCGTGATATTCCCAGGCCAGATAGTGTCTCTTTTTGTTGGCAAGTTAATTGCTCTTTTTAATTTTTTCAACTCCTCTTTTTCATCTACTTTGTTCCTCCTGTTCCGACGAAGGTTTTATGGTTATACTATCCTCCATGAACCAGACCGTACAGAATTGGAACTGAAATAATGATTTAATACCGTCATCAACTTTACAATATAATATAATAAATGTTTCTTGGATACAGAATCAATTTCATTATGAACATAGAAAATATTATGACAATGCAAGAGACACGGTTCGTTGCTTGATACAAGTCTTGTGACTAATACATGTGAGGGGATAAGTAATTTTTTGAAATTTTTTTGTTTATTTTCATTTTAAATCTTTGATAATGAGATGATTTGTTCAACGAAACAGGTCGTTATCTACCTAACTCAAAATTTCAGTTGGGTGCTGTTGGGTTTTTCATGGAGAGGTGTTCGGATCAGCTGGGGGAGCTTTGAATATTGCAATATTTATACATACGGTACGATAATATCCCGTACCCAATAAGTAGTGGTACATATCCTGTTATATATATATATTCACAGACAATCTATATAACGCTACGGTAAATATACTTTCTATAACAACCTACACTTTTACACTTCATGTTACCAAGTACTTCTAAGATGATCGAAGGTGGGTGGGAAGGTTTCTCACTGGACAATCGCAAATATGAGAGGGTTATCACGAGTTTAAATTACAGTTTACAAAAACTGAGTAAGATGGGTTAGCTTGGTATTCGGTGCAGCACCTACTCACAACAGTACCTATATACCTAGTCGGTACAGTTGTTATACGCTAACGGTATACACGAGCAAAACTATGGTGAATCGGATTATTCGAGTTTTCCCAAAAAATAGACTCTGCGGGTGACAAAACACCGTAAGATGGCGGTATGAGCAACCTCCTCGTCAACTAGCCTGGGAAAATCCTCTGGAGGCGGGAGAGCGTCTTGGGAACAGGCCGTACGCCAGTAGGAAGGAGGCGAGCAGAAAGCTGTGTTTACCCGGTAATAAGGGACCTCTGATGGCGACTTCTGGGGGCCCGTTGGATGGGGCTCGTACAGTCTTCGAATGTCCTCAGCTTACCAAACGCTGTTTCCTTACCTACTTCCAGTACGAAACTTGCTTTCTATGTAAGTTCATTATAACCTCTGAACTGATCGTGAGTTTTTTAGGACGTCCCTCAGCACCAAGACCTTATATTGCTTCTGAGTCTGTCAAGGTAGCAGAAGAATTGATTTCACTTTTGGGAGGTGAAACAATTATTACCTAAAAAATCAAAATTTCAAAATCAAAATGTTGGTTTCCTGTCTGTCTGTGTGTGTGTCCGGAAATCCTTGCAACACGCATAACTTCCACAATTTCCATCCGATTTTGATGAAATTTTCAGGGATTACGTGGGTTAGGCCCTAGATGGTCCCCTCTGAAATTAATTACCAGCCAACCAACGGTAGCCTCTGCGCATGCGTAAACGTAACATCCTCGAAACATCAATTTCTCGCGCCCTAACGGTCCGATTTCGCTCAAATTCAGAGGGTAGTTGAAGACCGAAGGTTCGATGATACCCTAACTTCGAAAATGTTTATCCGATTTCGATGGAATTTTCAGGGATTGTGCAGGTAGAAATCCCTTTGATGATTCCCTATGCATTTCATTATAATCATTGTAAATGTGTTTGAAACGGTTTGATCTTGTTTTTGGAAGGGTAATTACTTCAGTTCTACGCCAGATTGAATATGGATTTCTACGAACTAAAAAAGAACACACTCATCAAAATTTAATACTGTTATTTTATTGAACTACCATTGAACACTCTCCTCACCAAAGTTGCACGGACAAGTGTGCACACAAAGACGATCTATAATAATGTATGTGGGAGGATGGAAGGTATGTGTGTAGGTGGAATTATGACGGGAATCTTTGGCAGAGGGAAAGTGTGTATAGTACATTATAAGCATTGTTGTACTATAGTGATTTCTAGAAGGTCGTTAAACCACAAGGGGAAGTTGGGTACAATAGTGAAACATTATCTGCAGATAGTTAAAACCCACGGATGGTAAATACCTATAAAATAAATATGATCAAGATGTCTACCGTAGTTGATGCTCAGGTAGGTATTCATATCACTATTGTAAAACCAATCTACCTATCACATCAAGATTCCAAAAGGTGGATAATGACATGTTTGGGCAGACATGGGGATTTGGGGAATTCCCGGACTTTTCGTCGGTCATTTCGGCAGCGAAAGCCAATTCTGAAAGTTTGTAGCGACGGGTGACCAACTATATATCCGAACCAGCCTAATGCCCGCAAATGAGTCTGGTGAACGGCTTTAATGCTAATAGAGTCAGCTTTGAAGTTGGGACACGTGCCAATTTATTTGGGATTCGGAATCTACCTGAAACATTAAGAAAAGTAATTATATTCCCTCCGGATTTAGAAACAATATTTACGTGTGTCTCCCTAGACATTTCCGTAAATACAGAGGAACGTGCCACTGATGATGGAGTCGATTCGCGGTCGTGTTCTCAAACTTGTAGTATAGGTATAAGTATTAATATGATTTGAACGTTCTAGTACGATTCATTGCGTCGGCGTCGGGTAGGTACGTTGTATACGATCCAGTTTTGCAATCAGTGAAAATTACCATGAGAAAGTATAAATAGAAACATGATGGTAGATAATGTTCGGAATCATCTCAAAATTGCTACACTTAAAAAATCGCTAAAAATCGGTTAACATTATTCATGAAAATGCATTAACTCGTGCGACATGGATGGAACTTTTCTGAAGGGATTTTTTACGGTTTATTTGGAAAAACGTCTGCCAAGTTGGGTGAGCAGTATAAGCTTTCTCACTCATGTAACACGGACGTATAGAATCAGTTAGTGGAAATTGGTGGAATAGTTCCGGAGTTATCCCTGTGATAACAAATAATTTGAAGTTTGCGCTTACGCAGTAGCTATATCACTAATCCGACAATGATGCAATTCGTAGGTCTTGGGTCAGCCTCCAACTACCCTCCGAGTTTGAGTGAAATCGATCCATTAGGAACTGAGATATCGTAGTTTCAGGAAATTCACATTTGTGAATGCGCACACACCACAAGTAGTCCGATGGCAATGAAATTAATAGGGGACTGTTCAAGGGCTACCACGTACAATCTCTGAAAATTTCACCGAAATTAGTCGAGTCGTTCCGCAGCTATGGCTATGAAACACAATTCAAAATTACGCATGCGCAGTGGGTATTGATGATACAATCGTGTCGAAATTCGAAGGTAATTCTTACCTCCAACTACCCTCCAAAGTTGAGCGAGATAGGTCAATTAGGAACAGAGAAATCGTAGTTTCAGGAAATTCACGTTTGCGCATGGTCCGCATGGCGCATGGTCCGATGGCGATGAAATTCATAGTGGGCCCTCTATGGTATAATTTTCGTAATCCCTGAAAATTTCACCAATATTGGTTGGGTAGTTCCGGAGCTACGCATATGAGAACAAATTTCAAGTTTGCGCAGTAGCCATAACTGATCCAATCATGACGGAATTCAAACGTGATTGTTTTGAAGTCAGCCCCCAACTACCTTCCAAATTTGATCGAAATAAGAAAAATTAGGAACTGAGATAGAGGGGTTTCAGGAAATCCACTTTCTGCATTTGTCACAGGGCTAACCCGCACAATCCCTGAAAATTTCATAAAATTTGGATCATAACTTCAAATAGGTAGGTAGTTTTGCCTGGGACCTGGAATTGACCACAGACCAACAGACAGACAGACACGGAACCAAAATTGTTCAGAAAGCTCTAACACGTAAAAAGCAAGTGGAAATTTTGATTTTTGAGGACAAAAATGTTTTTCATTTCTTGCAGAAATACATAGCTTCCCACCTTCAGTGGTGAGGAAGCAAAAACAAAAAAGAAGTTAAACTTCAGGAATCGATTGTACCGTAAAAATGTTAAAAAATTTGGTCCTATCTAAAAATTCGGACCCATCGCAATAGCTTCATTTACTTCGAAAATTCGCAAATGAATAAACGTGTGAGTAACGAAACATCGATATTTCCAACAGAGATGCACCCTTCTAGCTCGAGATAGATAGTAAGTCTCAAATCAGTAGACAGCTAGTTTATGTAGCAAGATCTACATTCCCCGGTACCGATCCTTTTCATCGATAATTGTGTTCAATTAATCGGGGGGCCTAAGTGGCCCGTTTCGAAAGACCGTCCCACCTATTAATAGTTACATCTCGAGTGGTTGTTCGATACTTCGCCCGCCCGCCGACAGGTGAATTAATTGGGCCATTTCGAACGTCCTCGGCACCCGTGAGAGGTGGCACTGGTGATGGTACCTGATTTGACGGATGGGTCAGGAGGCGATTGCCAAGGGTGATCTACCTACATAATATCATCTCCTGTCCAAAAACAGGAACACAAAATACAGGACAGACCCAAATTCGAAATTTCGATCTGATCTCCTTGCAGATTATTCTAGAATTCGGAAACTTCCTGTCAGTATTTTTAAGATCCGAAACCAAATCAATCTCATTGACAACTTATACCTTAGAACAGCCATATTGTAATGGTCAAAACTGTTATAATTATTATCACCTCAACTTCTCTATCAACTTCCTTTTCTGCTAGTATGATAAATCTCAAAGACACCGATTAAGGAACGTCTGAAATTCGCTTTGTAGGATGCGATTTGCTGAATTACGAACATTTCTTTGGCATTTTGATCAGGTGCAAGATTCCATTATTTTCCTATGGTATGTTCGCTTCACGAATTTGTATTATTCGTAAATGTTTTCCCTTCGAGTTAAATTCGCAATCCTTCGTGAAAGTTGTCGCTTCACCTCATTGAGAAGATGATTAGCACCATCTTTTTTCTCTCAATAAGTATGTACCTAAATGGAATTTCAGTCCACATCCTCATGCATTATCGTACATTCCACGATGAAGATGTTTTTGCGAGCCGTCTTGACCGTAACCAACAACAAACTCGCGAGGGAGATGGTATCTCTAACGAATCTCCTATCAGACGGAAGGCACTATCGCGTCTTCAAGTTTGTGACAAAAGCAGCCTATCAGGAATATGCCTTGACTTGGGGCTGGTTGGCCATCTCTCAAAACGTCCACTCCTTGTCTAGGACAGTTAGTTGTTGTTCAAGCGGTAGATTTTCTATCGCCGTGACAAACGACAAAACGTTAAGATAATGTCCAAAGAGGGGATGGGAGAGAGGAACCGTTGTTCAGTTGTCACCTGCCCGTCTGTAAACGGTTGCTGTGTTGGTACCGAGTGTATTTTAATGTCACTTTTTGGGACATCTCTGGTTATATTCAACGCCAACATAATATTAGACTGTGTATACATACTTACTAACTACCTACTGAACAAGAATGGATTTCGCTTTACATTTCAATCAAGAACATCACTTTTTTTTTATCGAAGTTTAAAACCACCGGATTACAAGGAAAACATTCCAAAAAAAATGGTTAATATACATATTGCAATAATTTCTGAATTATCCAAAACAAGAAACTGTGTACCTACCTACCTACTTATGAGAATTATTCAAAAAAATTTGAACATATAAAATCATCTTATTGAATTGACAACATTCTGAAATTAAGTTTGTCTGAAGAATAAATAAATTAGGTACCTACATGTTAAAAGTATTCCTTAGACTTGAAAAGACAATAAGCAACATGTATACAATATTATTCCACGTTATTTATTTAGGATAAGTAAAATTATTAGGTGAAAAATAAGATGATGAAAACAGTGAATTCGGAAAACAGTTAATTCGTCTTTCACGCAACAACTCATGTTACCTGTTCAACAAACACACCGTAGTGACTATAGCCTTACTCTTTCCATTAAGTAAATGTGAAAAAGCAAGTAAATATATATAGCTTGACCAATTTGTATATCCATTATTACCTAATTCTTCCAACGTGCTTGCGCGATTAAATTAATCGATTTTGGTTTAAAAAATGGAACTTTCAATGGGTGCAAGAAAAATAAAATTATAACGGTGGGGTCATTCAAGGATTTAAAAACTTGCTTGGTTCAATATTTAATCATTGAAATTGTCAAGGCCACAGAAAAACCAAGCTGCAAATATCGTCTTATTATCTATTAAAAATAGAAAACAACATTTTGGTTTATTATTTTCAATAACGAACCTTTCGAATCGAGCACGAAAAAAAAATTTGAACTCCCCCTCAAAATTTGAGATTTTACGTTTCAAGATACTTACCTAGAATCCAAAAATCGAATTTAAAAAATCCGCCCGTACACCGTACGCGGCACTTTCCTTAGTTACCATGGTCCAAAATTAATGACATTTGGTGTACCGGCCCCGTTCGGGGTCTAGTTGTGCTGCGAAGCTTGGCGTTACCGTCAGTCTTCTCTAAGGGGTAGAAAATAGGGGATGAAATTTTCAAAACGCCCTATAAAAATTTGCACTCATTTCAGTTCGCCGAATTCTCAAGGTTTTGCAAAATGTACAGCCTATTAAAAATAGAAAACACATTTTTTTCAAGAAAAGCCCCCATCTAGCAATAGAAGCTAGCTGAGTGGGTACCGAGAAAAGTGCTCCCAAAATACTCCATTTTTGTACCAAGTGCTGAACCCCCTTAAAATGTCAGTGTCTCGTAGGTACTAATGGTATCTTGCCCAATCCCCTACGTGAGCGCAAAGGACTTATTTGTGTCATACCAGAGCTCGTAATGTCAACAATACCAACTGAGCAGCCATAAACGACATTTCGAAGGTGGAGACCACTTCTTGCAAATGAGTTCTAAATACTTCGACCTTCTTCTGTCGATCGGAGCTACCAGAATGTATAAATAGTTAGTGACCGAGTCAGATCCACGCGATAGTTGGGAAGTTGGGAGCCGTTCCCACACTCGAGGTGCCACAAGGGTGAGAACAGCCCCAGTAGATGATCTCGAGTTCGATTCGGCGGGAGCTAACAAGTAGCTTGGGAATTCAGCTCACTGAGTTTCAAGTTGGAGGACTAGCGCTTGAATTGATGTACTTAAGCAAACTATATAATGAATTTGTTGCGATACTACTGATTATGTTGGCTGGTATTATTCATAATATTTTCTTTCAATAGGTAGGTACCTACTGTTATTTTGGAATTTTGGAATCTTTGCTTCCGATTCAATACTTTGCTTCCGATTCAATGCAAGATCATTCGAAAGGTATTTTCACTCGATACCGATACTAGTATAGATACTGAGAAAGTTTTTTCAAATTTTCTATAAAAATAATAGGCCGCACTTGAAGGCATTTGTAACCACTGATACATCCAAGGAAATACTCTTGATGCCTACTGGCGAGAATACGTACAGTCGAAGGTCGTAGAAATAGAAATATATTTCATCACAGTTTTCCTATATTAATTCATCAATACGCTGTCGATCTACAAGTTAGCTAAAATGAGCTCCTGCTGCCAAATAGATTATGGTTTTCTCAGTGGGCCAGATAAGGGAGGAAATTGGGATTGAGAGAAATTATTTATTAAATGGCAAATTTCACTAAATTCGCACGAATAGTTTTAGAAGCTCTTTGATGCTCTCGTAACGTCACTGGTGACAACAATTATAGAACACCAGCCTGATCCCTAGTGACGAACGCTTACTTATCCGAAGTCAGTCGGTCACGATGGATCGCCGATTCAATACGGAAGAAGGAGATGAGAGTTTTTTTTTCCTATGCCTTCAGCCCATACGACCTGGAACTCTGCTATCCTTTTGCAGAAAAAATAACCATCAAAATCGGTGTTGAAGTTCAATCGTTAAGTCTTACACGCACAGACAGACATACACTCGACAGTTAATTAGTAATTGAGAGAACGGTACCTGTTGTTTGAAGAATCTGACGCTTGGTAGTCCTACGATGATACCATCCGTAGGTTATTGAAATCTGGCAGATCAAACATGTTTTGATTGAATTATGACATACCGAGTACACATTTCTTAGTAGGTATCTCAAGGTACATTATACAACTAACCAATGCTGACGGGCGGTTGATTTTCAATAAGTTGAACATAAAATATTACAAACACAGCCGATGATGTTCCTTCCAGCCAGCGTGGTTCACACGCCTTCGTGGGGCCCCGAATCGTGGATGAGTTTGAGTCAGAGCCCCATTTAATTAGCAGACAGGAAAACTGATGGGAGCTGAAACTGACGTCACCTCTCAAACCGAGAATTCCCGAAAAAAGCTCCTCATCTCACATCGCTTTGTTGATCCAGTCGGACTCTGCTGATGCGCCAACTTAACTATTTCACAACTTGACATTTATGCCAGTATGAACCGCGATTCGAGACAAGAGTTTCTGACTTTGATAGTCATAATATATTAATTAGTACAAATTAATTGTCACCCCCGTCCACTCTGACCTCGTTGGAAAAATCTAAAAACAACGGTTTTGTTTTTCAATGTTTCCCATTTAACAATGAAAATAGAACTTCCAATTAATTTTGTTGGAATAGGTTAGATCTTTGGGACATTAGTTACGGAAACGCTTTGCATCCTGGCCTTAGCAGGCTCGACTGTCAAAACTCTAGGAATCGATTCTACAACAAATTCAGAGCATGAAGTTGCGCTTGGAGATTTTTTTGATCGCTGCTAGAAGAAAATCGCAGCTTTTCAACCATGTCTAAGAAAAGCGCACAATTTAAAATTAAATTGAGTATTACAGGGTGTTACACGACCACCCTCGACTTGACCATGGAATGACTTGAGGAGTCAGTAATATCATTTTCCACGTAATAGGGTGTGCGCACGGTTATTTTCCATTTTCCAAATGATAGATCTTAGTGAGAGATTTCCGAGAACGCGCATAATTAAGGGAACCTACTCTAAGAGTTGAAAAGGGTCTTGAAATTAATAATGATGACGTCACCGACCGGGGGACGCTCAGTGTCCAAATAATTCCAACGTCGCGCGCCTCTTTTCAGCTATTTTCTGGTTTAATTAGACGGAATTTCCAGTTGAAAATTGGCACTGTGGTTTTTGAGAGCGCTGGACCCGACTTTGGGGTCGAAAATGCTAATTTTCTACCCATGCGCACACTCTATACATTTATCACGCTGAATCGAATGGTGAAATTCCCATTCATTTCCATTTTCCGGCAATTGATTCTACGAGAAAAATGTGCTTTTTTGGATTACCAGCTCCTCCGACCCATTTACTGCTAGGCTTTATGAGATTATTGAAATTTCTGGAATTACACGGATTTCCCACTAGCTCAGCAAAACATGGGAGAAAAGTGTAGGCATGTCTAAAAATCCATTATTTTCTCGAGAAAATCAATTTTCTGTCATGCAGTCAAAACGGATTGAGTGTATCACGATTATATCCAGTGTGAAAAATTACGTGGCAAATAATATTATACCTGACCCCTATAGTCATGGTCAAGTCGATGGTAGCAATTTCCTCAAAAATACCCACGTGTTTTTTTTATTCCAGCGTGCTTTGTTACAACAGACGAGTTCCTGGATTTAGCAAAATTCACTATTCAAGCAAACTTATCACTCTGATGCTAACTAATACATTTTGATTTGAGAAAGAGATTTAAAAAAAGGTAACCTATTACCGAAGGTTTGTTTTGTTTTTTTTTTTTCCAAAGTTTATCCAGCAAATGTCTTGGATAAACCAAAAATATGGAATTCGTAAGAACGCGGATTATGATATTCTCTCACATTTTTAGATGTGTCCATGATTAATTGGCCAATCCATTAGAAAAGCTAAATTAAAACAGGAATGATACAAAAAATAATAATAATAATAATAATTAAACTTAACATTTTGGAGGCATCCCGGTACAATCTAAATTGCACTTAATTTTTGTCCCAGAACTTCAAATAATATCCTCCCAATAAATATGTTATTTGAAAATGTCTTGAAAATGTGGTTTATGGATTTGATCTTCGCAATTGATACAGAGACTTGTAACCTACCACGTGAAAAAATGAGTCTTCAACAGAAATGATGCGAACCCGGAAAGAGAGACAAGAGTAAAACGAACGGGCTAAGCGCACAATAATTCCCTCTCACCTGCCCATAGAAATACTCCAACCCGATGTACCAGTCGATAGGTTACATTGGAGTACAGACAGGTCGCGAACGCTAACAAATGTCATGAGCACCGGACGTTCTCCTTGTACCGAACAAGCGGGTGTTTTCCAACAGTATCCCGTTTGTACTTACGAAGTAGGAATGGACAAGCTTCGGAACGTCATCAACTATACCCTATACCACCTACCAATACCTTGCCAATAGCTTCTCAGTAGATATCTACAAACTGGTTGCACAAATCACTGTCTTGAGCCAGTCCCTAACTCCCTTAAATCGTGCTGGATTGATTGAAAAAATAGTAGATATTGATTTTTGTAGTAATTATTTCATTGTTCATAAAGGACCTCTAGATGGTGCAACAAATTAGCAATCAATCAAAACAATGGCCGAAAAACTGCTTAGATCACAATTTTCCCATTGGTCAATACAGTCTTATAACAAACTATTTGCCCAATATAAACTTTCCAGTTACCTACTAAGATCAATAAATTAATAATAGCCAGGGCAAAATGACTTCGTCATAAAAATAAAAAATAAATTAAAAATACAGTAGTATAGCTGAGTTCACAATCAGGTCTCATATTATAAATATGGAGCGACTTATAATTTATTCTACTCATCCGAGAGTTGTTGTAGGCACTACTTTCAAACGATATTAAATAACTAAGGAAGCTTATCAAAGTAGCGTGAAACGTCAATTCGAAGAAAGAAGATTTGACGCATAATTATTCTCAGGTCTACAATTTTTACACAAAAACAATTTTGGGCTGTTCCATTGGTCAAACACTGGAATTTTTCGTGTTTTTTTGTGTTTTTTTAAAGCATGGAACATGCTTTAAGGAGACCAATCTGGCAATAAACTACCCGAAAATACGACCCTAAATCTGCGACCTGATGCTTTTCATGTACAACCAATCTTTGCTAGGGAAAAATAACTTCCTCATTTTCCACCCCACAAAAATAGTTCACCACTAGTTGGAAAGCTCTGAATTTATTATACCTCACACCACACCTCATCCCGTCTGTTTTTCAAGATATATCGCAGCTAATCATCCAGGTATTTTATGTAGTATAGGAACATGAATATTATGGTATATTTGGGGAACATAATATTTTTGTCCAGAAAAACCTCTGAGCCACTGTGCCTCTTGGCAGTGAGATTCACTGTTGGTTCCGTTCTACTGACACCACTGGATTTCGAGGCTTGTTCAGGGTGTCTGTTGGCAACAACGTCTTAGACTGATTCCAATGATCGAAACTTCGAATTCATTGTAACATCCCAACATGCCACTATGTCAATGGTATTCCTTAAGTACCCAGCAAATTCTGTATTCGAAGTATACTTGATTTTGGAGAACATCTCCAACTGCCATCAAGAAAGTTGGGATTTTTCGAAAGGAATTCAGCTGGAACGATCCATGACTGGACATCAGGCGCATTCCACCATGCCTAAAACATCGCCCCACGGGACCCCATGCCTTCCTCCTGTAAGCCTATGCATTAGTATTCGTGAGCCGTCGAGAGTGTAGGCGGAACCGTCTTTATATATGACAAATAATAACCAGTCAAGTGAATGGAGTATTTATATTGGGGTCGTGATATGGCTACAAACTCAGTCCGTTTTCTAATTATACGTGGTATGGGTAGCGCGTGATGGGTGGGGAGGCTGAGGATCCTTCCAAGATCATCTTCCGATCACTGGCTCATCAACGAGACTGAAAACATTCTCACAACATTACTAACTTATAAAACTTACTTTCATACCGAATCTACGAGGCCTTGCCTTATTGGAAAGTCGTTCGATTCTGAGAAGCCGAGCTGAACATAATTTTCGCCTCTTCCAACTAAACAATCAATCACCAATATTATAACAAATCACCTGTGAATAGAGATCCCCATAGCGACAATAGACCCGTGTAATGCGCACCTCTATATAAGTACGTTTGCGTCCAAGTAAATTCACACGTTCAGTGAGTAGCCGCATAAGAAATATTTTGTTCTAAACAAAATTCATGGACGCTAACTTTCAGAAATTAAAACCCGGAACAACATGTCCACGAGACATCCAAGAGATACAAAATACAGCAAACCATTGTGAGGGCTAAGCCTTAGATGTCTGTCAAATGACAAAGTATTCACGTAGGTACGTAAAGTTTGTATACCACTGTACGAGTGTAATTTATATCTTATTGTTGTATTGGCTTTCCTTCTAGACTGGTGTCCTTGAAATTCAAATGAACTGATTGATGAGTATTTTAAGAACAAAGAGCGCATTACTGCTCCTCTAAGAAGTGCTCAAGACTACGCATCACAAGTGCGAAATTGATTATTACCCATTTAGCCGCCTCATTAACCGCACTGGGCGCTCCCTGGCACGAAGAATCAACAGGATCCCATCGGTAAAGAGGATGACTCAAACTCCCTGACAACACCGTGAGAAATCCTTGGATGACCCCGAGAAACGAGCCAAAAAACCCCCTTCTTCCTCCTCCACCACTATCGCACTCAAACCCGCTCAATCGTCCAATAAAGAAAAGAAGAGATGAAAAGCGAAGATGGAACTGACGACAAATTTATTCAAGCTGAACTCGAGGAAGAAGCGGATGCAGAAAATAGCAAATGCAGTCGCCACCTGGAACGGGGCCAACCTCAGAAACGCCTAATGAGCATGTAAAAATCGCTCTGGTTGATGTATGAATTGCTAATTTGTTGCACCATTCAGACTCTCCTTATTCACGATGAAATCCTTTGATGTCGGATGCAATCTGCATTAATTTCAACTCCGGGGTTACGTTCTTTAAATGCTCCTCTCGTTTTTAATTTCCATAACAAACTTTACACCTGCCACTCATCGGATACACACTATCGACGTTATAATCCAATTCCTTTCAAACCTATCAGTCGACATCATGTGAGCCATTCAATTCTCACAATCAGTGAAAAATGAAGATATATACTTACTTGTCTACTCATATAAATTCAATGAGGATTTTGGTTTGTTATTGAAGAATAAACCTATGGAATCGAGAGTGGAAAAAAATACAAAATAATTATTAGCGAATTTTCGAAGAAAATGAAGCTATTGCAATGGCTACAAAATTTCAATAATGCAAAATTTTGAACTTTTTCTTCGTGGAAATCCGTTTCAGACCATTCTAAAACGATTCCTGAAATTTAACACTTTCATATATATATATATATATATATATATCACTCCAGACGATATCTGCCCGTGGGATCGAGATAAAAAATTTTAAAAAATTTAAAATGTCAATAATATCAAAAGTAAGGCTGAGTTCGTTGGCCAGAATTTTTGGAGTACTCCAAGGGGTCAAATTTTGAAAATTTAGTTTCAAAAATCGCTAAAAACGTGTTTTTCGAGGTTTTTGGTGTTAAATACCATCCTAAACATAGGAACATATATGGTATATTCGGAATCAGCGTGCAATTTCCTATAAGAATCACCCAAAAAATCGGTTAAAATTATTGTTCGAAAATTCGCTCACCAACTCATGCTGCATGAATGGAACTTTTTCATTTTAACCCTTCCTGATAACTCTCAGAACATTACATTACAGCATTACATTATTTACATTTAAAGTTTACTTAAAATCCGAAAATCAAATTAAAAACCGTCCATACGCAGAACGCGGCAGGTTGCTAAGTTATCATAGAACAAAATTAATTAAATTCAGCATGTAGGCCCTAAATTTTGTCCTTGTTCGTGGCTATTCAGGAAACGTGGTAACTTGGAAAATTCTCCAAAAATCATGGCTACGGTAGGGTAGTGGTGAAATCTATTGGTTTCATTCGACGCTTACTTCTCAGGTCTTTAAGTTTTCTTTTATATATGCAAAAATGATTTTGGGTGGTTACATTATGGCCAAACACGTGAATTTTCTAGGTTGTTCAAAGATATTGTATCTGCCTTGTTACCTATTTCAGGTATAATAGGAACATTATGGTTTCCTAAATAATAAACGAGACAATAATTTTCGTTCGGGAACCCCCACTTTTGAGCCACTATGGTCTTGAAACTGACAACTCTAGCCAAATAGCAATAAACGAAGAAGAAACTTTTTTTCTCATGGTTAGGATAGTCTAGATAACACAACCTACTTACGCGATGGTATCTATCAGTCCGCAACGTCATCGTCATGTTTCCACATTTCCTCTTATACAAACACTCCAGTGACACAGAAATATGTGAATCCTTTTATTTTGCATTTCAAAAGTTTCTGCCCACACATTCCTGCGAAAGAACGGACGATCTCGTAGGCTTTCTCCATAAGCTACCGGTAAATGCACGTCTTGCGGCCGCCTCCACTCGACGAGGAGAGAAAAAACCGCTCACCCACGAGGATGACGAGCGCAGAATTTCTCAAATGACCCAGCAAACGATCAGAAAAGACGCGGTGGCCGGTATGAAAGGGCGGTCCTTTTACGCCACGGGGTTCCTCATGACTTCCAGCCATTAGACCGTTTTTCTGATTATTCATCGTCCGGCAGTAAAACCCCGTAAGAATCGCCGTCAGAGACCCCATCGCTGGTCGTCAACTGGAGATCTCCATGTCATCCACCTTTCCTTTTGGTGGTGACCGATTATTCATGAAATGGTTATAAGAGATGCGGTATTTGTGATTTTTGATTTTATAGGAAGAACAACGTACATATAACTACATATTTCATTATCCTTATCAGAAAACGGTACATTTTCTGTCAGTTGACGAAACAGAACTCACGTCGCTAACATCATCACTTCAAGGGCCATTACAACGTGATCCTTACTTCTGGAAGGTGATCGTTCCTTGATGTTCTTGATGACTTACCCTGAAAAACCCCATTGTAACGTAGTTCTCTAACGACCGAATCAGTTTCCTCCTCAAAATCGGCCAGGATAATTATATTAAAAGTTCCCCCGGACCAGAAGGCCTCTCTGCCTTTGCAGGTAAAACCACGAAAACGATTATAGGTGTTGTCCGAGACCCATCGCCTCAGCCACCCAACCCCCATCCGCTTGTGGATAAACCCCATAATTAGGCTTTGTTTATGTTCTGGCGTCCCATAGCGCTCTAACTTCTTAGCAATGGCTTTTTAACAGAATCTCCCCCAAAGTTTTTTCTTCGCTAATAGTCCTTTCATTAAGTCTTCACCGATGGAAAAGAAAATAATTATACTTTCTTCTCTGAGGCCCTTGACGTTTTTTGTAGGTACTACCAACTTGAATGGTGGTTAGAGTTAACACGTTCCAAACATTGTTCTTCAGGTCCATGCATTAAAACTAATTGAAGAATTTGTAATGTTCGTCGTAACATTCACGCCTGTTTCTTATTGACCAATGATACGAGTATTATAGGTAGGTTAGCAACCAATATTCCAACATGAAGATCACTATAATCCCACGTCCAGCCAGTTAAGAATGTCACTTCTCACTTCTTCATGTTTCCATCAGGTAGGAAAAATGTCTGTTGCAATTTCCAATCATAAAGCCCTCCCAAAAAAGGCCTGCGGAGTACCGGGAATAAGTGTATTTTTGTATGAGACAGTTTATTTTCTAACATTATTCCCCTAATTCATTCAGTTTTTGATGGAGTGTCAGAGTGTAAATTTGTTGCGTTGGTACAGGAAGCATTTTATTAATTAACGTATTTACGGAAGTGCTGTTTATTTTCATTAATGAATGTATTTACGGTAGTGCAGTTAGAAGAAATCACCACATTGACGTTATTTATTATTATAATTTACCACATAGTCCAACAATATACCTACTAACAAAGCTATGGAATACTACTTGGAACGAGAACATAAATATGGGTATAGTGTTGAAAGATAGTAAGTCATGTCATACGCAGTGAAGCCTTCATGATATCAACATTTCTTCGTGTTGGATGGCAGACAGTTTTACGATTCTGCCGTCAAATGCCTCTTCCCGTCACACAAGAGGGATTTTAAAGATCAACTTGTGGAGCGAAGTAGTAATTTAATTTTTTGCTGGAACACGTTACCAGTGCCTCCAGCTGTGGAAATGTTGATGTTCATACTGTTCATGCATCTTGGAGACAAAACTTTCAAGTCGAAGCTGGATGAAACGAAGAAACTTTACCATCACGCGATTTACAGAAATCCTGACTCTCCACAGCTCTTTCAATTCAAGTACACACCTACCTAGTTATCTGGGATGCTATTGGCGATAAAAACTCCTGTCGCGTTACTTATTCATTGGCTAGTAAATTATTTTTTGTATTTAACAGAAGAGTTTGCGAATTTAATGAACCGCCTTACCGTCTGAATGCCGAGTGAAATTAATTTATGCTGCTCTCCTGTTTTTGATTTCGAAAAAGAACTTGGGTTTGTACATTGTTACAAGGAGAAATATTAAGGTACTTATTCGAAATGTTCATAAATGAGGTCAAAGTTTCCAAATATTTAAAAGAATCGAATAACTGGTCTAGTCTGGATGTTGAGTTACTTGGCTCGGCAGTTTTCCCGTTTGCGCGTTTTTCATTCAGCAGTCCCTTCTACTGATATGAATGCTACAGAATTCATATAGAACCAACAAGGGCCTTACCCCGAAATACCACTAACATTATAGCGATTTTAGACCACTATGTCTTGGATCAATGGAGGTCCGCAGAAATGCATACGCTCACTTTGACTGATACATGTTCAGTATGGTCAAAAATTGGGAAATTTCTACATAATACATTTACTTAATAGGTACAGTGAAGTTGTTTTAGCATTTAAATGTGTGATTTATTCATACTGTGCAGTTTGTCTAATAAGTACAAAAATGAAAAGATGAGGCCTCAGATCATTCAACATCCTCTGATGTGTATAAAACACTAATCAATTGCAAATCAATTATGGTTGGACCAGAAATCACACCCGAACTCAAACGTTCATTTCCTGCAATATTGGCTACTAAGTACTGAAGGATCGGTTGTGTAGGATCATCGATTTGCAGTTTTTTTCCCCTATTCTAGCATAGCAACAAAGCTACTCTATCTTTGGTGTCGAGAAAGCAAAATTACACGTTTAAATATAGTTTGGCCGGAAACGAGGTGTGTTGTACGACGAGAAGGGACGGTTACATCCTTTGTCTCCGATTTTGAGAGATTTATCGACCTCTTCCAAATTAGAAAGAGCCTCCTGAGTTTTGCCCCTTTGATTCAACAGTTTTATATGGATTTTTGACGTTGTGTAGAAACTTTACAGCCTGTCTCCCGAGGTTTTCGGGTATTTCTCTGTTAAGAATCACACACAAAAATCCAGGCAGTCGAGAGAAGTAAAAAGACATTTATTTGATAATTGCCTCCTGGAGGTGAACAACCTCGACGTTTAGGAGTTTAAAATAGGGTTTTACCTACGTTTAAGAGGGGACTCCCTGGATCCTCTCGGGCGCCGTGACCCGTCTTCGCGCCTTGATCGAGATTTAAGACTTGGGTTACTCGGGGTCTCTTTTCTTTAAACGTGAAACAGACCCTATCGGGGGACTGTAGACAAATGGACTCGTGGAAGATTTCAATTAGGAAACACCGGGAATGGGGAAACCGGTAACAACCAAAGTTGAGTTAGGAGGAATGTCGTAGGTAAATAAAGTCACGTAGTTTGGTAAACGCAGCAACTAACCACTACACGATATTGCTCCAACGCATGTACACTCGGAAGCAAGAAGTAGATTTATATTGGTATGTACTAATTGTCAACCCAACCTGCCTGGGTTTGGCAACCAAACATTCCTTTTTGGAAGACCTAGATAAGAAGCAATAGGAGGAATTTTTAAGAATAGGATTGACAACAAGAGCTGTTGTCGTCCTAGCCACTAGCACGAACGAATGGAAAGAGTACTTATACAGTAGAAAGAAGACAAAAAATGAAGAACCGGAAGAAGTAAGTCAAGCCAAATGAGGATGAAAAAAAAGTCCCATTCATGCAGCATGAGTTGATGA
>JAEMON010000004.1:14466317-14493019 GCA_030264115.1 Lygus lineolaris
TTGCAATAGCTTAATTTTCTTCGAAAATTCGCTAAAAATGTGTACGTACAAGAATATATTCAAAACAAAGGTTGTAAATTTAGGTCCTATAGGTGAATCTTGGGTAACTTCGAATGACCTTCGTTTCAAGAACCACGAGAAAAGCAAAATCAGAAAATAAATTATGGAAGAAACAGATTGCATAAGTACTCAGCAGGGAAGTGGCTGTAGGTACAGTTAGGAGAAACTGGGCAATATTAGCCATGCGAAGGACGGTTCAATTGCCATATTTGGGATCAAGGACGTTCAGATAAGCCGAGTACAGAATGGTCGTAGGGGAGAACGTGTCTTCCTCTCAACTGCTCCTTGGATGGGAAAATGTGATAATTGTTCTGGAAAGAATTGCAAAAATAGGATCTTTATCTTGATTTTCTACGCTTCAAATCGAGTCCATTAGAGCTCCCATTTCCAAATCGTCTATTAGGAAACTACCGTGAAATAGGGTAAATGGAGAAGAAAACTGTAAGATTTTTCGTAGATAAGGCGTGTGTGGAGGACGTTTCCAATCGAAGTGGAAACTGAACATCTACCCTGCGAGGCCATCCTCAAATTAGCATTCCAGATACGCATAAACATCCGGTGCGAGACAACAACTACTTTCCTCACCAGATTAATTTATGTTGCATCGCGCTGAGGTTGGTACTTTACCCAATAGAATGGTTTTTTTAGGCTACCAGTGTAGTAGGAATCGTTCTGGTGTCATTACAATGTTGTGATTTTGATCCTATTTCTTGTCATAAAATCAGCAAAATCATGAACAGTTTTAGTTATTGTCAGTAATGCCACACATTGTGCAACTCGGTAAAACTCCCTATTTGTATTTTCAGGTCAGAGTTATTTTACATGATCATATTTTAGGGCAGAAATAAAAACATATGCGTGGCCATAAAACCGCATCTCCGATGATCTCTGATAGTTTTCACACACAACCAATCCGTAAAAAGTAGATTATATATGACTATTATGAATACTCCGTTATAGTTTTCATTTCCCAAAAATCCACTCATCGAGAAGTTCTAAATTTGCCCCAAAAACTCTCGATACCAGAACTTCTCCTCTTGGACTTGGAGGCCTCCTGGAATCCTGTCGGCAAACATGATCTATATGTATAATTATACCCATTACCTACAATATAAAAAATATGTGTAATTGTTAACTACTGCCAAATCACGGGTAATCAAGTGTGGCAAAATAATGTTGCAGGTAGGTAACTAATTCAAAGCCCAAAGAATTTTTATCCTCGTTTCGATGTTTCCCAGTGAGGAAAAACATTTTTACGAACAAAAGTCATGTTATGAATGAAGATTTTCCAATTTATGTTACAAAATGGAAGAATGCGTGAATATAAAAATCCACCACACCTGCATGGAGAGCTGGAATTTGGCAAATAGATTCATAATTTTAGGCTCACGAGATTTTTATGCTCGACTCTTCCTATCATTCGCTTTATTATTACTGCTGAATAATTTATTGTATGTAACTTGAAAAACATGTACATATACCTACATGGGTAGGTATATCTATCTCTACTCCCCTGCTATCGAAAACCGCGGCTCTTAAACAGTAAAAATGTTCACGGGGGTGTTTAAAACAAATAGAGGCAAATTAAACAATTATTGTATATAGGAATAATAAAAACGATAATACCTATATTAACTTACGCTACTGAACGGTGTGACGCAAAATCTTCATGTTGGGGGAATAAAATATAATAATTGAAGAAAATAAATCGAGGAGCGATTATCATTTTACTCAAGCCTGCCTATATTCGTAAACTTCTCAATTCGCATTCCGATACCTTTCTCAGAAGATCTTCCGAACATCAGCTTGCGTGTTATAAGTGTCATTCGCACAAGAGGGAGCCTCATAAAATAAGTAGCTTAAAACGGTATGCAAAACGATTTGCGACCGGGCGTGACTTTATGATCAGGGAACATTTTGCGCACCTTTCATAATAATTATGCTCCTCTCACTTGGTCGGGAGTCCCTATATACAGGGAAGTATTTTACTAAATTATCGCTACAATTGTACGTGAACCGTCGTGTCGTATAGCCAAAGGCTATACACGCTAAGGCGAGGAATTAAAATATTTGCTTCCTCGTCATCTTTTCATTTTCTTTATTATTTTTACTCGGCAAAAAGTTAATAAAGACGGTTTTGCGGACGTACGAGAGGAGATTAACTCTCGTGGTTTCCCCGTTATATGATGAGTTCCACAGGGTAAACCCCATCTAGCTTCTTCCATTACTCGCTTTTATGGTTGAGCGGTCGGAGGGGGTTAATGAGATGTCACAGTAAATTTGTCGTTTTCATAGCACTCCCTGGACAGGGACTTGCTCCCTACGTTGAAACTTGCGTACCTTATACTTCAGTTCACTAAATGAAAGATCAGACAAATTTTAGGATACAATGACCGACCACCGGATATTGTGAGAAATTCCAATGAAATAACCCAATTTTTTAATCTTTATTTTAACGAATTTTCGAAGAAATTAAGCTATTACGATGGCTTCAAAATTTAAATAATGCAAATTTTTGAAAAATATCTTCTTGAATGTCCGTTCAGACCATTCTAAAACGATCCCTGAAATTCAACACTTTTTTGTATGTACCCATATATTTATATATTTGTCACTCCGGACTATATCTGACCGAGGAATCGAGCTAAAAATCCGAACAAAATGTCAAAATGTCAATAATATCAAAAGAAAGGATGAGTCCGTTGTAAGGAATTTTTGGTGTAGGTAGTTACTCCAGGGGTTAAAATTTCGAAAATTTAGAGTCAAAAAATCGCTTAAAAAGTTCCATTCATGCAGCATGAGTTGGTGAGCGAATTTTCGAACAATAATTTTAACCGATTTTTTGGGTGATTCTTATAGGAAATTGCACGCTGATTCCGAATATACCATATATGTTCCTATGTTTAGGATGGTATTTAACACCAAAAACCTCGAAAAACACGTTTTTAGCGATTTTTGAAACTAAATTTTCAAAATTTGACCCCTTGGAGTACTCCAAAAATTCTGGCCAACGAACTCATCCTTTCTTTTGATATTATTGACATTTTAGAATTTTTTTGGATTTTTTATCTCGATTCCACGGGCAGATATCGTCTGGAGTGACACATATATATATAAATATACATATATACATATAAAAAAAGGTTAAAATTCAGGAATCATTTTAGAATGGTCTGAAACGGATTTCCATGAAAAAAAATTTCGAAAATTTTCATTACAAAAATTTTGAAGCCATTGCAATAGCTTCATTTTCTTCGAAAATACGCTAAAACGCGTTTTTTGAGGTTTTGTGTAAATTACTATCTTAAACATATGAACATACCTATGGAATATTCGGAATCAGCGTCAAATTTCCTATAAGAATCACCCACCAAATCGGTTAAAGCGATTCTTTGAAAAGTCGCTCATGAACTCATGCTACATTAATGGAACTTTTTTATTATTACTCTTAATTATAATTATTTCCTTTTTTGCTAAAAATCCTAAGATATAAATTTAAATTTAACTGTTGAAGAAAAATCGGATTTTCCATGGTTTTCTCTCCTCTTTATCAAACAACTATACAGCCCCCACCCCGTACTCTTCACCATGTTTTTTTGCATCCTCCTGTGCAACGCACGGGTTATCCACAACTTCACCGTAAATAAGTATCGGACGAGTAAAACACGACTCAAGATCCTTTGAGGAAGATTCGCAACCTCACCTTTTATTGCCTTAAAGTGCGGACTATACGAGAGCATATAATAGTAGGAATCCACAGTTCCACAGTTGTAATTATTGAGGTGTAAATGGAAGGGCTTTTAGCGGCGATTTTTATCTCGTCCGGTGCAACCGAGACGCTTGCAAGGGGCGGCATCGAAATGCCTTGACCGTAAAATCCCGATAAGGAGTAACGCCTATTAACGCGTTTCCAACATTATAATGAACCACCATTTGCCCTAGACACCTGTGTTATAGTTCAGTCCTTTATGCTAATTTCATTATCAGGTGAGAAAATGTGTAATTTTCGTTGTTATAAAACTAGATGTAGAAGAAGGAAGAATGACAGATTTGGATTCCTCAGGTACGTCGACGTGAATAGAGCTAGGTCATTGCCTGAAACACCACAACCCGAGTATGATACAATATGGAGTTTATGAAATAAAAAGTCATTATTGTATATTATGTAACCCTTTCTTTTTCCACACCCGGTAAAATGTGCTAAATTGCACGAAATATTCGGGTCCATGATGGTCAGAAACGGATTTTCATGAGGTTGATGTTATTAGTGTTGCCCTCTGCCTACCAAAATCGAAAGCAAAGAACAACGCTTCTTGCTACTGAGTGACGCCCTGGTTGCAGAAAGTTTTGAGTTCGAAACTTCATTCCTAATGTAGGTATGTTTCTTAGATAGAAAAAAACGATGAAAACTGTACGAATATTTCGATATCCGCGTGGATATAATTTGACAACTCACCACGTGTGATGACTTCAGTGTATGATGTGAAACTACATGATGAGATCTTGATTGTGGAAATACATTGGGTAATTGATAATCATTAGTGGCGTCAGTTTTTATGTACCTACTCACCAACAATCTGGACGAACCGAGGTTTATCCCTCATACCACTAAAATACCTTACTATGAATTATTATTCACAGTCTCCGGGTCTTAATTCAATATCGATTTCGATCTTATGATGTCGCAAGAAGGCAGATTGTGTAGATATAAGACATCCGGTTTCGTGGCATCACGTACAACATCTTCATCAGAATCATCCTATGCCGAACTATGACTGTACCTGGCTTCCAAGAAGGTTCGGGTTCATTATTGTGAACCATAGCCCCCAACGTGGCCTATTCATTTAGATTGGAGTGATTCCATCGCGGGAATCGTCATTTTCACCAATTATTCATTGTCGGGAAGTCGATTGGTCCGATTAAAAAAAAAGAGGTAAAAAAAAAATTAAACTCATGATTGCTCCGCCCTTACCTTTTGATAGGCTAGTAATTACTAGGCTCGTCCATGCGCCTCTTTTTCGGTTTGCTCCACAAGATATTGGGATTTCATGGAAACGATTATTTAGGGACTCGTATATCCCTGACAACCTTTGTTTTTGGAACACAAGTGGCTCGCATTGAATCACGCCATTATGTCCTTCGGATGAAGCAGTTTCAAATAATCGTTATGAAGGATGAAACTCTGTTCTGGAGCTTATTTCAGAGAAAATCCATTACATATACCTGTACTGATATCAATCCCACTATTAAATATAATAATCTTAAACACAGTAGAATTCTGAAAACACGATTTCCGCTATTTTTCTTCCATGATTTTTACCACTGGTTCAGGATGGTGAGGAGAGAATGCGACTGTGATTTGAGGTAGGTATCTGTTTTTGATACTGAGAAATCAGGTTTCTTATACCAAATATTTCGCTCCCAAACGGAAATTGAATTGATATTATATATTTATAATATATGTTCATATTATTTATTTATTAATAATTAAAAATTAATTTATATTAATATATTATATTTTAACTTTATCTCCGACATATATTTTCGAAAGTATTATACCAAATAACCGTCAAAATGTAAACGTGCGAGTTTATTTCCCACCAATAAAATTAAAAATACCCACGTACCTAATCGAAAAATACTTCTTCAAGTGGTAATGGCACATAGCTTCCTCGCGTCCAAGAAATTTTTAAATCAAAAATTGTGTAATTTCAAAAGTCTTGATCGTGTTGATTTTTGTCAGTTTAGACAAATATCAACATAATTGTGAACGAAATTTTTGTTAGCCCATGCGTAGAGCGCACCGTTGATTAAATCATGATGAAATTCATATGGGCCCCCAAGGGCCCCTATCCGCATTATGAGACGACGTTATTTTTGGCTCATGTTTGATCACAGATGTACGTACTAGGTAGATTTCAATATGAATTTACTCATATTGATCAGATGAACTTCAAGTCCCCGGGGTATATGGAAACAGACTGGAGTGAAAGAAAGCAGGCTACCTTTGAAATTTGCAGGCCTTTGAAATTTACACGTCCATAGAAATATTATACCTCAATTCATTCATAAAATACTATAATCACTTCGGTAGGTACCCTCAACAATCTTCTTCGGATTATCTAGTTCATTTAAACATTATTATTGACGAGCAAGCTAATTATAAATACCACATTTGGACATGTTCTATAAGAATTTGTTTACTTCCTCATTCCACACTTCGCTCTCCCGAAAAAAAGATCGTCTGGTGCGAAGAAAAACCCTTGGCTTCATAAGTAGGTTAGACAGACATTATAATAAGACATAGACAGGAGAGGCGGCGGAGTTGCCAAACATGCCGTCTAGGGCGAGCAACATTCATTCACCTCTTCCCGACTCACTTTGCCATAAACACAGTTGGCAACAGGTTTCTTCGGATATTTGTGGACCCCGCTGGTCCATTAGGGACCCCCAAGCGACAGCCCTGTTTTAGATGTGGGTTAGTTGTGCATTGATGTCCGACACTCAACACCCACACACCGTTTGACCGAGACTAGACATACATAAGCTGATGGCACATTCGTGGTAGCGCCTATGTTATCAAACTGCTCACATCATCAAAATCTTCATACTCTGGGCAGATAAGATTACTACGTACAAACATAATTTTGGTACCTCACTACCGAAGGCAGCAAGCTATGTAGCTAGGCAGCAAGAAGTAAAATACATAGCTTCCTACCTTCGGTAGTGAGGAAGCAAAACGTGTCCTCCAAAATAAAAATTTCATTTTGATTTTCGTGTTTCAAACCTCTCTGAACTATTTTGGTTCCGTGTTTGTCTGTTGTCATGCCTTTGTTCCGGGTTTCAGGAATTTCACATCCTCAATCCCGAATTGGTAGGAAGCTATGAATTAGTGCAAGAAGTGAAAAAATGTTGTCCCCCAAAATCAAAATTTCTACTTGCTTTTGGTGTTTCAAAGCTTGTTGAACATTTTTGTGGTCATTTGGTCTGTGGTCATTTCCTTGTCCTGGGTAAAACTATAAGAAACAGTGATCCATGGACCCTCCCGTGGACGTTCCCCCATTAATTTGTTCGCCACCAGCTACTAGCAGCGTGTTCGCATACTCAGACCTGAATTCCCTGAAACAACGGTTTCTCAGTTCCTATCCCGCTTGAATTCGGAATCTAGTGGGGACTGACTCAATGCGATTGAGTCTTGAGATTTATTGTCATAGGCATAACTTTGGAACAACCCTACCGGTGAATTCAAACTGAAAAAAAATGTTAAGAATGTTTTGAAACTTGATAGAAAAGGTTCTCAACCTGCTTGAAAAGAACGTAGTGTGCGGGACTTGAACCTCTGGAGTGGCCCATACCCCTTCCTGAAGTTCATATATGAACAAAGAAACCTGTTTTAAAATACTGAAAACAGAATGGAATAAATAATTTGCGACCCCATTAACGAGAAAATGAAAACAATAATTAATTATTAACTAGGTCATTAGTAACATCCGACCTCAGTGAACTGGATCCGGACCGCAAAGAGCCCTACTACCCCATATGTGGCCAACTGGAATAATTTCCGTTTTGTTGCGGACTTCATTACGGAAACAGTTGTAACCTAAATTGCGTAGGTACCGATGTTATGTACTCATTAATATAAGGGCCACGCGAACGGTGGCGGTCGAGCGTTTCTTCTTTTTCGTAAAGTTTTTTTCGTGAAGGTATTTTTTTTTTTTTAATGGTGTGGACGAAATTCTAACAAGATTTCCACGTCATCGGTCCCAAATTGGCGGCAGGACGGCATGAGCCACCTGATCCCATGGCCCGTTGACTCCTAGCTCCGTTTATCATTCAATTTCCTTCCCTCCCTATTCGTTATCCCAATTTCCTATTACTTTTATCTTAATGCAGTGTTTCCTTTTCCTTCTTTTCCTCGGAACATTTGCTCTTTTTTTGTTTTTCGAAGGGGGAGCTGAGACGGCAGATGCGTCCATCTCGTGGGCCTCCGAGTGCTCCCAAATCTCCTTTTACCTGGACTAGAGAAACTTATACCCCAGCTATTAAGTATTTTGTTGGCCAGAACGCTGAAAACTGCTACCTTTTATTTTGAAATGGATGAAACTGTTGGTAAAACGGTTAGTTAGAACCGGACTATAATTCCACCTGTAAAACGCTTTGAAATGTCATCCAAGAGCAACCATTAGTGACTACCTAAACGATAGGTAATAACCTCCACATGTTTCTTGATCCCACACGAAACTCTCTGTTGTTCCCAACTAAGTATCAGTTTACCTATAATATTAGTCAGTGATGAGTTCAGTATATTCCCAAGAGACCATATGACCAGTCAATTTAAAAAGGAATTATCACGACATTATAATCATGAAACCCCTCCCTGTCCCCTTATCTGTTACCTCGAAATTTTCTACATCCTGATTTATAGTATTGAATCTTTTAGTGACATCATGAGGTTGTAGTGTAAAATTGATGGTCAATATGCCGCTTTTCTGATTTTTTCCGATGCATTAACATCCCACTTGAATAATCGTGGAAAAAGTTAGAACTGTGGAGTGTAGGTGTAAGTATAGATGAGCGCTCTATATTATAGATCTTTTGTCTTGATACTGGAGTGCATAGATCATTTCTGTGTATAGATCTATATTAATAAATAAAATATATAGAAAATATAGAATAGTGGAGCGGATGGACTGGAGGAATGAATGTAATTTATTGTATTTCTGTTACGCTTGCGTGTGTGCCTGTTGATGGCTGTTTGTGTGATGCACATCTAGCGCTGCGATACAGCCTGCAAGATGGTCCCAATAAAGGTGGGTACCTCGGTTGAAAAATTGATTAGGTACCTAGGAATTTCATGTGACTACCGATAAACCTAAATTACTTTATACATATAAATTACGAAGAATGTAAGAACAATAATATAATTACAGGATAAATAAATTGATTGATTGATTGAACTGACTGTCGGGAGTGAGGGATATCTTGAAGGAGGTAAATAATGAATAATTGCTGTTTCAATTTCTGGGTACGAATTTTATCTGAAGGGACTAATTTACTAATCTTTAAGGAGGAGGACAAACCTGCAAGTTCCAAAGAACTACTACGTAGTTCGTCGTGTATTGAAGCGTGAGATCAATCATTTTTCAAGTCAATTTTTCATCGTAGCGAAGGTGCAAAGCAATCAATTCGCTTGCCTTCAACAGTGTGGGATTTTAATGAAGGGGAGGCTGGTTTCGCGATCGAGGATTTGAAAATATGCATTCGGGCTTGGAGACAATTTAAGTCAGTCGTACGGCTTTCCGTGGGCTGCCAAACACCGTCCGAGTGATTAAAAACAGACCAAGTGTTGCGGTGTAGGAAGGGAAGAATTTTTTCAAGGTTTTCCCACGGGAAATGGACCTGTAAATCCTGTCTTGGGATGCTGCGGGAGGGTGTGTCATTCTCATGTGCCGTTTAAATGATATTGGTATCAGATCGTGGAAGATGTCGCAGCGGAGGAAAAAAAGCTGACTTTCCATCCATCCTATCGTCAAACGAGCGAAAATATTTTTATTGGGGATAGAATATGAATGGCGTCCAGATCTTATCAATTCCAGGATGCTACTGTACGGGCAAGTAGGGGATCGTAAGGTATTTTTCTTCTTCCAAGAAGAACTGGGTGGGAAAGCTTCCGTCATTAGAGAGGCCATTCATAATTATGTACATATTGTTGAGAAACTCTGAGCACAAATCACGTACTGAATGACTACATAACAAATTATTGCCAATAAGTTCTTGCGCTCATTAGAGCAATAAACTAAACGACGTTTCCGTAATAGTGTTGTGAACCTCCTCCAACGCTTCTTTTAAATTCATGGACGACCTAATTATAGGAGATTCATGTATTTCTCTCTCTCCCATTAGTAGCTCCCAGTCATTGGTATGAGCTCTGGAACAGCGATAAGTTAGGTAGGTTCGCCAAGTAGTTAATTGGACAAAAATCTTGCGACGGATTTCAACCAAATCAGCCAAAGGATTTAAGGCAGTCAAGTAGGTAGATAATTTTTTACCAATGCCTATCATGAGTGTCACCTGTGAAACATTCAATTACTATGCACCCGTACGGATTAAGCGGGGCAATAGACCCGTTAGAGGTGGACTCCTCTCTCAAAACAAGGTGGCAAGGCAATTAGTAGTTTTACGTGAAATCATCGGATCAAATTCTGATCCACCCTTCGGAGGATTAATAACATTTTAGTTGAATGTTTTCACAAAAGACTGTTTTCTTGCGTTATGCGCACCGTTTGCACACGGTTTAGCGCACTCGAGAGTTCAAGTCATGGATTGACATGTAAAAATTCTTGAAGAATCTGAACCTGCTATGAAAAATGGGGATGATAGTTCAAAATAACGAAATTAGTGCACACTGGACACGTTAGAGCGCATCCGCAACAGTGTACGAACCCATCGAATTGAATTCATAACTTCCGGCCATGATATAGAAATCCTTATTTCCCAGTTCATTCCCTAGAAAGAAAACCTATACCTAATTAAAGATACGATAAAATAAGCAAGCCGACAGAAATATATTGGATTTTCATATATACAGCAAGCAAGCTCTGGATATCAGGATCGGTTGGTTCAGGACAAAGCCCGCGAAGGTGACAGGAACCCAGCCTGTGGGAAGAGTGAGAGGACGCGGCCGGGGAACCTATGAGGATGGACAATCGAATGAACGAAAGGTATCAGCTGAATGCCCTCGATGACGTCACGAGTCGTACAAGAAGGCACGTCTGAAGGTTCCCAGCGGGGGCCGGCACGTACCACTCGTCCACTAATCCAGCGTAACCCCCTGCCGCCTCCTACTGTGGGAACCTCCTTCTTAAACCTTTTTATACAACTGTTAAATTGGATTTCTGATGGGGACAACTCGACAACTGCTTTTTCAACACCTCACCTTTTAACGTCGGCCAACAACCTAAAACAAAGAAGATCCCTTCACGGCAGTCTTCGCTTTGAAATTCAGTTTGGCTGAAATTGAGTGTGCAATATTATTGGGTAGGTATATTGCTAATGATTTTTCCTTGCAATGGCAACAGTGAAACGTTGATACGCACCTACTCGGTCAGCAAGCCAAAAGGAAAGAGCTCGAAACGCAGGCGTATAATATTGTACATATCTTCACCGTGCTAAACTGATCTCAAAACATATTATTTATATACGCTCCCTCATAATGTGCTCAGTGCACCCATTTTTTGATAGGTACGAGTGTTTATTGAATTTTCAAAAATATCTCTGCCCAGTATTCCTCATTTTATCAACGATGTTTAGCAAAAAAATGGGTAGGTGGTGTTAATGTGTCCAAAAATGCACTATTTTTCTCAAAAATCAATCAAATAGTCATCAATCAAATAGAATTAGGAGTGTCACCATTCGACTCAACAGAAAAAAAAGTGGACAACGATACTTAGGTAACTACTTCAGTCAAGGTGGGTGGTCTTTAACACCCTAGAACACCTAACCTTTGAAACCTTTGCGTTCAAACGCAGTTCCATTGCACTAAAACTGAAAATTAGTACACCGGTGAAAAGCTGAGATTCTGAGGAAGTTCTTTTCTGTTTAGTCCCCAGCTCAATAATAATCTATTGAAGCGAGCAGATGCATGAAATAAAAGTCGAATTTCAGGAAATCCTTGTAATGTGAACTTTGGGCTATGTTTTCAGCCTGGGGAATCCACTGTTAAAGATAAGTATTAACCTTTTCTTATAGGAAATTTAACGCCCTTTTCGATGGTATATTTATTTATTTTTTATAGAGTTATGGCTGTTTTAGTTATGTGAGGTTGAAGAAAAAACAAAATCATCAAAGTGAAAAAACTCACGAAAACAAGGGGTTTGAAAAAACGCAACGAGTCCCTTTTTGTTGAAAATTACTTGTGAAATCGATTAATGAAGTGTTTTCCAATTTAACTATAAACACCCTGTATTCTTCCAATAGAATATCACTAATTTTACAGGAATATTATTACTGGATTATACATTGCCTGTGATTGTAAAAGATAGCAAAACGTTAAATTTGGACATGTGAGGTTCTTCGAAACCACTTCAAATAGACAATTCCATTTAACATTATACAAATTTTGGGTACCTACCTACCATTCACGAGGCTCGTTGTCGCCAGTAATCCTCTTCTGTACTAAAACTAATCTACAGAGCTTTATAATGCTACTATTCGGATTACGACTGTCAACATTGAAATAAAAAGCAGCTGTCAGAGTCTTCTATCTGGCATCTTGCAATAAATTTGCAGTCTTTTGAGTTGAGTGGACATGCGCATAATTGTCAGGCAGGATCTTCAAGGTTGTAAAGCTGATTTTAACTAACGACTCCCCCTCAAGGGATGGACGCCTGTGTCGGACGGACAATGGTTGGCGTAAGTGATAGGGCACCTACCTACCCACCTTCCTACCACTAGGCATTCCTTCGCCGATTGCCTCCTTTTGTTTGTGCTGCGATGCGGCGGGGCACCGGCGAAGTATTTTTTATGCGCTACACGTTTCCATTTCGTCGTACACGATTCATGACCACTATTTCATGTTACATCCTGGCACCTGCAAGATGTACAATTTGATTAAAAACCCGCTGCAAAGAAGCGGTCTCATCTTATAAGTCCACCAAGGTGTTTCGGAATTTACTTTTAGGCTGTTTCGATGGAGTGAGAGATCGACTTGCGATGGATGCAGCATGGTCAGGTATAGCGAAAATAAAACAACCATGGATGTGGTTGATTAATCTGTATGGACTTCCACGCTCACATCACTACCATCACTGTTGGATAACCTGGTTGATGTGGGAATGAGAGCACGAAACTTCCGAAAAGGTATCCTCATTCCTTATAGGTTGATTTCATTGAGTTTACCTACTCTTTTAACAGAAACGGTAAACCATTCTTAAATGTCTAGTTCTTCATCAAGACAGTATGTGAGGTTTTTCCAATGAATTCAAAAAAGTACTACTCCTGATGGTAATTATCTTGATAACTCCTCCATTGTAAACTGACTGGTTATGGAATCACCCTAGGAACAGAGGATATTACGAACGATGAAGATTTACACATCCCTAAATTGACTATAATGTCTTCTTTCACGGACCATTCTCAGGGAAGAACAATCAAGACTTCATTAGAACCGCCTTACTCGAATGGCTCTCCAGCTTAACTACGTTTTTGTTTCTATTTATACCTGATTTGTTCCTTTATGAACGGGCTTCAAAAGGAAGATTCTCATTTGGGCTCACAACACATACCCTACTCAATCCGCGTCCTACAATAGGCCACAGCAATAATAAATCATCTTAGGTTAATTAATTTATTGTTTTATGGCGAATTTCAGTCTTTCGGTGGGTTCATTTGAGTGGTTGGCCATTTTGAGCTTTTGTTGTTTGCTTTATTTGATCTAAGGAACTTTGAAACACAATAGCACACCACTCGAACATAATAATAATGAAAAGAGTACTATACCTTGAATGTCCTCAACAGCCCCTAATCTCAGATATCAGGGAGTTTATAGAATCTCTTACTATAACCTTCTTAATAATTGGGACTAATAAGGCCATTTTGGCATTGAAAAGTTGTATTAACTTTTCTCCGTAAATAATTTCAAATAGGTTCTCGGCATTATTTTTATTTTTCGATTCTGAAGAACAGTCAACCATTATTAAAATTTTAAAATTCATTTTGAAAAAGTTCCATTCATGCACCATGAATTGATGAGCGAATTTTCAAAGTATAATTCTAACCGATTTGGTGGGTGATTCTTCGTAGGAAATAACAGGCTGATTCCGAATATACCATATTATGTTCCTATGTTTAAGATGGTAATTTACGCCAAAAACCTCAAAAACACGTTTCTTTAGCGATTTTCGACTCTAAATTTTCAAAATTTGACCCCTTGGAGTCAAAAATTTGCATTACTAAAATTTTGAAGCCAATGCAATTGCTTCAATTTCTTTAAAAATTCGCAAAAAAGGAGAATGACAAAAATAGAAAATCGGTAAATTTTTGGATGAGAAAAGTTTGGATGACTTTAAACACCCCTCCGGTACGGGCGCAATACGTTAGACACCCAGCGGTTCTGTGAAAGTGAAAGTACGATCCCCTCGGCGAGCGAGTGAACGAGAGCCCGACACGATGTGTTACGTTAGACACCCGCGGGTAACTCCACACATCTACCATTTCGTTGCAGAGCTACTAGAAGTGCAGGCCGAAATTTATGTGAAGGTGAGCTGTATTGAAATGGGCCATACGAAGGAGGATTGATATATTTTTCACGAACCCCCCTATTTTCGAACTGCTCTTTCCGATGGTGAAGTAGAAATTTCAAAATTCGATTTGGAAGTAGGGGTAATTCCGACCATAATTAATCCAAAAATCGGTCGGTTTGAAGGAGAAACGCCTGATCGATGCGCTTTGAAGGTAAAACACCTCAACTTATTGATTGAAATGCCTCAAGTCACTGTTTATTTTTCAATATTGTGACGGTAAAACACCTCAACTGGGCAAAAATTGAGATGATCAAATTGTTTATCAATATTGGCTTCGACTTTGGAGCATTCATAGACATTTTTCAGGCGTTTCTCCTCCTGCTTCCCCGACCCCCCGACCGTGGGGAAAAAATTGTTTCTTGGTTTCTTGTCACTGGACGATCGTTTTGCACCAGTCCGTATTTCCGATTTTTCTTTTGTGGGTTCGGTCCTGGGTGTCCAACGTAACGCTCCTGCGGTATGGGTGTCTAACGTACAACTCGAACAAGGGGCCTTCTCCGCCTGGGTGTCTAACGTAACTATTTTTCGTCGCCGGGTGTCTAACGTATTGCTCCCTCCGGTTCTACACCTTCCGGTCACTTTTGTTCTTAGTAACCATTTTACTTAGAAAATGTTCAATTGGTAGGTCCCGACTATACCTACTTCAGTATAATTTTCTGTTATAAATCTAATTATGTATGATGAATTCGCAATTTCATTATCAAAACTCACCTTTCCACTTGAAAAACTTGAGAGTTACACTTGAGTTCAGTTCATTCAGTTTTACTTGAGAATCCGGATAAACGAATGCGTTTTCGTGACATTCTCGCGTTACCTGGGTAACTACGTCCAATAAGGGTGGTACTGGCATCATAGAGAAATGAGCAGTATGATTGACCTAGATGGCAAAGGTTGTTGAACGGTTACAATGGTTTATTATTGGAAATAACCAACGACGAAAGTGGCTTTGATCATCCTTTCAATCCCTGGCCACCTCGATCCCCTTCGATGGGACCTAACAACGATTTGAAAGAGAACAAAATTGCCTCCCGTCACAAGCAGCGGTTGAGCTGTTGACTTAATTGCGTTGTTGACGGCTGTTGACTGGGGCGTTTTCGGCGGCACAAACAGATAAAAGTGGATTAATTGGAGGGGAATGTTGGTGAATTAGGTGCGATCACCCCCTGGCTCCCCCTTTTTTTGAGGGGCACAATAGGTGTGAAAATGGAAGAGCTGTGACGGATCGAGTGGGTGCGGCGTTGGCCTATCTCTTGCGGAAATGGATGAAACGCTCGATCGCGCCGATGAAATTTACTAACTATGACTAATTCCATCACGCAGTTTATTCAGTTATTGACTTATTAATTTAACCTTACTAGCAGCCGGATAGGTTGAGATGCCAAACTGATCATCGACTGCCTACATTGTAGACGCCGCGTGCTGGATGACTTATGTATCCATCGTATCACCATTAATTTAACATTATTTCCGCATAGATTGTGGCTATAAATTGCTAGGTAAATTGGGTGGCTCCCGCAGAACAATGTTGTAACCCACTTTTTACTTCGAAAAAAAAACGAGATATTCTCCGGGAATGATTGGGTACCTATATACATATATCCCTTTCAGAGGTGCCGATGACATTTTAGCGAATTTTCGAAAAAAATGAAGCTATTGCAATGGCTTCAAAATGTTAATAATGCAGATTTTTGTAAATTTTCTTTATAGAAATCCGTTTTAGACAATTCTAAAACGATTCCTGAAATTTAACTCTTTCTTTCGAAAAAAATTTCAATATGTCAATAATATCAGAAGAAACGATAAGTTCGTTGGCCAGAATTTATAGAGTACTCTAGGGGTTAACATTTTGAAAATTTAGCGTCAAAAATCGCTAAAAACGCGTTTTTGAGGTTTTTTGTGTAAATTACCATCTTAAACATAGGAATATAATTATGGTATATTCCGAATCAGCGTGACATTTCCTATAAGAATGACCCACCAAATTGGTTAAAATGATTCTTTGAAAATTCGCTCATCAACTCATGCATCATGAATGGGACTTTTTTATTTTATGAAATCGGTAGTTAATTGGCAGCTAACATTTTAGTTACAATTTTTGAAGCTCAGATTCAAACATTACAGCATAATAAATTGTGTCGATTACAATATTGTTCCCCACAACTTTGGTGAGTTACCTGTTAATTTCAGATTGGTACTACTCATTTGAACTTTCATTTGATGGCAATGACCCTAATATAATAATAAATCTATTTCTCATGAATTTAGATACGGCCATAGAACGTTTTTTGCTCGACCTTAACAGTTGCATAATTTATCAATAACTAACAAAAATTAACTCAAAATACTATAAAACGCTGACAATGGACAAGAGAGCAAGGGGAATTGAGCAGCAGGCAAAAGGGTAAATGGGAATTCAGAGGTAAAAGACATTCAATAATATTTTATCAATAATAATTATTATTTTATTAATAATATCATCAGTGATGTCCCATAGTTGTGCTGCTCGACGTAATATTTTTCTTGGATTTTTTTTGGCATTTATTTATTTTTGGTATTTGTCAGTTTCCCTTATGTAGTATTCGTTATTGCCTTTGTTGGCAGTTGTCTCTAACAATTCGACCAACGACTAGGCAATAACTACTACAGAAGGTAAGCTGCCTCAGCTGCCAGACAGTAGGTATTATTTACCCAGCATCATAATCTCAAACCAATTATGATGTACTACGCCACTCTATTATAGTCAGCAACTTGTATCCTGAACCCATTTATAGGTACTCCCTAAGATAAGACAACAATAAGATATTGTATGTTTATAATAACTAAACCTGACGGAGTACGTTGAAATGCATCCTCCAAAACACTAACGCCCCTGAAGAGGCTAATAAAAACGGAAAGTCGAACGACGCACATAACTGAAGAATCCTGCAAGATTCTTTATTCACAACCTTATCAATATTATTGCAACAAACAATACTACATTAAGATCGTATAATCACCTCATCTTGAGTCAAATCAACGTACACACTCGAATCTTAAAGTTCTCCTTCTAACCCTCAAAAATATTGGGAACCCACCTACTCATGGCACCCTCCCTTTTACCTGGATAGGTCAATCATACGTGGAATCATCTTCTTCCATCCCGCGCCGCTCCAAAGATAAAAACGCCAATTATTATGTTATCGAACGCGATTTCCAACGCCGTTGCCTGCAGGCCAAAGATGCACCGCAGCTGCTTTTCCTCGCACATCTGCTGGATCACTAATATATCACCAGCATCTGCAGCTTTTGTTTTAGCCAACATCCACGTCCGTCCATCCACGTTCCTCTATCTCCCTCCTCCACGTGTAATAATATCTAATTCCATTCGACAATTTCTCCTTCAGTTCGTCTCCTGCTAAACTTATTGAAGCAAAACTTTTATGCTCTGCCGTCAGAAAGTCGGCAGAGTCCTTATGTTCTCGTTGCCACACTTATTGGATAAATTTCACTGTATTTATGTTTAAAAAAATACCGATTTGAAGAGTTCGCCAATTTGAGCTTGTTTTAGAATTGATCATGATGACGTTCTTGTTTAAGTTCCCAAGTAATCCTGTGTGTGTATGTAAGCATTACACGTTGGTGTTAGAAAGATCCCATTAAGGACTGGGAGTTTTTTCAAATTATTGAATAGGTACTTCGAGACTTCTTTCTTACTGCTGCCTAACGCAAATAAGAGAAAGTGAAACATAAAGACTGACGATTCGATGATTGTGTGTAATGAAAAGTCATATTGGAATCTGGCCAGTTTTCGCTTGAAAATAAATATTACAGCTCCATTGCACCCAAGGAAAGTGTCTTCGGGTGTCAACGAAGCTCTAATCTGTTTCGCAAACGGATGTCGTCATGTAGGTGGACACAGTTTATTTCGGTGGACTCTCAAATTGGACTAGAAAGACGTAGAAACTCGTACAGTGAACGTCTTGGGGTTTGTTAGCACCTTCACATTTACGTATTCTTCAACCTTCGAATCATTGCGTCCAGAAACCTACGCTTCCATTTACCTAACGAAATAGTGACGTTTGGTGCGAGCAATATTATTTTCCCTAGTAGAATAAGGCTTCGATGCTTACTTTGTGATAAATCATACTATGACATTGCTATTGTTGTAGTTGTTGAATCCAACATCATTAGGACCATCTCCACTTGATAGAATAGAAGACAAATTTCGGCCACAACACAAGGGTTATGATTGTGTGGATTGTGCGGAGAGGCTAATATAAAATACTCATGATTATGATGAAATTCACAGAGAACCGAAGCTCAAGCCTTACCCGGACAAACCCTGAATTTTTCATTGGGATGAGTGGGAAATTATGGGGCTTCCAATGTTCCAAGGATTTAAAGTTAGTAAGCGGCATCCACTGAAATGATACCTAACGATGAGGTTTATATCATGATCATTCTACCTAATATACAATACTCGTATTTGCGAAATCGCACCATTAGGTGGAAAGGAACTCATGTTGGGCGAATTCCACGTTTGCACATGCACAGAGGCTGCAATTGATCTGACAGAGATGAAATACGCTGGCGATCATCTAGGATTAAACGGTCATAATTTCTCACAATGACATCGAAATCTAATGCAAATGTAGAAGTTACGCTCGTGTTGCAAAGATAAAAACATGAAAGGACTCGCAGACAAACAAAACGGAACCGAATTTGATTCGGAGGCTCTAAAACGTTGAATATGGTTTTGGAAGAGAAAAATAATTGTTCTTCCCCAAGAAGTTATTTTTCGTAAATAAATTAGCATCCACTATCTTGGTTGATTCGGAAGCAAAAATCTAGTAATTGTATAGTTATTTTAGCTTTCCTGTAAATATTTTGTCGCCGTTGTGGCTGAGGATTGAAGACTGCCTGAGTGTGAGGCATCTAAAAGATCAAGGGCTCCCTGAGGTATATTGTTCAGGAATCTCGCGCAAGGTCCCTCTCAAGACGTCGGATTCGAAGAGAAGATAACGCGTTTTCAGCTACAGCGAATATAAGGGGGAGGGCGTAAGATTGCACAATCCTGGTGGACCTTCAAGACTGAAAGAGTTCGGATAAAAAGAAACCCATCCTCCTCGAAACATGTTCAGACATGCTCGGCAGTTAATTATTAGCGGGGACCGTTGAGCGACCGTGAGAAACCCATGTGCGCTTTGGTTTTCAAAGGCCCTATCGGAACTGGCGATTCTTGAGGTCTGGAAACCAAATGTTTTAACCGTCTTGCCACTGCTAACTATGGAGTATGTGTACAATCTACAAAGGGTGCCATAATATTCTCACCCCTTCCATCTTCATACAACATTATCCCAAAGATTGAAAGAGATGACATTCAGGTGCGAAGTAACTAGGGTTGTCAACAGTCGTACTATTGGGAAGGTTGTGGTATATACCCGAAAACTCAGATATCTCAGGTGGCATTGATTGAGACAGGGAACTCAAAAACGTCAGAAATTTCACAAGATCCCTATTTCAGAATCTCCTCTTGTATGAGTATTAAATTCAGAAAATCTTGGTAGACGTAAACAATAGTCAAAATTCCACTAGTCGTCAATAACCTGAATTTGTTTTTCCTAAGTGATTCAGATTATCATCCGTTCTACCGTTTCGAAATAACACAAATTTTCGTCAAAGTGAATAATGAATAATATTTCAGGAAAAATGTTTGATAATCATTGCTTTTTGGAGTCTTCCAACGACTATGAACCACCCTCGCAGGGCTCAGCAATCATTAGCCAGAAACATGAACATGAAAAGCCTGCGTAAACGTTGGAAATAGACAGACGGTAATAGTCAATATACAATCAATAACCTAACATAGGTACATACTCTGTTTTTCATCGATTTGGTTTTCCTTTCATGTTTCTTAACACGATCATTAAACGCGACCTTGAAAATCCTATATAAGTCGGGGATGCGCAGACGGTAATCGATTTGGTTTTGCTTTCGTGTTTTCAATCATTGATCAATCATAAGTCAGAAATACGATCTTAAAAAACAGGAACATATAGGTTGGAGACAGACACGCATGTCAACGGTACCTGTAGTACCTCTCCATTTGGTTTTGCTTTCGTGTTTCTCACCTTTTGATCAATAATTGGTTAGAAACACGATCTTGAAAAACCGAAACATATTGAAGACAGACACGTGTAAATGGTACCTGTCCAACTGGGTTTGCTTCCGTGTTTCTAACCATTGATGAATCATTAGACAGAAACACGATCTTGAAAAAACAGGAACATATTGGTTAGAGACAGACACGTGTCAATGGTACCTGTAGTACCTGCCCATTTGGTTTTGCTTTCGTTTTTCTAACCATTGATCAATCATTAGTCAGAAACACGATCTTGAAAAAACAGTAACATAGGTTGGAGACACGACAGAATAGACATGTGAAATTTTGATATGAATTGGGGTAAGACTGAATAATAAAGTTGGTTCCGTATTCGTGTTTCTAACCATGAACCTGAAAGCCATAAAAATACTATGTTTGGTCGTTGAGAGTCAACAATAAAAGTTTGCTGGAGACAGTAACAGTTCGTTTATTGAGATGGTTTTCCGTTGATGTTCTACATTCCATACAGCTTCAGATAATCTTAAGTATTCATATGTGCATATCACAAAATGAGCATTATTTTTTTACCATAATATTTGAAGGACTGAATCAACGAGGGATATAAAATAGAGGTGCTCCTCTCAATCGACCGTTTTCCGTTATCTTAAGGGTGCGCGGGACGCTCGGCTGGAGAAGCACCTCAACAGTGCCCCAATGCTGCTCAAAATCCTTTTTATTATTATTCACGTTTGCGATTTTGAAAATTCATCGATTTACGTAAGGTATACAGTCATAATTACATACTTTACGATGTGAATCATAATTTTACGTATATTCCATACAGAGAAAACTGGAAGAAACCGTTGAAAACCTGGTTTTTTTAGGTTTCTTCCAGTTTTCTCTGGATTGAATACACTTAAAATTATGATTCACATCGTAAAGTATGTAAATATGATTGTGCAATATACGTAAATCGTTGAATTTTCAAAACCACATACGTGGAAAATAATAAAAAGGATTTTGAGCTGCGTCGGGGCATAGTTGAGGTGCTTCTCTAGCTGAGCGTCTCGCGCCACCCGATCACCCTTAAGAGTGATTATTCTACTTGAAGAACGTGGGTATTAAGTATTTTTCATAACGGTGAAGTCCAAATACCTGCGACCTTCATTCCGTTTAACGGAAAAAACACTATAAAAACGGAATCCATACGTGTTCGAGCCAAGATAAAACGTCTTCTGTCAAGCAAAGAAATTGGCTAGAATCGTGCGAGGAAGCAAAGTCAAGGGGCCAATAGATTTATTGAAGTTATTACGTATAGCACGTCTGCGAGGGCCTACTATGCGGGCGGTACCTTTGGGTGGCGACCGTTTTACAAATATCCGTAACGCGCTTTCAGAGACTTGACTAATAGCTCTGCGCTTCGTTTAAGCAAGTATACTTTTTATTTTCTCTTTTAATTTGGCGAGCCCAAACTCCCCAAGCCCGAAATTGTCGTAATGAGCCGAGAGAGGGGCAGAAATTTCATGCATATAATAATTGCCTATGAAAATCCGAACGTCGTGACCCGAGGATGAGTCACGAAGCTGTCGGGATATGGGTATCTTGGCTGGGTTGAAAAGACCTCACTTGGGCGTAATGGTGTAACCTTCCATGGGTGTAACCCTCGGTTATTTTTCTCCCTAAGTAATGGAGACCGGTGGAAGTAAAAGAACGTCGGTGAGTGGTTGCAGGGCTTTGAGAATAACGTGCTCTATGCGGCCTGCCCGCGTTCACGATTCTTTGTCATATTACATTGGGAAAAGGGTTGAATCATGGAGAAACATGCTTTGAACCTTGACAATATTATTAACATAATTTATCTGTGGATAATATGGTGTAAGTACGAATATGAAAAAGTAGGTGATTATACCGATACAAACCAAATTAAACTACTGACAAGAGTGAACCGAGGAAGACTTGTTACATCTTCCCCGATGCACTGGGTATCATCCGACCAACCAAAAATACCTTGAAAATGCTTGAATAAGTCACCTGATTGGTTGCTCTTTCTCTAGAGCCACCTAATAATAATCAGTGCTTCGCAAAAACACCTACGCCAAATTTTTTCTGTGAGTTCCATTACCCAAACTATGGAGCCTTGTGGGGTCGGAAAATTAATCATTAGATAGGACTTATTAAGGGGGCATGGGACGGAGCCCTAAATTTCCTCAGAAATGGCTAAATTTTGGCTACCGAAGAGTTTATAAGAACTCTTACTATGACATTATTACAGCTTAGAACCATTCAGTTTAAAAAACGGATAACCTCCCCCCTACCTCCTCCCTTAACCATTTTAGCGATGCACAGTTTTCCCCATTTTTCTCAGCCAGTTTTCAACGGATTTTGATGTGGTTGGCGGCATTCTTCGTGGGGGATGTAGTGCCGTTATGCCAATTTGAATTTTTAAAAAGGACGAGAAATATTTAAAATTACAAAATGAAAAGTATATATAGTTGATCCCCTGGAGACTTGAATAACAAGAAAAATACCGCTAACCGCATCAAAATCGGCCCAATTTGGCTAAGAAATATGGGAGAAACGAATTTCATCCATTCCTTGGCCCCTTAGAAGGTTCTCACGACTATGAAAATCTTTACTGTTCGAGTGTACCATGATTATGTTCCTATACTCAAGATGGAAATTTTCACCAAAAACCTCAAAATATGTGATTTTTATACCCTTAGGTTTTGACATGTACAAATTCACAAAAATCTTTGTTCAAGATTTTTGGAGAACATTGGGCCCATTCTGAAGAGGAACCTTATACAGGCTCCGTATTATTGGTACTAGAACTCGCTGTACTGGAAAAAATTTATTTGACGATGCACTGATCTGAAGGTCTCCTTGTGGCTATTGGATACCACATACACTTTTCATTTGGTGTTTCTGAAGAAAGAGCAACCAACTTTCCATTAGGTGTTGGCCAGGGTTTTTTAATTCCAGGTAAACCGATTTTCATCTTCAGTCTCAGAACTTTCCTCCCAGACACCTACGAACGATCAGTGTGGGAAGCACCGAGATTCCAATAACTCCTCCCACATTCGCGCAGATCACTTTCATACGTTGTCTGTCTGTCCGTCTGAGCCTGAACGCTCCCCCACAAAACGTTTTCGAGGCCGCAGTCCCAAGGTCTGAGATTTTTCATACCTTTATAGCGTCGTAGGAGACGTTCTGGTCCAGCACGAATTTCATCAATTATCTTTTGAATGAGGCATCCGATTGTCTGTGAGCTCATGACTAATACACTCCCTCATCCTTCTGACCTCTGACTTATTCGCCAGCAATGCGGACGTAGGCGGTTGCGATTTGTTAGCCAATCAGCTAACACAGGAAATAACTTTTGTTTTCGATTGTATAGTAAGTAGTATAATTTATTATTCGATCTTGAAAAAGTGTCTAAAAACATCAAGAATTGCTCCCAAACGTTAACAATATCATGGAAATGGGGAGCAACAGACGTCCATTGTTTCACTTCTCTCAAACAATGAGCCTAACGAGCTTTCCAACGAGTGCTGCCTGAGAGGAGGGCCAGAAATAAGCAGAATTGGGCGAAAATTGTGAATGATGACGTCATCTGTCAAGTATCTTCCTAGCTCCCTCAAGTGGGAACCCAGTGAGAGGGAGATACTTGACAGATTACCACCAAACTACTCGGATTTTTTTGGGAGTGACAACTTGTTGTACGTAAGGGTTTTGAGGGTGTTAAATCCAGTTCAGAGGTCCAAACCAGCGAATTTCGACTCACTTCTGTTACATATATACCCACCCACTAGAGAATCAATATAATTAAATAAATAAAATTTGAAAACAAAGAAAACATTGAATAGATAATGAGAGATTGATTGTGATATTTGGGTACATTTGCAGGGTTCCATAGGTTTAAATTTTCACACTGCTGGAATTGATTAGTCGGGGCTTAGCCAAAGGAAGGAACTGAAATTAACACATTTTTTAAATTGTAGATCACGACGTTTTGAGTCAGTACCTTCATTAGGCAACCTGGACAACCCAGAGGAACCGTACGGAAAATCCTGTTCTCCCAGGGATCCAGAGAACATTGTCAATGGAAAACCTGTGATGTACCTGGTCAAAAAGGAGAAGAAGCAGGACAGAAGATTATTTATAGCTACACAAAGACAAATAAGTAACAGTACTTCAGGACTCTAACAGACAGATAAAGAGGTGAACAAAATCTAGGAAAACATACAATTTTGAAAGAACTATTATGTATACTTCAAGAAAATATTATAAGCGTAAGTACTTATTAGGCGTACTCAATCTTTTAAAACTCCATGTTTCCTTAAGTACCGAAATGCCAACTCGTCACAGATTATTAGGTGGATAATAGCTACAATGGAAAATTAATTAAATCATGTTTCCTATCTTATTACTAGAGTTTTTAAATGATTGGATTTTAAACAGGTAAACACAGAAAATGGATATAACTTCGTTTCCCATTCCCAATGTCAATATTTCAATCCAATCTTCAATATCCTATACTTCTGAAAACAATCAAGCGTGCCAACATCTTATTATACCTACTTTAGAAATCCAATTACTGATCTCTCATCGTAATTTATCCAATCTTTCGACATTCCGATGTAGAAATTGTCTGAGGATTTAGTTAATAAAGCCGCTACTTCATGGCGAAAACTACCTATTTTAGAGTGGAAAGACGTCATCTTGTTAGACAAGGAGAGTTGCGTACTGTCATGCGTAGCTCAGGTGTTACTGGCTTATTACCGGAGAAAACGCTGTACGTCTTTGGTGTCGAAGCAACAAATAAGGGTCTAGTGGCACCAGAGGGCAGGTAATTGGCTGTGTGGAGGAGTCGACACTCCCTCCTGCCAATCTTCCTGGGATTTTCCTTGATCTCGGATTTTACTTGATGTGCCGCCTTCAAGGGACATCCCCCATTGACAGTCGGTGTATGCAGTGAGAGGTACTCTCCTTGTTAAGTCCCTCACCTCGTATATACAGCTCTCGTTATGTATATTATAGCTCCGTCTACGGCCTGGACCGCCCAGCCTCACTTGTCGCTTCAAAAAGGATTATTAGCTTGACACCTTTCAAACAAACTGCTGCGGGTTCTTACTGTCCGATCGAGGGGACAGGCTCTCGGCGACTACGTCCAATAAACTCGATCAACATGACTGATTTGCGCATCATTAAAATAAGTAAAGGAACGCCCAGAGATCTCCGGCAATTTTCAGGAAATGCATCACTCACCGCGTCCACGACTTTTTGCCAACAAGTTCCCTTTGAAAAACAATGTTGAAAGGAAAAAACGCCGATGGGATTCAAAAAACCTTCTTACTGGCTATTCAATACTAGCAAAAAACGCTGCGAATTATTACACAACGGTTTATTATTTCCTGTATAGATCGCCCATCTACAAAGATCCTATTGATAAATACCCACCTACCGCGAGGTTCACAATCATCTCTTGGCGACAATGAGTAGGTACCTTCTTGTAATTTTATTATCGGAAAGTTGTGCCATTCATTCTTAATGAAATTCAGTAACTAAGGAAGCGTCTGAAATTAAACAACAAACTTGGTTCGATGGAATCGAACAGCTGATATTTGAACAGCTTCGATATTTGAACAGCTGATATTTGAAAGGAGATTTTGCCTACTCGGGATGAATTGCGATTCACACTCGTGTTTCTGCTCTTTTTTTCGTTCAACCCTTGAGTCCTTACAGGGAGCGAACGGTTGGTCCTAAAACGCTCCGCAAGGTCTCATTCGACGCTAAACATTGTGTTCTATTTTAAATCGATGGAAAAAATATACCTTCCTATTTGAAATTTTCGAGCTAGGGCGTTTTGAAAATTGCATCCCCTGTTTTCTAACCCTTAGAGAAGACTGACGGTAACGCCAAGCTTCGCGGCACAACTAGACCTCGAATGGGGCCGGTATACCAAATTTCATTAATTTTCGGAAATTTCGGACGGCATACGGCGGACGGACGGATTTTTTTTTTTTTTCGATTTTCGGATTCTACGTATCTTGAAACGTAAAACCTCAAATTTTGAGGGGGGTTAAAAAAAATTTTTTCGTGCTCGATTCCAAAGGTTCATTATTGAAAATAATAAACCAAAATTATCCTAACAATCCGCATCTCACTACCATGTATCTACCAGTTTAATCTTCATTATTTACAATCCAATATTTTATAACCCTTTTTAGCGAATTTTCGAAGAAAATGAAGCTATTGCA
>JAEMON010000004.1:14497838-14553663 GCA_030264115.1 Lygus lineolaris
CAAACTCTCTATTATCCCTATGGTCAATGAGGCAGTACGAATTTTTTTTGTGATGAATGGGGGACTTGCATGGTTACTTTTTTTATTTCAGCGTTTGGAAGATATTAGAGAAGGCTTTCCAAAAAGTGCTATATGGAGGGTATCCAATGATGAAACTTGCCAAAAATTGGTCTTGTAATTTTCACCTAACCGACGTCAGCGACCCCCTCAGCTCCCTAACCTAAATGACGTAATTTCGGAGTTGTGAAGGGCGCTGAATCAGATTTTGAGGTCCAAAATGCAAAATTCCTATACCCATGCTAGTTCCACATTGTACGAGCTGAGAAGCTCCTAGGGCCGTTCCAAACAGCTCAACTTATGAACATGTAAAAATGTATAGAAGACTGTTTTGAACCCCATTAGTCTTGGTGTATAATCGAGTGTCACTCAAATAATTTTTAAAATGTCGATCACTGGTCATATAGACAAGGCCTGACAGCAAACTACAGCACATAAGGGAGAGGCTTTTCTTTAGAGTAACTACGAACTAATGCACGTTCCTTTTCAGAGAGCCATTTACAATGAATAATAAATATTTCATTATTTTTTAATGTTTCATGTCATAAGAGTTATCCTTTGCATTGCTTATTTGAGTGTATAATAGCGCAATATAAATGTATAGTGTAATTGCATATTTATGTATCCTACCCACACTATTATAGGCACATAAATAAATACGAATAATAAAATATTTGTAAAATGAATTGTAAATAATTTACAATGAATAATAAATATGGCATTATTTTTTATTGTTTGATGTCATAAGAGTAATACTGTGTACTGCTTATTTGAGTGTATAATAGCGCAATGTATAGTGCAATTGCATATTTATGTATTCTACCCATACTATTACAGACACATAAATAAATACGTTGCATTGCTGGGTTCAACTCATGGTAGGTACACACTCGAGAAAAGATACATTTTTCAAATAATATTCGCCAATCTACTTAACGTTTTGGATCTTTTGTAAAAGCGCCAACAGCTCCATTTTCTTCAAAGATTAGCTGATACAAACCTGATGCCTCCCTTTTACGTGTTGACAAAGCTAGAAATGAACTGGTTGGAATTGCAGGAAAATGCTTGGATGTCACTTGGTTTTGTTTCTTACAAAAAATTCGCTCATTGGGTGTCACTACTTGATTGTTTTGTGTAAGTACTATGTAGTCTGGCTGGTCGACGTAGTAACGAACAAAATAGTTTAGTTTTTTTCCTGGTTCATTTATCAGCTTCCGCCTCAACATCTCATTTAGCTTTTTCATCTTATCTTAAAATGGATAGCTGTTTCAATCTACCATGCACTTCCTTGTTTTACTATATTATTATATATATCCGTAAAAACATTGTCATATAAACAAATAGAGAAATAAGTGAAATGGAAAATATCTACATCTCGAGGTTATTTGATCATGGAAAAGCGGTGGCAATCTGTGAGGGAGGGGGGTCAGGTAAACTTCAGGGGGTAGGAGTAACCAAAATGAAAGAAAAGGGTACGGAATAATAATAACGAAGTATTTCTATAAGACGGTTTCAGATAGGTGTAGACAAGAGAAGTGCGAATCTCTCGACGTATACTCGCAGTCAGCATAATCGACATTCTGCCTGGAACACTACAGGGAGAAGCGATGGAGCTGGAAAATCACTCATCAGCAAGAGAATATTTCAGCAGTGGTTCCTCAGAAGAATTTGGGGTATAACTCATCACTATATCTAGTATAACGCTGTACTGTATCAGTTATTATAGTATATTATAATATTAACTGCGTAAGCAGTTTTATGGCTAGGTGTGACTCGAAAAAATGTGACGTTTTTAGGTCACGAAAAATGCGACGATTTTGTGTGACGATTTTTTTTTTTAATTATTTTTTTTTATTTTTTTTTTTCGGCAAAACTGCTTACGCAGATAAATGTTTCGCCCTCTAAACGAAGGTTAGAAGTGGTCAGTCTGGGGGTCCAGGGGGCTCGCCCCATGGCGAGGCGCGGAGCGCCGAGTTATTATATTATATTTACCACGAAACGTTTATGTAATCCCAAAATTCTAGTGCCGTTCATAACCAGTCATCCACGTATAACGTGAATCTGGCTTTCTCGTCCACGACAGCTGTCGAATTCGAAACATCTGATATCGGCTTTGACCTGAGTTAGTCTCTTAAAAGTTTAGAACAGAACATAAAAATCGTAGCAAATCATAGCAGGAGGGAAAGAAGCCCCAATATTCACGTTGCATTTGGATCAGAGTACGAATACTCAATAATACGAGGTAATAATAGGTACGAGTAATAATACTCGTATAGGTAAGAGTATTAATAATACTATAATAATAATAATAATTAATAATAATAATAATAATAATACTATAATTACTCGTTTAATATTAACCGTAATTATAAGTAATAATACTCGTACCTACCTATTACCCAAGGGGACTTGGCAACTGGTTCACACTGCAACTGGTCTTCTGCACATACTTTGCAACTGGCCTACGTTGCAACGAGTCTACTCCTCCAGTATAGGCTACTTTCAAACCGTTGGTTTACAACTGGTCTACATCCTTTGCGGCTGCGCTAATTTGCAGCTGGTATACCATCATTAGATTGTCATCCTCCAACAATAGACCCTTTTGAATCTTCCCGGTATTGCCATCAACAGTTGCCATGGATTCTACCCAAGTACCTATTATTTTTCGATCAATAAACAAAAGTCAACAGTAATCATCGATAGTAATAGAAATCTTTTGTTTGGAGCCACCTGATGGTTGGTTTTTTCAAAATGGATTTTCCCCAATTTGTTGCAAGAAAGGGGAAGGCAAAAAAAAAGCTCATGGTGGATGCTCATGACCAAGAAAGGTTGAGAACCACTGGGACAAATAGGAACTCACCATTACTGCCATCTAAATTATATATGTACTTGGACGAGCAAGACAATATAGGTGCGTCTTTCAATAGGTAACTCGATAATAGCATAAATGCCGCCACCAGAAATGAACGTCGTTACGTGGGTCGTATACGGCACTGGGAATCATTGGTCACCTGTCCAGCTTTCATCAAATCCACCTGTGACGGCGATGGACGAGCCAATACGTCCGGTCGTAAAACAATAAAAATGCAACGTCAGAGAGAATAGTTTGATAAATTGAAGGGACGTGAGGAACTTGGAAGAATGCACGAAAGGTCCCTGAAGGAGTGGAGAAGCCAGAATCTCCTTAAATCATCCTAGAAGGGGGAACCCCGCGGTGAATCGAAGATGTATTTTATGAGATTTCATGCTTCAACGTCTATCAGTAACGAGTGTGGAGGGGCCTCCCCTAGCGAGGCTATTATTTTATGTAACAAGTGTTCAAGCACCGGCCACAAAACTCTGTCAGTATATCATCTCGCCGCGCTTCTTTCCATTCATGACAACAACCGGATTCCGTTTTCTTTTGTTGCAGATGAATTTCCTTTTATTTTTGTCAATTTGGCAATGCATTGTGCAGTATTATCCTTCGACTGATCAAAACTAATCTAGAATTTTAACCAATATACCCAAGGAAGTTGGAATCAAATTCAACTTCCTTGCCAATACCTACATGTTTTGCATCTTCACTCAAAACAGAGTTAGTTACAACTACTATTTACAGATAATCTCCGTAGAAAAATACATTTTAAAAAACATATGGTGCGAGGCTTCACACTACTCCCATCACCCGTAGAAACCTGAAAAATGGATATTTTTGGGGGTTTTAACTCTGATTTCGGCCCTCAATTTATTTTTGTGGGGATGAGGGGTATTGGAACTTGTTTCTACTTGTGAGAAGAGTAAGTCCTGTGAATTTCATCAGATCGTTAGAGCTGTTTGGGAGAAAAGCTAAAAAATGGGCTGGAAATGGTCGAAAATGGTCGAAAATCCGAACCAATTGGGACCATAGGTAGTTCGGACTACCGATTTGTTCGGATGTGCGAACATAACCTAGAAATGCCGATTAGACCCGTAATTCAAAATACAGTTCGGGAATACTTACAGTAGGTACAAGAAATAAAAACAATAGTTTTTATGTAGTACATATTTATGTAAGTATGTATGTATATTATGTACATTACTGTAGTTGGTTTCTTGAAGAAATATGTAGAGTACATAAATAATGTACATAATATTATGTTTGTATGTATACTAGGTACAATGGAAACGAACAGAGCACTGAACAGTTACAGTACACAAAAATAATCCGTCACAGCGCGCTTTCTCATCCCCCCGACCACAGTTTGGTCCTCAAAATGATATATTCCGCTCAAATTAAATGCTATTCAAAAAAATCCTTAGGTGTTCGGATTTTAGCCGCTCTACTGTATTTGGAATGTTCTCTCCCCCTAATAATTGACCTAATGGAGGGTTGAAATTCTTAGGGTCTCATCCTCAGACATGTAGAAACTAATCATGGAAATCGGAATTTTTTAAATCATTTTTGTAGCATATATATTTTTTAAATAAATAAACTCCCCTCAAAGGCGGAGGGGGCACGCCATTAACAAAAATACTAAATAAATAAACTGATAAAACAAACTTTTTTTTTACATACATACGGACTTGCATACACTTTTCCAAAACGTGGAGGAAATTGATCAGATGTCGATTAGGACCAGTTAAAGGTGGTTCTTCAGAAATTGGGTTTTCTGCTAATCGCAATACTTTCCTTTCACCTTCAGGTGGGCTGAGGAATAAAAAGGCTCCGCGCCTCGCCGGGGGTGGAACCCCGGACCCCCCTTTTCAGTCACCTTTAATCTAGCGGCTAAGCATTGGAAGAACGGGAGCACACTAAAAGTATACCAAGTTGAGTAGGTAATATAGCTTTCTCACTTTTGTAACATCGACGTACAGAATCCGATAGGTAGTAAAACACCGGTAAACATTTCACCGCCATTGGTAGAATAGTTCTGACAAATTGTTTGCCATGAGTTTGCGCAAGCGCAGAAGCTATTACTGATTCAATTGTTCAGAAATTAATAAGCAATCGTCTTAGACCCAGCCCTCAACTACCCTGTGAAATTTAGCAAAACTGTTCCGGAACTGAAAAACCGTTCTTTCAGGAATTTCACATTTTCGCAAGCGCGCACGCTACCACTAGTTCGACGAAAATGAAATTCCGGAAGTTTCACCGAAATAGGTCGACTAGTTCCGCAGTTTTGTCAGTGACGAAACAAAATGATAATTTTTAGCAACCGCAGAGTAGCTGTTACTCATCTGATCGCGAAGAAATAATCGTCTTGGAGTCAGCCCCCAACGACCCTCCAATTTATTAATGTACATCACCTTTCAGCAACCTTTGTGGCTTCCTCAGCCACATCACCTAACAGGCATGGCCCGGAGCCGAGAAAACCCTTCTTTCTAAGACGAAGAATATTCATTTAATAACTCTTTTCTTTGGTATAATAGTGATATTCTTCTATGTTTTTAAATGAACAACTCCTCGAAACAACTGAATGGTGAGGAAATATTTTCTACCTTTGAATAACCCATCTCAGTACGCCATTGTGTATAGTTTGAGAATTTGTAATGATTCAAGTAATAATTTTAGTACCTAAGTAATTTCCTAATCGAAACATCATTTTATTTACGAGTGGGTGATGAGATGGTTTGCTCTCTCGAAGAGTACCTTTCAAAGAAGATCGAAATTCCAAAATACCTTTGGAGTCACTGGAACTTCAAATCTACACACTTCCCTTCCTAATTCACCTAAAGAACTCAGTCACTTAAATAAACTCCGGAGTCGATAACAGTAAAATATCACGGGGCGAGGCGAGGATTAGTTCTGGAAATTGGGCAACGTCCCCCTCATCGGCCCTTACCACCTCTAATGTACAATATTCGTATTTTAGGAACTCCTCACCTCTCCTACTATTTTAATTGGAGAAGGGGTTTTAAAAATCATTTGTATGCACGCTGCCGTCTCCCTTTTCCCTTCCATATCCACCGGCAAACGGCGCATAAATCAACAGTTTCGTCGACTCTTCTTCGTTTTGGAATACTGTTCGGAACCTTTATGTACACGCCTCCGCGGTATGTTGCCTCCTCCTCGTATTCTCATTGAATTTACATCCCATAAAATTAAATCTTTCATTAACTACAAACAGGGTCCTATTTTTGTGAAAGAATATTATTATCCGCAAGTTCCACAGCAAGATTGCCAACAGGTGGTCTGCGAGGATGTAGTTAGTAGTTTAGTGTTATACTTAACAGTAGTTTCGGAAAGAATAGGTCTTTTTATATGCAACGTTTCGAGACTTTAATATTTTTTGTCATCTTCAGGGCGTTCGGTCATCCACTCATCACACAACACACCGAATGTTATAGAGTTGAAACTGAGTTCCAATCACATTGTATAGGCTAACTAGGTAGATACCTGATGATATGAAATATTTTTCAAGTAATGACTCTAGGTAGACAGTTAAAATTTTGATTTTAGTTGGCAAAACTACTGACTAGTGTATTAGGTACCTAGGTACCTATTTTCTTGTAACTTGAAGTAAGCAGATGGGAATGTTTGAGGAATTGAACATGAAAGAAAGCTGATAGGTAGGTACATGATTGAAGTAGGTAAGATTGAATTAAGGTGTATGGTATGGTAGGAGGAATTAAATTGCACTACGAAGAAACTATCCATGTAACGAAATTGAAGCTGAGCTGATTTTAGCGAATTTTCGAAGGAAATGAAGCTATTGCAATGGCTTCAAAATTTCAATAATCCGAAATTTTGAAAATTTTCTCCATGGGAATACGTTTCAGACCATTCTAAAACTATTCCTGACATTTAAAACTTTTTTATATATATTATAAGATATATATTTATATACGTGTCACTCCAGACGATATACTGCCCCAGGAATCGAGCTAAAAATCCGAAAAAAAATTCAAAATGTCAATAATATCAAAAGAAAGGGTGAGTTCGTTGGTCAGATTTTTTTGGAGAACCAAGGGTTCAAATTTTGGAAATTTAGAGTCAAAAATCGCTTTTAAAAAAACGCGTTTTTGTGTAAATTACCATCTTAAACTTAGGAACATTTATGGTATTTTCGGAATCAGCATGAAATTCCTTATAAGAATCACCCACCGGATTGGTTAAAATCATTCTTTGAAAATTCGCTCATCAACTCATGCTGTATGAATGAGACTTATCTCACAATTTGAGGGTTTTTCCTGCTATTTTCCTATTTTCTTGACACCTGGTTTCACAAAAAATATAAGTCGACTAAAATATTGTGGATCTTATTCGAAGATTGGCTAAGCAATTTTGGAGGATTGTCTAAGTTAGACAAACATGTGTTGAATTTCATCGCTGGTTGCAGTCTCTTCGAATCCGCAAACGAACCATAATAATGTGCATAACTTGGTTAACATCCAATGGTCTCATCCCGCTTCAAGTTGGAAGATAGTGTTGAGGGTTGACCCCTGGATGATTCCTAATTATTTAGATAACGAATGGATCAGTGGGTACCACTGCGCATGCGCAGATGTAAAATAGTTCAATTTTGATCCAATTTCGATTTAATCTTCGAGGATTGGGTTTAGCTCAAGACGGTATCCTGTGAGTTTTTTGTGATCCATTAAGTAAAGCATCTTTGCTTGAGCAAACCCGTAATTCTACAAATTAATACTAATTTTCCCTATACCAGCTGCTTGTCTAATTTCGCTATAATTTGGAGAGTAGTAGGCACCTTCTGACCTCTGTACAGATCTCTATGAGGCTGGGACTGGCTTTAAATTAGGTATCCATCAACACATTCGATTATGAATGACGCTGAGGGATTAACCTATAAAAAAAGAAAAAATTAGTTGGTTCTCTTCTTGCATAGCGATTATCGAACAGCAGACCCAATCTTGTCTTAAACTTTCGCAATCCATCTCACGCTGAACCCAGTACCTACTTATAGGTACCTACTGTGGCAGAGAACGTCGGTCATACGGTAGAGTAAAATATTAAGCATCAAAAATATAATTTAACTGAAAAAATTTTTCCTTCGAAAGATGATTAATAGCAGTCTAAATAATATATTATAAAATGTAGTACCTACCTACCCACCAACAGCGATAGACGCAGATGCCTGTGTCACAAAAATGTGACTACCTACGTCTTTCAATCATTTTCAAGACCTAGATCACGAATCGTATACCCGAACTTGAAAAGATATATGTAAGTAGAGCTTGGAATAAATTACAGTAATTTATTGTAATTAGGGAGATACCCACTTATTCTGTTTCCTCACTACCCATTTTAGGAAAACCTTTTATATTCCTGCAAGTCAGAGAAAATCAAATCGAAATTTTCACTTTCATTCCAGAGCTTTCCAAACAATTTTGGTTCCGTGTCTGTCTGCTTGTAATTGGTTAACAGTCATTAGGCTGAGAGACATAAGGTTGAGACTTTGTTCCATATTATTTGACTGATTTTTTTTGGACATGCGGTAGGTAAGTGGATATCGCGTGGTTGTTCTGCCTATCGGGTCAGCTCAGTAAATAAAAATAACCAAACCCCAAATTGGTGGGTTTTGCCCGAGTATCTAACTTTCTAATACTAATATCAACTTACTAATTATATACTTATTATTTCACGTCCATATAAGCTGTACCTACTGCTCTTCAAACGTGACGAACGTTTTCAATTTTTCTGGATGAGTTTGTTGTAGGTTGCATCAATATTTCTTGATTTGAATCCTTACTTTTACCTAGGTAGGTAGGTGGATACCGCAATTTGCTGGTTTTCTAAGTGATGATTTATTCTGCATTATCAATGTGTTCTGAATCGACTAAAGTTAATTCAAGAAAATGATAAAAATAAATACCTACGTAAACAAAAATATCAAACGATTTGAAAGAAAAAAGTGTGATTTTATTTATTTTACTGCCTATTTCACTTAGGGATTAGCAGGTAAGGACAATAAAAATAGGAGATAATTTGAAAATAGTCACGTATTGACATTATTTTATTAAACTAAAGTAAGTGAACAACTATTGACAAATGTAAATTATTTACACATTGTAAATATACAATATCATACAAAATATAATAATTTAGTGAGTGAGGTTTCGGGATATTCACCTTTTTCACGTTCATGTGTAAAGCACGAAATAGGAAATGTACAAGTCCGTATATATTATATGTATAAGCTTAATAAATAGTGCTGAACACATGAGCGAGAGTCTTATTTAAAGTAAATTGAAACAAGAAATAAAGTCAAATTAGGCTCGCGAAGACAATTTTAACAATCAAATAGGTAATAGGTGTTAGGAATAGAAGGTATCATGTCAAGTTTTAGTAAGCCGGAGAGGCCCCAGGCTTCAGTTATCATCATTTTTTTATGTTTTTCTTTTCTTTTTTTTTCATTTAAAAAATCGCTTCATAAATTCATAGTATGTTTCTTGATTCGAGAATTTAATAGTACCTATCTGTCGCGGATGAAAACTGAATCGTGGGGAATCCACCCCCGGGCGTATATAACGAAAAACAGACATTTAAAAAGGCGTAAAGAAGAGAAATTGTTCGGAAACAATATCGGAAGAAAGGGTTATTCGATTTTTAAAGTAAGTACAGCCTGAAGAAACACTAATGAGATCGCTCACCCACTATTTCTGACTTAGCGAAGTAACAACAATAACAGGAACTGTATACCTCCATGGGAGGTCACCATAATCCTCCTCGAAAATTTTATCCACATTTATATATATTATTATACATAATTAAATTATTGATACAATTTAATTAAAAAGGAGTCCCACAGTGTCGGCTCCAGCGTGAAAATAATAGCTGGTCGCCAGTCAGTTCCGGGAAACACCTTTTGTCCATTTCATTTTATCAACTTTTTCGTTTTGTTTTTGACTTAGTTCGAGAGACAAAATTGGATCACATTTATAATAAGTTATTTACAAAGGATTGATACCATACAAGGTATTCATCGATTTTCGGCTCACATGCACACGAAGAAATATCACACACATGTTAAATGATTAAGAATCGTAATTTTTTCGAAAAGAGTTTTTAAGTTTATGTTTTAAGGATTTTTTTATCTTCTCATTTCAAGTTCGATAATTTAAATAATAAAGTCAGTCGGGTCACGGGCTAGGGCCTGTGGTGGTCGCCTATAACGTAAACGGCGGGTGGCTTGATCATGTCGACGGCACTACTTCGCCGCACGTCCGTCAGCCGCTTGCTGCCTCCGCCTCCCCCGCTGCTCGACATGTCACTACAACTGTAGACAGAAAGAAGGAATAGGGAGGTTAGATTACAATCTAGCATGTCTTCTTGATGGAAACAAATAAACTTTTCAGTCGGGAGAGAAAAGTAGGAATGGACAGGAGTAGAGAGAGGAAGAAAGAGTTGGGAGAGGAGAGATTTTTCAAAATTCCTGGTAAATAATGAACCAATGAGGTAGGTATCTATGTGTATCAAGGGCGATGATGATAAATTTGGAAGGAAAACCATACATCAATAAGAGCACCCCTCTATCCACTATTGACGTATGGATTTCCTCCCAAATGTACCATCATCACCCGCCGAATAACAGCCGAGGTCTTCTGTTAGGTTCAATGGGTGAGCTGATGAAAGGACGGCCTTGGAGGGGCTTCGCCCGGCCAGCGTGAGGGGTCGTCTCGAGGGGGGAGATTGGCTTGGATGGGATGACGCAGGGAGGGAGGCATGAGACCCATTGGCTGAAGGATAGCAGAAACAATAAGGTAGGAGAGATGACTGGAGTTGAAAGGTGGTACAGGAGGGGGTGCTCACTGTCACCAGTTACAGCTCATCAAGATGTTCAACGATCGCATGAGAAGAAGAATGCCATGACGAAGTAGGTCCGAATAATAGCATTGAATAAACGCAGGTATCATGAAATTGCAACGCACGATTGTGATATAAAAATCAGATGGAGTTGAGCTTAAATACTGTAGATCGTAAACACAGAATTTGTTGGGGGATGGCAGGGGAAGGAAGAGACAGGAATTTTTATTCAAATGACCAATTCACTTCATTGATTTCTTCTTAAGATAAAGAATAACGTCACCCATGATTTCAATGTTTCGATATTGGCACAATCCAATTGTAGAGTTAGAAGGTGAACATGAGGAGGGTAATTCTATGAGGGATTATAGAAGAGAGAAAATAAATCATTTTAGGAAGTAATTATATAGTTTGTAATTACCTGGAGTTGCAGTGGACGGAAGGTGGAGGATGACTCGAGTCCGACAGGGACATGAGGCTCATCCTCTTGGTCGTCGGAAGCTCCGTGGCGAGATCCTTGGAACTCCGATGCCGCCCCATCTCCGTGTTGAGTTGCTTTTGTGACCGCGTCCGATGCAACGTGTACACGGGGTCCCAAGTGTCTTGAACTTCTTCGACTTTTTTGCCCGGCGGCGACGACCAAGTGTTCTTGATCATGTGGGCGTCCGTCCTCTTGCTAACGACGGCGGACGACACCGAGTTTTGTTCGTTTTGTCGTCGGGCTTCGTCGTCCGCTTTTCTTCTCTCCATCGCTCTTCGTTGCTTCATACACACGACAACGACGGCGGCTACGATAACGATCAGCGGCACAGACACCGACAGTGTCGCGATGACCACAATATGTTCGGCACTAAGTCCGGAGTCGTCTCTTCTCAAAACATGTTTGGAAATGTTACCCGCGCGTCCAGGCTCATCCGTACACGTAGGCCCGATAAAACCGTGAGTGCAAGTACACACGAAACCGTTCACCCTATCAACGCACTTGCCACCATTTTTACAAGGCGACGATTTGCATTCGTCTATGTCAACAGAACAGTCTTTGCCCGTAAAACCAGGCTTACAAGAGCACTTGTAGTCGTTCACGTGCTTAGAGCAGGTACCTCCGTTGGCGCATGGCTTGGCTATGCAGTAGTCAACTTCATCTTGACAGAGCTGACCGACGTACCCGGGAACGCATTGACACTTGAAAGTGTTGACTCCGTCGATGCAAGTCGCGCCGTTGAGGCAAGGAGAGTGAGCGCAATCGTCGATGTTGAGCTGGCAGTGCGTACCAGTGTAACCCGTAGGACACAGGCAGACTCCATCGGCGGTACAAGTAGCCCCATTTTGACACTGGCAGAGGTCCACTTCTTCAGAGCAGTCGTGGCCCGAATAACCAGGTAAACAGGTGCACTTGTAACTTGAATGACCGTCCTCGCAGATCCCTCCGTTCTGGCATGGGAAGTCGCCGCAAGTCACTGCTGAGACCTCACAATGCGTCCCTTGCCATCCTGATGCACATTCGCACTGGTAACCTCCGCTTCCCTCGTCCTGCAAAACAAGAACAGTGACTTTCAATTAACTGAACCTAACTGATTGACTAGGTAATGTATGGATCACAGTGGTAACTGTGAAAAATAATAAACTGCATTTTGAAAAAAGCTCGAGATACAGGCGACAAGGGCTGATCAGACAACCAAAAATAATTTTATTTTATAACTTACCACGCATTTCGCGCCGTTGAGACATGGGGTGTGAGAACAGCCGTCGATTTTCACTTCGCAGTCTGTCCCAGTGTACCCAGGGGCACAAGCACAGGTGTATGAACCTTGTCCCGTATTGAAGCAGGTGCCCCCCTGGCGACAGGGGCGGTGGTTGGTGCAGTAGTTGAGATCCTGGTTGCAGAAGAGACCGCCCCACCCTTCGTCACAGAGGCAGTCCCAGGGCTTCTTGCACGAACCGTGGAGGCACCCGGGGTACCTCTCGCATTCGTCGCACAGACGTCCCTTCCATCCGCTATAGCATCTGCAACATAGGAAATAACCACATCGGTAAGATTTCACCATGATTTCAAACAAGCTATAAAAATAGCTAGCTAAGGGTCGAAAATATGAAGTTTCCTAGAAACTCACAGTCATGACCGACAGAGGGTTCGTTCAAGTTTTCCCAAACGTGCTATGATGGTAATCCCTATTGAGGTGCCACAAAAACATGGTCTTAGACACGATCAACAAAAAGAAAGGGGATAAGCAGGTCCAATCGGTTCAGAAAACTCCCAGAAACTGTCTAGGAAGCTACAACGAAAGACAGTTCGCACGCTTATCTACAACGGGATTTCCCAGTCAAACATGCCGACATCTACTTAGGACGATTTTACCTGCAAGACAAGTTAAATGTGCACAATAGGGAAAGGGAGCCCAGAGGTAGAATTGAAAAGGGCGGCCTCCCAAGGACTTAGGTATGCATTGTATTCTAAAAACTAGGTAGGTACCTTCACGAGTAATATAAGAGTAGGTGTATACCGTGTGTAGATCACGCAATCGATTGACACAACGAAAAGAAGTTCGAAATTCACTGAAAAATTATCGACACTAACCATTTCATTAGATGCTTTAACTGTCTAAGTTCGAAATTCACTGAAAAATTATCGACACTAACCATTTCATTAGATGCTTTAACTGTCTAAGGATTTTAGAAAAATCAAGAATTTATGAGCTTGCCTAAACTTTTCATATCCAAAGATGGACATAGAATACGTTGGATTGCTATAGACAGTGTATAGACAAAAATGATTCGGTTCCACTTAACCTCATCCTCAGTCACTGTCGGTATTCTCGAGATTATCAACGGAGAACCTTATTAACTCCGAGTTCGTCCAGTCGTTGAGATGACAATGGGGATCTCCTCCCACCGCCAGAGCGCCCCGGATCACGCCACAGACCTCAGGCAAGTGGACGCTTCCTTGATGCTTCCGAGACCTTGGTTCAGGGACAGGTAGGTTACCTCCCGGGAATCCCGAGATGAAATAATGGATAGAATTTTGATAGGATTTCACTGTGGAGTTTTATTGATTGTTGATGTTTTGAAGATTCCTGAGAAGTACCTACCAGCGTAGTAGTACGAGAGAAAACAAAAAAATGTTCGCGACAGAGTACCTACCTCAAATAGGAGTGATAGATAGGTTCGAATTACTTTTGAATTGTGTGAATACTATTATACCTAGCAAAACTGACCGCCCTCCGGGTGGACCACACGCAGATAACCAGACAGAGCATAGGTAATAGCACCAAACAACCGAGTCAAATGAGATTGACATTCGAGGGTAGGACCTAGCGTAAGATAGAATAATATATAGAAGATATCCCCAATCTCTTACCTACCATTACTAGGTAATTTTCAAGTGTGTGTCTGTTTGTACGTATGTGACTCAATCACGCTCGAACGGCAACGATTTCTACGTTAGTCTCTGAAAGTGACAACAAAAAGTTCCTGGCCAAGCTATAGAAGAAAGCTTTCCATCCTCTTACATCATATAGAATCTATGGCACATCGCAACCGACACACAGGTAAATACGTTCATCACTAGGGATCAGGTGTTCTATTATTTTTGTATCACCATGTCTAAAAAACGACGATAATATTGAGACTAAAATTCAACGCCGGATATTGGCTAGACTTCACTGAATTACGCTGTTATTAGATTTGTCTATATGTGATGGTGTGTGACTCGAACGGCTGCACCGATTTCCCAAACAAGAGCAATATGAACGTGATTCGAGAGGGCTGTCAATAAAAAGGCCTACCTACAAGGGCACCACTCGAAGTTATTTTCATATCTTCAGTTCCGTCGGCGGCTAAAAATACCGTGCGAACAACACTAGTACTCACAGGAGCGAGTGAGAGCGAATGACGAGAAAGAAAGGACCAATCCCAACCATTGGAGCTCACGACCTAATTTGGGAAACCGGTTGCCCAATCCAGAAAGAAAAAACACCAATAATAATTTATTCGTTTTTTTGAAGGTGTCAACATTTTTGGGGAAACAGAAATTTTTCGGTACGCCTTAATTGTTCGGAATTAATCGGTAATTGCGAGGAAGACTTCCAGAACGGTTGTGTAATGTTAAGCAGGTACTGCAGCTCAGTCTCCCACCCGCAAGTCTCCCTCCACTCCGGGTCTTCAACTCGTGAGAACAGTCTAACCTCTTCGTCTCCTCCCGCCATTCCTTCTCCGTCCCTCTTCCTCTTCTTCCCTCTTCACCTTCTTCCTCCACTTTCCGAGTCCACCTCCTTTCTCGCATACTCCTATGTCTACACTTTACACCACACACCGGAACACCTCTTTTTTTTGCTACGTCTCCCGTTTCCGTTCAGAGAGGCCCAAGGGTTTTGTACGTTCTCCCTCGAGTTTTGTTTTTGTCGCAGATCGTCAACCTCCCTTTTCCAGCATTCTACAGTCCCTTATATACTGTCCTACTAATATCATTGGGATCACAAAACCTATGGAGTTGGTCTAGAAATTTTTTAGCATGGAACTATGCGAATAGTGAAGTATTGACTGATTGGGTGTCAATTCCAGCCAATGTAGTTTGTAGTAATAAGACAAAGTGCTCATACATGAAATGAGTACTTGGGATTGTGAATAGTGAGATCAGATAGGTACTTAGATAAACTAATGAGTAGACTGCGATATGAAGATTACTGAAGAAGTAAAGAAAACTACTTTAACATCCACCGAAAATAAATTATCAAAAACAATCGAAAGATCTGTGTAAAATCTGCATTTAAAATGGATGTAGGTATGTATTTTCCTTGCGGGATCTATTGCTAAAAAATTCTATGTTTATTAAAACCGGTCTCAATTCCTATTCTAGGAGGGAGAGACGAAAAAACAAACAAAAACCCACTCGAAACCCGTTCTCAAAAGACTCGTGACGAACTTAGATGCCCCCACAGAGTCCTAATGAAATGTTGGGAAACTGTTGCCAGCTCCAAGTACTCCGTCCTCTTAACTAGGTGGTGTTTTTGTTCGCCCCATTGTCGAAGAAGTAGATGACAATGGGGTACCATTAGGACCTTCTTGCCCCGCACAATGGAAAAAAAAGACTGAGGTTCGCTCGGACTTTTATCATAACGGCTAATTATCCACTACTTTCTTGATGATCCACCCTTTTTGTAAAGACAAACTGCCTACAAACGAAACTAGGCGGGTTTTTAACCTTTGTCGCCACAATCATAGTTGACTTCCTAATTCTCAGCAGAGATGATGGAGCATTTGAAATGTTGTTCCTCTTGTATTTTATAAAGGAACTTTCATGATTTTATCTTCCTTCTTCAAGTTTTTTATGGTCGACAGTTGAAGTCCAGGTTTTGCACACAACAACACCTAACCCTTAGCATTCGAGTCATATCGTTGGAATCTGACGCAGTTAATGCGACAAACCACACTCAGCTTATGAGAAATCCTTGACACGAAAAACACCGGAACCTGTTTTCCCACTTTGTGACAGCCGATCGTAGACAGCAATGAGCTATTCAGCGTCGCAAATAAACTTCGACAGAACCAACGATAACGGATTATATTAAGGGAAGATTCATTCTTGGCAATATCCTGGACTAATAATATGTATCGAAAGTAGCAGAGCGGAGAGCGCCTCTTCAAGGATTTATCCAACATGGTGCAAACTCCTCAGAAAGGTTATGAGCGCAACTAAACTATTAAATTCCTTTTTAGACAGTTTAACGAGTTTTAGCGAGAATTACTGCAAGCAATATTCCCAACCGAGGGGTTCCACGATGGGCGCAATGCAATTTCAGTGAATACGCTCTTGGTTACATCCCCAAAACCCATGGAAGTAGGTAGGTACAGAGTCTTTTAAATAAGGTTTAAAATTGAAGAGGAGCTCAATGCATCGTTGCACGTCTGGGATGCAAACCAGAAAATGGTTTCCAAAAGTAAAACGAAATCCCGTTATAAGAGGCGAAATTAATTAAACTGCTCACCTTCACTCATTAAAAACCGCATGCAATGATGAGGAAAGCTCCATACATAAAGAGTTTGTGAACCTCGCGGACTTCTTTTCCCAGACCCAAAAACCATCATTGTGCACTTTTACTTTTCATTAAACAATAACCAAGGTATTTTCTTTCTGTATGCCATATTGGGGCTTGGTACAAAAGGAAAGTGTAAAGAGAGTCGTTTCCCCCCCTTTTTTTTTAATGGAGCGGGAAAAATGTTACGAGTGATAGAAATGGCAATTCCGAATAGCAATTTAATTAGCTCATTAGGAATGAATTTTGACTAGTGTTTTCCTTTTTATTTCGTAGAACTCCATATTGTGATTATTAAAATTTGGCGTGGAACAGAAGTAATTCCCTTCGGAAAACAACATAAAACTCATTAGGAATGATATAAGGATACTTACATGCACTCATTGGGGTTATTACAGTGCCCGTGCTGACTGTCACATCCTGGGAGACACTTGGCTGAAACAGAAAAAAATTCTCATAAAATAACATGTTCTCTCCAATTCAATAATGTTGAAAAATAAAGATAAATAAAGAAAAAAATGAAAATAAAGAGATGATGTTGTGGACCGAAATGGTGAATTTAAAATAGTTATGGACTACGCTCTACGGAATTCGTAAATATCATCAACGATTAGTATAGTTATATACATAATTTTCAACTTGAAATCACATTGAAATGATGTAAATGAAAAAATGGACACTACTTTATCCAATTAATATTTTCAATAAAAAAATTGTTTAGTCAAATTTGAACTAGGTATTCCAATATTTCCCAGGCTTTCACCGCCATATTAGCCTAACTTTTTGCCAAGCGTTTCTTACTCCGTCAATCCGTCATGTTCCGGTCGACCTCTTTTCATGAAGTATTATTTTACTTCGCATGTCGTATAAATTTGCTACAAGTAGGTTCAAGTTCACCAATAGCAGCTTTCTGTATATAATAATAGTCCTCGAATAAATGGTAAACACTGCAACCTACTGTTGCAATACTTATAATGCGACACATTCATAAACTATTAAGAACGATGTACGTGTACTCGTGATAATTATATAGATGATAGAATTGGTGATGAAAGGAGTTTATTTTCAGATCTGCTAGTTGGTAAACAGATGATATGTGACGGGTTATAAATCATGGCAATTTAATCGACAGCTACCTTTTACCTCCCTTCCCGTTTTATACCTCTCAAATTGATTACACCCCTTTCACCCGTGACCCTTCGTCTGGGAAGGCTCCCGAATAAATTATTAGACCTTCACCCCTTCTTTTCTCCCAGGGGTAGCACGATCCCCGTTTTGAACTAATATAACGAGAAACCCCTAAAGGTAGATTTAAGGAAAAAGAGGGTGACCGAGATAAGATCCTTGGTAAACTCCTGACAAAAAAGTGACAGGTGATACGTCTAAGCTAACCTGCAGCAGGACTTCCACTCTTCCCTTCTTTGTGCGACCCTTTCGATTTCAGGTAGAACCAGGTAGGCATTTCTAATCTCGGTCACAGATTTATTCTTATTTGATGGAGATACTGACTTTCGTTCTCATGCATTTATAACAACTGTAGCCCTGTACGCATTGTTATTCCGATTCTTAACTTCATTAGATCCCAATCAATCACTCAAGCTAGCCACATGATTTTTGAAGCGCATTTTGTGTGGGAATCTCCAGACATTTTCTTCAGAGTCCTTCGCGCCAGGAAGACGGGATCGGGAATTAAAGGGCACAACGAAACTGGACCGCTTTGTGGTTTCTCCGATGATGGAAAGTAATACCTAACCGCAGTACATCTTCAGATCAACCGCTACTCGTCTGTTGAGGTTTCCATGGATTTGAAATGAACGTAATTCCGATGCATTTCCTTGTGATTCGGCGGTGAGCTTTTATCGAGGCATTTCCAACTGTAAAGTGGAGAGTTTGGGAGTTCGTCACCTATTTGATATTTTTATGCAAACTTCTGGAGAAATGTGATATTAATTCTAATTTCAGAAGTTTTGTAGCGAGAAAAATGAAAAATCAGCATCCTGCAAGTTCTTAATATAAGAAACGAACCAGTTTGTGGAGATTTAGGGCGAAAACTGATTTTTCCCGAGGTAAACTCGAGTGAGGACGTGCGCGTCCTAGCGCAACAATGGACCTCCGAGAATAATGAGAGTGCAACGAAAGTGTCAGTAAGTTTTTCAAAAAAGTAACTAATTTTATGCATCGAAGAAACTATAGCTTATTGGTTTCCAGCATACTTTCAATGACTGTTCGGTCTATTCCTACAGATAAAATCCCTACAAAGTCAGTAAGTAGGTACCTAGCCTTCCTATTTCGAAATCTACTTTCAAGAGGGAGCTTACTATATCCTAACACACGGATTGTAAAGGAGACTTAACGAAGAATTGTTCAAGTATCTCGTATGATTCTCGAGAAGAAAGCGTTAGATCGCCGAGGAATTTGATAGAAGTTACTATAACATTCATCTTGCAAACACATAGTTCTGTCAGAAAACAATAGGTAGGCCCAGAGTATTCGAAAGAATTAAAAAAACGTGAGGGAAAAAATTATAATAAGTGCTTCTTGACAATTCGTTTGCCCTAAGTCATACGAGGACCCGATAGTCGCAGATACCGTCCTCATCTTGGCGGAGAAGGAGAAGAAGTTGAAGGCCTTCCGAAGGAGGGTAGTGCAGCTGACTGTAGGTAGCTATGCGCAGGCCGGCCGCGTACGGAGCTCTTTCCCACGCTACACGGGGCCACCTCCACTCTCCACACCGTCCTTCCATCCTCGAGACCCTGTCTCTTCACCTCTCACTCCACTCCTCCTTTAGAAAAGAGTTTTGAAGACCTGCTCACTTTCTTCCTAACAAATCTCATCCCATTTCCTAACACCATTCATCTCTTCTCGATGGACCGCCGTACCTGACCCCCTCCTCGATTGATTAGGTTTCATCAAGGAATAATCGACCAATTAACGACTCGAATAACTTCCTGACAATGAACCCCTCGACAGATATTCATTGCCTTAATAAATAAATTACCTCATTAAACCATCCAAAGAGATGGGAGAAGTGTTGGGAAGTTCTCCTGAAGTAATTAAGTAACCTAACTAACTACGAGTATTTACTGTTGTAAGATATCAATAAGTCGCCAAATTTAAATGAGAAATCCCTAAAATGTCGGATTTGTCTGTGAGTGATATTTGGATAAAAGAAAGGAATTTATATTCACGATCACCTTTCTCCTGCCAACCATCCTTCAAAACTAAGTTCTGCCATCAAGGAAAAGATGTCCCAGGAAATTCCCTAAAACTATGGAGACCTCATCCATTATCGAGAGTTGCATATCTAACGACAGAACTGCTTATGTCAGGCCGAATGAGTGTATTATACTGTGTTTTCCCCTAAGTAGCAATGCAGCATACCACTTACAAAAAAAAATATATATAACCCCTAAACATATAATAGACCGACACCACAAGAATGCCACTCTGAAGAAGGAAACCTGGATAAAATCGTATTTGAGAACTTATGATTTGGCAAATAATCCCATTTCTCAGCGGTTTTTGATAAGTTTGATAAGGAATAACGAATCAACCAGCAGTCCAGACATTGATGAAACTCTACAGTGAAAAGTGATTTTCGAAGAAGAGCAACTTACGATCTGAACAGTAGTCTCCTGTCCAGCCCTCAGTGCATATTCGGGCGCCAGTCTCCGAGCAGGTGTAATGACCGAAATTGTCATCTCGAGGACGACAGAGGGTGGCGCAGCCTGAGCCGTAGTAATGAGGTTCGCAGGTCACCCTATATTCGAACTTCAGCGCTCCATCAGTTGCACCCGGCGTCCACTCGGGTCCAACGTCCAACCAACGTTGGGACGTCAGCCTCGTTATCAGCCGCTTGTTTCCTGAAACCAACCCAACCAATCTAGTTATAGAAAAATATGGATAATACCATATAATAATATGTAGCAATGCCTATATGTAGCAACTATCAAAATACAAAAACACTGCAGAAGGGAGCCGAAAATTCAGGAATGAGAAAATAAACTTGTCACTGGTCTCTGGTACACGGAAAGCAATATGACATTAGATAAGCCGTCTGATCATAAAGGTAACACGAATGGCACATTTCGAAAACATCTCCTCAAATCAAAACCTGAAGTTTTGAAGACACCATCCAAATTATCAGAATTCCAGTTCAGCTCTACATAACACGTCAAATTGAGCCACATTAGAAAAGTGCATCATTGGACGAGTAGATGTGAATCAAAATTCTAATGATTTAGGATTGGGGTGATGAAGTGCTTTCGAAACGTCAGGATAAGATTTAAGGAGATCTCCAACGATCAGACACAGCCGGAGTCAACAGGCGGCAAAATGAATCGAGAAAATAATGGCCAGACAAATTGTCGCGCCTGAAGGCTTTACATTTCTCATGAAGCGAAAAAGTTGGCGGGGAGGTCGCACCGTGGAGGATAATTACTATCGGAGACGGGACTGGGGACGAATGCAAAAGAAAGAACAAAAATCCCATGGGAACCCCTCTCAAACCACTTGAGAACCAACGAGTGAAAAAATGAAGATCGAAATGTTTTGCTTTTTACGTTTTGGCAGAGGGAAGCATCGAGGTGCAAAAGTAACATCCAAAAAGAGGTCTAGCGGGAAAGATCAGAGTTTGGAAGAATATATTTTTAAAGGAAGGTAGCGGAATGGGTGGGCGGTGAAATGCGGGAAGCGTGGAAGGGTAATTAGATTTGATTGGGGGCCCATCGAAACGGACGGTAAATTAAAGATTGGAGAGAAGAAGGGGTCGAAGATGTAATAGAAGTGAACTAGTGAAGATCCTGGCGAGAGGAGCACGGAGGTATGCACGGGCGAGTTATCGGTCTTTTTCCCACGAATCCCTCGCCTGGCTTTGCTCGCTTGCCCCCTCCAAGACGTTCTCCAAGACTTCAAACTGCGCCCGGATTCCGATAGGGTCAAAAAACAATAAAAAGTCACTTTCTTGCTTCGTGTGAGAACGAATCATGGAGGGGGGGGGGGGGGGGGGGGGGGGGGGGGGAGAACACTAACAGATTTTTCGCTGTGCAGTCTGAAGGAAGGGGATTTTTCTTAAGGGCTGGTCGAGGTGGCATTAAAAATCCTGGTTAACCCCAGGTCCTTGGGCAAGGACATGGCGGTGGTGAGTGAAAAGAACAAAGACTCGCGGGAGGATTAGTGGGAAGGCCTGGTCCCGAAGTGGACTGTACATCACGATTTTCTAAGCAACGAGACCCATCTTCATCCCGAGGCATACGGTGAGTTCCCAACCCGGAGCCCGATATTTTAAACTCAAACCCAAAGAGGGATTCACTTTGCCTCAATTACCTTCTCCAATAGTCGAGAGATCATGGCGAAACCCTCCATTTCCTCGACTACCTGATCCAGGTGTCAACGCTGAAAACACGAGCTTCACTTACCCCTCTAAATATATAGTTCGCTTTCAACTCTACTATATCCGACTCAATACTTATCCCATTAAGCCCAATAATGCACCACTCGCGGGAGAAAGACCTGTTTGACAACAATACACCCACAAAGGCACCAAAAGAACCAACAAAATAAACAAGCAAGCCTAGACGATACAATCTCCGCGCACTTGTTAATTCCCATCACGTACAAAGTTCAAGGTTCAGGAATTGTCGGTTTGATCCGAAGGTTCAAAAATGATTAACAGTTTCAATTAAGACGGGTATGAAAAAGAAAAAAAGAGCCGTCAAGACTCTGAGAGGATGTTCAAGAGACGTGGGAACAAGAACTGTTATTAATAACAACAATAATAAGTTCGTCACGAATCCACCAAAGTCCAAATGATTTTCCACATTAATTGGTCGTTCAGAATGTTATAGAGGGGATAAATCACTTTAAGTTTCGATTTTGGTAATTTTTTTGGTTCCCTTTCATCAGTGAAAACAATATGCTGGTAAGAGCTTTGGGGGGTCGAAGGAGATGATCCGTGGATGATTGGGCAAGTTTTATCGATGAGAAAGATCTGAGATCCTTGGAGCCAGGAGCTAGACGGGAAAATCTTCCATTTAGCAGATCAATTAAGCTACCCCAAAGGTTCGTTACAAGGAGGAAGCAGTCACTTTTTTAGTTTTTTTTCCTTGCTATTACTGGATGAAGCATTTTACAACATCCATCTCAACTATCGCTTCACAACTTGATGGGTGAAGCCTTGAAGGATCGATTAATGTGGATAAAAAGTACAAAACCTTTGGCTATAAAAATTCCAGAGTTTGATAATGAAGAAAATATTCCCAGGAGTGAACGTACTTTATTTGTTTTTTCAAGACAACTTCTTGGAGATGCATATTATTGACAAAGGAAGTTGGATGCACTAAGGATTAAAATTATAAATCTGTTGCAAGATTTGGGTGTGTGGGTATACAGTTTATTATTCGATCGGGGGAACCTTTATCATGTTACTATTTGGCGAGGTAATCGTAGGAAGACAATATTCAAAGTTAAAAATACTTTATGAATGAAGGTGTAGGGTTGAGGATGCTTAATTCTTGGGGCAGGTCTTTGCTTCGAACAATGGATAGCAAATACAAGACAAGACCTTTGCATCTTCCAAGGTTGGCAGGGACCAATTAGCAAGTAAATACTTCTTGTCACTAACAGGGATAGAAGGGAAGGGGGATGTTCCCACGTGTGACCCACCGAATATGTTCCCAGAGAAGAAGGAGAGAAGGACTCCGCCGAATACAAATCAGGTTCTTGGGCGGAATACCCGAGGATCCCCACCAATGGGTGAGAGATAGTAATCTTGTACCAGGGTACTACATTTATATTCAGGCGGTCATGGGCTCCGCTCCGTGCTCTACCAATTACCTCCTCCAGGGTCCTCGACCAATAAAGTTCTACCTCTTCACCCTGCAATGCGCCGCATCCACAATCATTTAATACGTAATGAGACGTAAGGAGCTGTCCGCTCCATCTTATCCCTACCTGAAGTAGAGAGAGAGGATGATCCGAGGACAAGGTCGGAAGGCCGAAGATGGCAAAGGATCCGGGAACGCCAAGGGCAATTCCAGTAGAGTGAATGAAATCCCACCCAAGAGCAATAGCAAGAGCATGAATCATAGCTTACGGACATCAGTAGCTGAAACCAAGCCGCTATTTCATAATGACCTTCAACTAATACTACAACGCAGGAGGGATGATGTGCAATGTATATTCTTTCACCAGTAATTATATGCAGGAATAGAGAAGGCAGATAACAAAATAAGAGCTTGAACTAAAGTCTATAATTTTGGCATATAAGAACATTCGGACAGAAGAAGAAGGATTGCCGTTGCAAAATGCCGATGGAAAACTGCCACCTCATACCAACGCCTTTGGAGGCTCATCTCGAATCTGGAACGGATCGCGACCAATAGAAGAGCGCACCCGCTCCCAGGGGCCTCCCTCGGCTTCTTCAAGAGTAAAAAAAGGTTTGACGGAAGAATATGAAAGTGGGCGAAGGAGGAAAAAAGAAGTGTCCAGGAAAAAGGAATAAGGTTTTTGGGCACTTTCCCTTCAAGCATGAGATAGAGTCTTTTCAGAAGACCAATACGAATATACCACGGCCTACATTCTGGAGATGACTCAGATGATTCAGAAGTGTCAGGAATCAATAAATTCTGGGTAAGTGTTAGGTTTTCGCGGCGACGAAGTAGTGTTAATTGATAATTTAGCCTGACTAGGCTAGTCGTTATACCAAGTGCAGTAAGTGAGAGTATCGATTGTCATACAATATTGATGGTATCAGTGGCTCGTGCCTCACATAGCAATCCATTATTCTAATTTAAAACATGAATACTGAATTTATTAACTTACCTGATAGTCGAGAGGTATCATTGGTGTCGTGCCAAGCTTCAACAATCAGGGAGAAAGTGCCCTGCAAAAGAGAAAAAAATACTATTAAAAACCTTGAAAGAAAAAAAAACTGGAATTGTTTTTTTGAAGTCGGAGTGTGGGAAAAACGGCTGGTCCTTCTTGCCTGCTAATTGATGGATAGTTGTGTATGAATGAGGTGGGACCGGTTGGGTTCGGACGGGAGAAGCACCGTTACGAGGGCGCAAGCTCGCGAGTTCCCAGGGACTGGCGCGCGCCTCAGCGGATACTCGGGAGGCCCCTGAGTGAAAATGACTTCCCCTTCGTCTGCGTGATCGACACAGAACAAGTTATGAGGTTTCGGAGAGGTAGGTATCAGCTTTGGTCTTATGGGTTACACGGGAAGTATTTTATACAGCCGTTCGTTCACTCCAAACATGTTTCTCGCTACATTTGGGCAAGAACTGTTCCATGAGAAAGATGGTTTCCATTATACTCAGCATTTGCTGAGGTCATTCGCGTTAATCCCCCATGGAGCAATAACTAGACTCGCCGCATTAGCGACTATTGTTCTGCCACTAAGGAAAAATAGACCCTTCGAATCAACTGTAGGGGAGAAAAACCATCATACCCCAAAACACCCCCTAGGGCTGAAGACGAGAACAAGTGGTTTCTCTGGGAGTGCATTTGTGGGTGTGTAATGTATATAGACTATATAAACGCGAGGGTGAGTATGTAACAAAAGACACTTCCCACTTCAAGTTTAATTCTTTCTGGATTAGCTCTATTGTTTACAAGTGGGCTTTCTGTATGGAGGAGGGGTCGACAATTCGGACAATGCCGCATCGACAGATGACCCACTCCCAAGTGACCAAGGCCATCTGTAGCCTGATAGGGGATGCCACGCTAACCCTATCATGTTTATGGTGATTATTGAGAACCCCAAACTGTTCCCTCAAACGTAAGATGTAGGGAGTGGAATTGATTGAAGATTTTTCTGTCGTTAAAGGGATAGGAAAACTCCCTAGTGACTTAGACCATGTTTTTTGATATTTTTTGGCTATTGATCGAAACTACCTACATAAATTAATCTCAAAGTCATCAGTCATCAGTTTACCACATAAAATAGGTACGTCTGCATCTGCTTAAAAGCGGTACGACTGAAGAGTATTAGATGGTCCTTAACAATTCCTATTGAAGTTTCCGGCAATATAAATGACAAGCCATAAATCATGGACTACTAAGACTATTAAGTGGGCCTTTACTGTTTCAAAGGTCCCATATCAAACCTCCAGTTCCTTTCTCCGATCTTTATACCACTTGTGACTAAAAATATAACCCACCTTCTCAATCCACCCCTTATTCCTGCTCCTACGCCCGGCTCTCATGTTATGTTATTATTTTCGTTCTCTTTTAGTTCTTTTTCATGGTGATCTGGCCTCAGTCCCACTTATAGACCCAGGGGGCATAGCTCCCCCCCCCCCCCCCCCCCCTTTCATATGCCCTTCATAAATCCCGATTCGTACCCCCCAGCGTATTTTTCGACCTTCCCCGGGTCGACGCTTTCTATGAATTCTCCCGTGAAAACGTCTGGCAGTTGGAATTTGTTTTCTTCAGTTCGATGTGTTGAAACACGTTTTTATTGACTCGTCTCGCGAAAGGGGGAAATAATTTACGAGATGCATATTTTCTGCTCCGCCAGCACTGAAATATGTTTGTTACCTCGTTTTGAACGAGGCGTGCCGAGACTGTGTCTAACGAAAGCCTGTCTAGCAGTCTCGTTCAAATGTGACGTGTTGACTTCCATTCATTCCAGAACACCATCTTCCAACCGACGAGTACATTATTCAGAGCAAATAATGTTGGACATCCTGGAGTAGGGTTTTACGCTATTTCTAACGATGCGTTGTTAAGAAGTTTATATAATCTATATTTAATTATTGCGTAAGGACTACTTGTTTTATGGATCGTACTCGATAAAGGCAATCGACTTTCACTCCAACAAGGACGAAAATAGACACGTTTTCGGGGAGCTTCAATTCTGATTCGCTCCCTCATCGAAGTATTCCGAGCCGGTCATAACCCCGATCGGTCTGCCACATCCAATAAGCGATTCCGTCGTCCTCTATTACCTACTCGAGAGGCCTGGGGCGATTTCACCATTCAACCCGGCGATCCCTCGTTTTTCAGAGGTTCGCCAGACGATGCCTTCCAGGCATAACGATCAGCTTTACGCTCATTTCGCTCATCCCATTGACAGTAGCAAGAAAGTAACCGACGTTTGGATTTCAATGTCCACAAAACGAATCTGTCAGTTACAACTACTCTTTAGCTTGCTTCTCTTCTTAAATACATCATAATATACCTTTCCGAACCTTAGGGTTTCTTATACCTTTCTTTAGCCAAGAAAGATAAAGCCGAGTAGGGTGATTGCATGTTTAAACTGATCGGCAAATTCACAATGAAAAATGGAAACAGTAAGATGTGTAAAAATGTGGCCCTGGTGGACTCAAACCCACAAGCTCTGCAACTATCTTCAACTATATTATAATTATGCTCCGGTTGACTTCAGAGACAAGGGATAATGGTTGATCATTCGTCTATTGGCGCAAGGATAATCTTGAACTTATTTCGGTAGTCAAGGAAACAATGACCCTCAACTGTTTCCATATTCCATTTTACTAACTTCATGGAATATTGAAACTTTCCTCGTAGAACCCAACCAAAGTTACCTATACTTTTAAGATGGAAATAAAGAAGCCGTATTCAAGTAGATACCTACTGGTATTTAGACATCGCAACCTAATTATTCTTTGGTGATTCCTGTTTTACGTTTGAAGCACATGCTTATAGGAAAATTGAACTTCTTGTCGAACATTGATCGAATCAGCTTATTTTAATTATAGGAAAATCAATCACAAGTATACCACCATCATCAATATTATCTCATCCTCTAACAAAGCATTAAGAAGGCTTGGGTTGTCACATTTTTCGGGTTTCAATTGGAAGAGCCATTCAGAAGGAGCATAACAGTTTCGGTCTTGTACGAGGTTCTAACATAGAAAAACAAGTTTTTAGAAGTACACGGATGGTTCCATAATCGGAGGCGTGTAGGTAGGTAGTACCTAGCAGCACTTTTCCCGGTAGCTTCTTCATTGTTGCACAGTAGGTAGAGCAAAACAACAAAAAAGTGTTTTAAACCTGCTGAAAACTGCCCGAGGCTGCAGTTAACCGATAATAGCTAAACTGCTCCCTTCAACGGCCCCAGTACCGATTTCTTACAGTCTATTCTTTCACGGCCTTTTAGTTCCGTACAGGTCTCCTTCGTGAGTCCTCAACTTCTTTCACTTCGGGGGTCCAGGCTAAATCAGATCATGTGACGATGGAGGATCATAAACCTTGAGGACGCTACTGTTGTCGACACCCATAATTCACTTTCCGATCCGTTCAGGACATCACCGCGTCGAATGGTAAGGCTAGTGACACTTCACTTTTCGTAAGGCAGGACGAGGTGGGCGAGAAATGCGGAACGCACCTTATGGCAGTCTGCCTCTTCATGTTGCAGTCTTCTACGCTTCTTGTAGGTACATAATGTCACGGTTACCTAGCATTTTCATCAATGCTAAGAGTCCTACCTACCGCTACCAGCAGATGTCTGAGCATAATTTATTGATTGTTCATTTTCAAGATTTTTTCGAATTCTCATGTATTTGGGCTATCAATATCAAGCATAGTAAAACGAATGTCTAGTCGTTAGATGGAACCTTGACAAACCAAAATCGAGCCTTCAGATAACCCCTTGTGGAAATCAAGGTTAAGCCTGCAGTTGGGTCCTTACAGAACCAAGGTCAATCGAGGAACTGTCATATTACAATAACTGGCAACAGACTTCGCTCTAACACATTTTTGATTGATAAACAGCTTGAAGATAGGTAAGAGGATACTAAAATAACTTAAATTTACAAATGTTAGAAAAAAATTAAGAAATAGATTAGAAAAAGAAAATAGAAATTAAGTATCGTCAAATAAATTTCTAGAAGCTCGTGAAAACCATCAATAGAAAAGTGAATGTATTCCTTCAAAATTCTGACGCCACCAGATCGCGCCTAAGGCGTTTCGTAGAACTCGCTCCCCATACACAGCCCCAAAGACTACCTGCATGTTCTCGGCATCTTTCTCTCTACCTACAATTAAATGTTCAAGAAAAAAAAAAATGACTTCAAGCTCTCGAGAAGACCCACTTCTAATACAAGTTACCATTATTTTTGACGTTTCCCTTCGCTACGCTTTCCTCCAGTTTTTTTCCTATCCTGTCCCAAACCCCAAATGTGGAACAATTAAAAAATGTTTTTCTCACAGCCTCTAATTCTGTCGGTTGTTTAGAGTGATTGACTGCGGACTTGCAACAATCAAATTATCAGTATCGTTCGGGATTCCTCTGAATTTTTTTGTTCGAAAACTGTTTTTACGAGTATCTAACATGGAAGACTCGAGAGGGTTGAATGTTGGAATGCCTGTATTTCCCATGATTTTCATAGAAACGAGTATGAACAGGGTCATTTCACAATAATTCATAGTAGACCGTTTATTGAAATAACGTTTAGAAAATTAATTTAAAACGTACAAAAATCCAGACAACATTTGTAAATTAAATTTTCTTTTAATATCGTTATTATAGGGAACTGTGAATTGATCGTTGGAGAGATGATATCTTTGAATGATACAATCAGCTTTGTAGCTCTCTTAGATCTTAAGAAAATGGGACATTCATATAAAGAAAAAAAATACTTACCTACCTACCTCATAATCATAAGGCGAAAAATGAATCAATGAGGAGAGTTTGTGTAGAAATCTCATTAAAAAATAACAAACTGTTAGGGAGATTCGAGCCAGAAAAGGTATTGAGGCTTGTACGCGGCAAAGATGTGATGTGAGGGTCCTCTCAAAATTGCACGAATAAATGGAATGACCAATAAGCTCTGTACGTCGATAATCGATCAATAAAGAGATCCATCAGTTGGTTATCGAGCATGTACCTTGACAAGTCTTTCGGGGAATCGAAAAACCTGATGTAAACTTTATTAGGCCAACCGACCCGCTACCGGAGCCGCTCGTAGGTGTTTTTTCCCAACCTCCGCACAGATAAGAATCGCATAAATATGCATAAACCCTTCCTCAATACCTGTAATTACAAGCTACATAGTTGGAAATACACGGGAAGAATCCTACCCCAAAACCCGTAAAGGTTGCACACGATTAAATCCGAAAATGCATTCTTGTCGTATACGATCGCACGGCACGCTTATTTATCCACGATTAAGATGGAAAAAAAAGTTTAATTTCACGTTTTAACGATGGAAATACCGCGAGGTCATTATCTTATCGACGACATGACGAAGGAGTCGGATCTTCCGGGGAATGTAAGCCGGTCAACGCACGGACCTCAATTAACACCTTCTGACAGCTGCCCAATGAAAACATCGCAGGTGACAAGCCGTGAACGTCCACTGATAATAATGTGCATTTATTGAATAGTTATTTACCTATACGTATAAACAGACAAATTGAAACATTGAGATATGATCAACAAGATACTAATGTCGATCAGTCTGTACTCCATAATAAGGTCATTACGTTCAAAGGGCTTAAGTGCCATTTTGAACACAAAAAAAGTTGTGGATGGTTAAATTTACTTATATTTTTCTTGGTAACCAGTGTAACATAGTCAGTTTTTTTCCTGTTATAACGTACCTTGTTCACTATTGTCTTATGTAATTGCTTTCATTATAAACTGTATCAGAAAATGTAGGAAATTTTTTTGCTCCATAAGTGGATCAGTACGAAAAAAAAAGGGCCTAAGTCTAGGGAAAGCAACTCGGAGGTAAATCCCAATTTTCGCCACCACTTTTCAAACTGAAAGAAAACAGGCCTTTTGTTGATGTAAGTATTACCGTCGGCACATAGATATAGAATCCACGAAGATCACATTTTTCGAATTTTGGCACTTAGGCCCTTTGAACCGGATGCCCCTCAAATGCATAGGTGTAAAGATGCCTACTATTAAACACGTCGTTTCAATTCAACGATTTCGACCAAGGAGCATGTAAATTTATGTAGTGAACGGCAGGGTACCTATTCAGGCCCCATTGACTCAACTTGCATGATATTTATTTATTTTTTTCTGAATAGGAATGACTTGAAAGTTACAAAAACGATGGAAAATTCGCCCTTTAGATCATGATGCAACGACTAAAAATCAAATTCGAATCGTCATTGCGATTTTATTATACGATGAGGACACGAATCGAAACGTGGAAGGGGCAAAAATAAGATCGTCACAGTGTTTACCCTGTTCCGAACTTATTTCGGTCCCCTCTATTTAAACACCGATCTCTAGAAGAGGGGGCCTCCTAATTGGTAAATTAAACAAGACCATTGACCGAGGCTTCTGAAAAAAGGCTCTTTGGGGTGACAGAAACAAAAAAGAAAAAAAGAAGTTTGGGGCTCGGGGATCTGTGCCAAAAAGCCCATACTCAATGAATCACTGCCACACGAGGAACTGTCGCATTTTCGACGGAAAAGATGCCTTTAGGTTCGAAAGGAGACACAATACGAGGAACGACCCCATCTGGCCCGTTGGGTCGACCAACAATGCAGCTCTTACCTACTTCATGATCAAATTTCGAGTGAGTCCACAAATTTATCATCAACTGAACACTTGCAATTTCAATAGAGATCGCATTAAAAGTGAACTCAACAGAGGACATAACGAACTGCACTTGACTGAATGGAAATGTCAATCAGAAAATCTATATTATGAAAGTTAGTAGGTAATTATGAAATCAGTAAATTATGAAAACTACGGGATTTTATCAAAAATATGTATATGTAATCTAAAGTGAATTTTCATGGGAAAATAGACAAAAAAATTGACTCAGGCCGACTTTTTTTGAAAATTCCTTAAAAATTGATAACTCTAGGATTCTAATGGATAGGTACCTATACTACCTACTCAAAAACGGAGTTTCATCTTTGACCCTTCACAATACTTTCACTTTCGTGAATCTTCACTAAAAAATATACATTTTAAGGTTCAATTCCGAAAACTTACAAGGTGCCAAACTTGAAAAAGGAGGTATTCACGCGCCACAGAGGCGCAAATGACACAAACTTTGTTCTTTTCCCATAGAAACCCCCTTTTTAGCATTTCAGATTCTACGCGAAATTTCATGAAGAAATGACCCTCGAAAATTTGAGTGCGCAAAAACGTGCATAATACGCTCCAAATGTGCCCGCAAAACCAGAAATCGAGTTTTTTGGGTGTAGCAAACTATCAAGTACTATGATACATGATTGTAATGTTTTTTTTTTTAATTTGAAATTTTGAGGTTAAATCGAAAAATCAATATCACCACGTTATTCAGGGATGAAGAACACATTAAAATCACGTATCATACTTGATAGTTTGCAACACCCGAAAAACTCGATTTCTTGTTTTTAGGGCACATTTGGAGCGTTATTGCGCACTTTTTTGCGCACTGAAATTTTCGAGTGAGGGGTCATTTCTTCATGAAATTTCGCGTAGAATCCGAATCTGAAATAAAAAAGTGGGTTCCTATCGAAAAAAAGAAAAACAAAGTTTGTGTCATTTACGGATTCGGTGAATCACCCTGTATAATGTATATAAATAAATTGTATCATGTGCGTCTCTATTATCAAGTACGTGAAATTGCAATGGCTCTAAAAAATCAACAACAAATATCAAAATGTCAATAATAGATATAAAAAGAAAGGATGGGTTCGTTGGCCAACATCTTTGGAGTACGACCAATTTTGAAAATTGGGTGTCAAAAAACGATGTTTTTGGAGGTTTTTGGTGTGAATTACCATCTTAAACATTGGAACATAATTATGGTATATTCGGTATCAGCGCAAAATCAAATCGGGCTAAAATGATTCTAATATTCTAATAAATTAAATAATTCTAATTTAATTTAGCGCTTATCACCTTTGTAAAGGAAGGTCATCAATAGAGGTAATATGGAATTGGAGGTAATATAGAATCAATTAAAAGGTAGTATAGAAGAAAACACTTACCGGCCAGGTGAAGTCAAAAGGGAAAGAGATGAGGTGACCGTTGGGGGCGAGTTTGAGGGTGTTGGAGCCGAGGACGGGGGTCACCAAGTCACCAAAGGTGCAGGGGCTCGTCGTGTCCACTTGGGCCTGATAGTGTTTGAGGCAGGCGCGGAGGCGGGCGGGGCAGGGGGCGGGACAGGCGCTCCCGGGCGGGGGGACGGGGTCGGTGGCCGTGCAGCACTCGCCCGTCGAGTCCCGCCCGAGGGGGTTCTCCAGACCCAGGACCTTCAGTTCGAACACCCCAGAGCACACGATCTGCACATCAACAACAACAACAACACTCATTAGAACGACAATTAATTAATAATTACAGTGTCTAGATTAACGTCGAATAAGGTGGATTTACGATCGTGAGTGAGTCAACTGGAACTACTCAAGCAGCAAAACTGATGTTCTCCAATATGACATCCAAGTCGAATTCATGGACTTCCAAAACAAATTCAAAGCTCTCAAATCAAATTCAAGGTTTTCCAAAGCTAATTTAAGGCTTTTTAAATCAAACTCAAGTTTTTCTACTTTTAGCGAATTTTCGAAGAAAATTAAGCTATTGCAATGGCTTCAAAATTTAATTAATGCAAAATTAAAGAAATCCCCTCTTAATAATTTAATATATTTAAGAAAATATATAATATGTATATGTCATTCCAGACGATATCTGACCCTGGAATATATTTAAAAGTCCAAAAATAATTCAAAATGTCAACAAATAACAAAAGAATGAGTTCGTTGACCAGCATTTTTGGAGTAAGTACCTATTCCAAGGGGGCAAATATTGAAAAATAATTGTCAAAAAAAATTTTTTTTATAGGTTTTTTGTGTTAACCATCTTAAACATAAGAACATTACATATTGTATAATCGGAATCAGAAAATTTCTTATAAGAATCACCCACAAAATCGGTCATTAAATCATGCTGCATGAATGGAACTTCATTTGAAATAAAAACCATTTATATAAACCAATTTTCTAAGAACAAAAACTGCTTTTGTTATGGCAAACCACGAATTCAACTTGGAGAGCCTTGAATTGATTTTGAAATGTTATTACAGATATAGAACTAAAATATTGGAGGTTTATTATCTTTATTTGAGACAAATCATAGATTTCGAACTATGATGCGAAGTCACTGGGCAACACATGTTAACATTCGCGCGGTTATTATTACTTATCTACCTATTTTTTTGACGATCATAACATGTTTACATTTCACTCCACATTACAACTCCAAAAGGCAAATTTGCAAATTCAGAGAAGACCCACTATGGTGAGCCGACATTGGATGCCAAAAATTACGTAGGTGAGGAGCAATCAATGGTTGATCGAAAAAATCACTCAATGTTGAGTTTCAGTTTTCATTTTCTTCAATCATTGGTTCCGCTTCCATGAACTCTTGCAACTGCCATAGTTAAAGCACTTTGGGCATAAAATTTTTTGAAAGATGCCAAAAAACACTCTTGTACTTAATAACAGACAATGATAAAGAATACTTCAATATTTGATTTGTTTTAATGAGGTAGAATGACAAGGAAAACTGTAACAGGTGGTTATTAAAACAAAACTTCGGTAAAGGTTGCTACCGGAGTGTATCGTAGAAGTACGAGAAAATGTTTGCAATGCTGACAAATTAGAACCTTTCAGGTTTGTTCCAAGAGAGATAAGTTGATGAACTTGAGTGCAAGAAACTTGAGTTTAGGTTCAATTGAGTTCAAGAAGGGTGGGGGTAGGTATAGCGGATGAGCAGGAAAGTTCTGAGTTCATGAACCAACCACTTGGGAAGCAAAAAGTTTAGAGCAGGAGTTTAGAACTATTGAACTCGCATCAAAAGGAAAAACTACTCATTTGGTGCGGGAAGTTCATGAACTCAGTGCAGCACCAAGATGAACCCAAAGTTCTTAGAACACAGTTCAGTGTACAGTCTGGGTAGAAAGTATAAAATTTGGGTTCATGAACTCAACCGGTGCAGAACCAGCTCATGAACTCGGACGAGTTGGAACAAACTTGGAGAGCTTTGAGAAGGCTTTCGTCAAGTGCGCCAATTTTACTCATTCATAAATACTCGCATTTATTTGTCTTTGATTTACAATACCTAATCAATTATTATTATTATAACAGTGTGCAGCACAATTAAAATCAATGTAGCGACCAAACAAAAACCAAGGGCGGAATTTATAGACGGTCCTCGAGTTTCAAGGAGACCTTGAGATGGTCTCCTCAAAATTTGGAATACGGATTCGGCTTAAGATTTCCTTGAAAACCATCTCAAAGTCTCCTTGAAACTCGAGGACCGTCTATAAATCCCGCCCTAAGTTTGAAGTCCGTGTTTGTGTCCATTTCCATCAAATAAATATTTCGGTACCGACCATTTATTCATTAGTTATAAGTGAAAACGTCAGAAATAACAATACCAAAGAACGATGAAGTACCACTCCAGGGAAATGAATGCTTAATAATGAAATAACAACGATTGAAGTGTTGATAATCGGTGAAGCGGTAGTAAGCAACCTGAAGCTCATATTTTTTCCCGTATATCTACAGCTTAAGCATTCAAAATACAAACGATATAACTATACCGTTATTACTGTAATCTCAACGCGTTAATTAAAATCATAGACACGGTGTAATAAATATATAATAAAAAAGTCGTGAAATGAACTCTTATTGTTCAAGACGTGGTAAAGTAACACAGATAAACGGTAAAATGAACAGCGACCGTCGGGTTTACTATAACTTTCGATGCCAATAAAAACACAGCGATTAAATCTTGAGCGTTAACAACACCGGGGGGCGAGTAATAAAATAGTTATATATATCACTTTATATAAATATAACCATTTATTACAGACCGTAAATCAAATACCTAGAAAAAATCTATAAAAGACGTCTATGATTCTGTCATCTCAATTTCGCACGGTATATCTTCATTGATTTTCAATAATAGGTACCTACTGAACGAGTATAGGTTCTTGGCATGAAGTGGGGAGGTAGAAACAGTTTTGATTGATTTTAAGGCATATTCTACACGTCTTGAAGTGTGTTGTAGTTGTTTCAGAATTGACTTTCTTGTACAAAATACATTGAGTACCTAGTTTTTATAGGAAGTGGTTGAATATACAAGGAAACTCGATCCAATATATTATAAGGATGGACATAGTGGTGGGGATGTAGGAATAGTTCAACTGGTAGTTGTAGGGACCGTTGGCTACTCAATGTTATTAAAAAAAAAAAAAAAGTGTTTTCAGTACCTATTTAAAAAAATCTAGTCTCTCTAGTTTCAGTAATAACTGTTGCTAATGATTAGGGGTTCATTTACTAAAATTTGTTGAAATGCATTTTCCTGCTTAAAATTTGACTAATCTACCTACAGCGAACCAGTAGTAAATCAAATTTGTACCGAAAAACAAGTAGACAAAAGAATCTAGTTTCTAGTTACACCTACTCACAGGTAAGGATGCGAATCGATTATCGGTTGAATCGAAAAATCGATTTTTCACCATCGATTGATTGTTCCGATTTTTAGCCCGAACTCGATTTTGTTGTCTTCAAAAATCGATTGCAAAAAAAATCCCAATTCAAAATAAAAGTCTTTCCTTGAAACGAAATGAACTTTGAAACATTCTGAATAACTTTAAAATGTGATTCGCATGTCAAACATAACTTAGAATTCAAAGAGAAGAAGAAGTTGGGTAGGTTTTTCCCTGGTTACCGCATACAGGTTATATTGTTTGTAGTCGTCTTTGTGGTCAAGTGGTAAGTAGGTACTACGTAGTTATACTTTTTTTTTCATGTACCCATTAAAACTTCCATTATTTTTGTAAGAAAAGGAAAAAGACAATTGAACTTTAAATAAATAAAAACCTACAAAATTTTGATAGAAAAAATTCCAAAATACCAAAACATTTTAAAAAATTGAATAAATTTCTTGGAAAATCTTTTTTTTTTTTCACACGGTTAATTGGTGCAATCGATTTTAAGCTTTAGATTGAGAAACGATTTCCAAAATCGATTGTTGCAGACCGATTTCGCATCCCTACTCACAGGGCTGCTTATGACCCGGATGGGGAATTAAAAATTTTCTCAGGCATTTAAGGAAGACTGATTGATGTGGAATCCATTATATTACAAGCGATTGCAAATTGGCAGTTAAAAACTTAAAGCGAACAGTAATGTAGGATAATGATCGTTTATTAAGACAGATTGGAGGGGTGAAAATGAATGACAGATTACACAAGAGGAACCAGGCAGGTCCAGTGAAGACGAGAAGCCGAAAAAATTAACGATGCGGTCAGCCTGAAAATACCGTCATCAAAAAAACGAAGGGGGGAAGACTAATGAAACCTTGGAGAGAATCTCGAACCAGAAGGCTCGAGTAAGGTGTAATTTGATGATTCAGGAATAGTTGGGAAGGGAAAAAATCATCCCGATTGACAGTTCCAGAGGAAAGAGAGATTCGAGAGGTGAAATACCACAAAAAAACGAAGCGTTTTGGAAGGAGAAGCAGCAAAAAAAGAGTGTCAAAACAACCCGAGAGGGCCTACGCGAGTGGGCGTTGTTTCGGAACCCCTGATGAACCAATAATACCGATCTCTTCAGCCCCCAGACAGGCAAATTTGTAAGGAAACTTGGGGCCGCCGTTTTTTCGAACAGAAGTTGACCAACCAGAAGATCCGCCAACGCTCATCCGTTTTTGTTCACGAGTTGAGCAATTTTTCAGTATATTAGGGCGTTTTCGTCAATAACAGCTTTTTACGAAATTCACGTGGGGTTCTCTTCCGAGATCAGCGCGACCAAACAAAATGTTATCTCGCATGTTTTTGATCAGGCAAGAAGATAATTTCTATCATTACGATATTTTGTAATAGGCACAATCTTGGACAAACAATATAGGTATATAACTAGTTAAATTTTGAACAGTTGGCTCAAATACAGAACGGAATTTCTCACAACTCAATTAGCAAACTTCATCCAAGACCTAAAAATCATCCTATCTAACAAAATTAAACTAAATTTCTCCAAAATTAACATTTTTTGTTCTTTCTAAATTGTTAATTCTTTTTTTCTATACAGTCGAACACCTTGTCCGTCGAGCAAGTTCAACGAACAACAATACGTTATCACTAGTCGTCCAAATAAAATCACTTTAATACGTACCTCCTACACACCAAGGAAAAATGGTATTATTAAACAACCTTCCAGAATGGATTTCAATAATTAAAATTAACGTGGGCACCTACGTAACTGGTAAAAAAACGTGTATCAACATTATGACGGAAGCTAACAGCAGTTTAGTCGTACATTTCCCAAAAATCCTATGATTTCACATGAATAGAATGGTATTTCACCAACTATACGTATCGACAACTGGACGGCTCATAATCATCATGACTCAGGTATTCATTTTATGCCCCGGGCCTAGAATGGTACATACCTTAACTAGTGGAATTCGATACGACTTTCAATAATTTATTTTCATTGGGGGAAATTCCGAGTAACTGAGTCGCAGATCTTATAACTGATCATGAATAATATATGGAGGTAAATAAAACTTTTATGAGAGGTTTGGAGAAAACACCGCCATTCTCTCCAAATTCCATGATTCACCACAATCACTATTTTCTTTACTTAGGACGTTCCTGTATGGCCCACAGTAAGCCCAGCAGGGAACGTGCAAATACGCTGAGAAAAATGATAAAACATCTGATCCCGAAGTGACGGACATATTAACCTGGACCGTGTGTCGGCCGCTATGGTCCGTCGATCCTAGGCGGAGGAAGAGAACGAGGAAATCTCTTAATATTAGAAATCTCACAACATAGCCAGGAATTATAAGGGATTGCGATTGTTTACGTAGGTACCTACACAAATTCTTAAAATGTTGGGTTATGAAAACTAGAAACAGCCTAGGCTAAGCATTAAAAACACTCGACGATTCTCTAAGCCCAGCAATCAAGACTTCATTGGCCCCACAAAAAATATCATATTTTTCTGAGTGCCATTAGAATATATAATAATATAATAACATATTATCATGGAAATTGAATTTACCGAGTTTTGATGGATTCTACAGATTAGTTTATAATACGAAGCGATTATTACATTGGATAATTATCACCTTATTATCTTGGATACTATCAATTGGTGATATTATCTTAGAAATCGAATGCACCAAGTTATGATGGATTCTACATACTTTATAATACGAAGCGATACGTCACACGGATAACACAAGTCTCCCTTGTCGACTTTATTAAATTAATGTACGTGTTGCTGCAAAACTATGCGATTCGAGAGGATTCTTTGGTAATCAAGGTCGACGGTTTTTGTACCTGAAATAATCGGAGCAGACCTTTCAAGGTAAACAAGGCGATGGGAAGGGCGTTCTGTTGTTTTTTGGGGTAAAGTTTTTGCCTGCTCTCAAGCCTTCAATTTCACTTTTCCCTGTCTCCGGTGACGTTTCTCCTCGAAACCCAGAATCTACAGTGAAAACATTGTGATTTGGTTTTGGAAGGCCCGTTCGCATTCCAAAGGGTTCACCGTTATAGTGTTCAATCGCTGCATCACCTGTCCTGTGGTTGAGAGAATTTTCTCACGGCTCAGGAAGATAAGATACCTACCTATTTTCTGTAGCACTTATCTCAATAACGAGAGAATCCAACTTGTTTTCGTCTGTGGGACATCTAATGCATTTCAATCTACATCCAACGGGTAGGTGTACACATATAAACTATTCCCAGGGAAAATATGGAATTCCCTGGTTGCCCTATCCTATACGACGGATACTTAAATTCAATCCCGACTCAACCGTAGGGTTCAAAAAGCGATATAGGTATGAATAGACGTATGTAATCATCGGGATTTTCAAAAAACACGGGTTTGATATAAGTAGATCCAATATTTAGTGGAAAACATACTGCATAACGTTTTTTTTCCCCAACAGATCGACGCAAGCTATCTTCAGTGGATTTTGAGAGAATTTCACTGAGTTGAACCTCATAGCAATAATCAAGATTTCGTCAAGGAGGATACCAAAGAAGATAACCTATAGATTGGTTCCTAAATAAGTATAATGATGAACTTAGAACAACTGATGAAAGTGAATCATTAAAACTGGACAACAAATAACCGAACTGCATTCTAGTAAAAGGGGTATTTTGATAATAAAAATAATGATGTCTCCATTAGGTATGTACAAATGTACTGGCCCACTACAGATTTTACGAGTCAAAGTCAACATAATTTTAAAACAAAAAAGTAATAATTATTAAATTGTTTACATCTTACCTACGTTAAAAAACAGTGTAGAGCAGAAATCGCTGAGATAGGTCCCAACATGTCAATATTAACGATCTGTTTCTTCACCCGGTTTTAATTGACCATGAAGTCAGTGAATAAAAAAATAGAAGAGTTTAAAATATGAACACTATTACGATTGAATGATGATATTTTAACTGCATCACTGCCCACATAAAACACCAATTTTTTTTGACATTATTCATAATGAAAGTCCTTCCGTTGCACTAATGTACAGTTAGGTACCTACTTCCGGCAAATTGATAATTATTCCCACAATCGTTCACGTTTTACCGTGAGAATGAGGTGAGAATTGTATGTATGCGATTCTCATCACGCTGGTTATAGAGTTGGTTCGTTATCGGTTTTTGAAAACAATGTGCTTAATTTCTAATTTTCCGTATAATGAGGGGACTTATGCAGCAGGTACCTCATCTATGGTAGATCAGCGATAATACCGTACAATAATGTATCATACGTTTCATATAATTATGGATGGTTCTCCATACGTACCACACATAATAGATACCTATATATCTAGTGTAGAGCTTACACTACTTCCGTTATTCAAATACTTGTAGTCCTGAATATTGGCGAGTTTCAGCAGCTAATTACGGTCCACGAAGTTATTTTAATGAGCATGAAATTGTGGTAAAACAGTATGACTCATATTTATGTGTATCCATCAAATTCAAAATCAGAAGTACCTACCATTTTGGACAAAACTTGTTGAAGATGATGATTTCAGGTTGAGTATTTTCATTCAAATCCGGCTGAGTTACAGGATTCCTGAGTTTTTCTTTGGATCCCGTAAGGAAAGTTAAAAGTGCGTTATTCTTGATATTTAATCAAAGACTGAGCAAATATGAAGGTAGAGCTTGTAGAAGCTTCTAGTGTGTGGATTTCAACCCTTGCCAAGCCACTAGTAGGTATAATCATAGTAAGTAATACCATACATGGTGATTTATGGTGATGATCGGATCATAATATTCTTTGAGTTGACCTTTTTCTACGTTTTCCAGGTGTTTTTGAGCAAAGAAACTCCAGGAACAATGAAACGATGCTCAAATCGAAAATCGCTTCGAAATAAACGTTGTGTGGAATTGAATCTGAGTCGAATGAGAGCAACTATAATTCTCCGGGTTACTTACCCAAATTGTTTCAATGTTCAACCCGTTCCAAATTAGTATTATTTTCAATGCTTCACGTATAGTAATGAAGGGTAACTACATGTTACATTTTTTCAAAACTTCGTTTTTGGTATTTTTCGACTTGTAAAGATTATTATTGGGAAATACGTCATCTGGAACTAGATAGGTATGGCCATGTACTTCCAGATGAATTATTTCGCTATTATAATGTGGTAGAGGAGGTCTTTAAGAGTCAAATGATAACAAAAATGAAATTTTGAAAAAATGTACCCTTATTCGACCCGCCCATTCCAATTACATTTTGGCCACTTTATAAATCTAGTTGGTTTGTTGATAATTCTAGATGGTTTTGCATTCAAAATGAGACCACAGGGATCCTTTCATTTCGTAATTTTTTTAAGAAGAAAAGTTCAAAACATCTGTTTAGCTCTGAAATCAATTAAGTCAAGAACTATTCCGGGAACCTTCATTATGGTAGCTCTACAGTACATTCGAGATCAGCGTAAAATTTCATTTTTAGACCACAAAGAGACTGTCAGGATTTAGGATGACTAGCTGTAGTATGGCGATTCCCTATCATTGTACCTGATTATGATAAAGCTGATAATGTTTGCAATTCAAGCGGGGAAGGTAGACGTGTAAGACCGGCGTAAGCCCGCTGAATGACGGTACATCCACCGTAGCAGAACAAACAAGTCCCGTACCTACAGTTTCATATTCAGGACGGGTCACTCAATACTATTCCCGACGGCAAAATAACCTGTATACGATTACAAGTGCGGCCGGTAGGTAACTTTAGATCGTCCGGGTAGAAAGTGTTCGAGACGGAGGCCCGCTATACCGACTTATTCTATAATAATCTCCCACTTCCTCTTCACGCGTGCAACAACGACAAAAACATGATTAAAAAAAATGTTACAGCAACTGAAGAGCACATTTTATTAAATAAACTCGACAAATTTGCTTGTTGTTCTCTCACATGAACCCTAATCGCTGGGCTTTTCAGCCACCGTAAGTTCAAGATACCTACCGTATCAACCTAAACTCTGTTTAAATTGCTGAATTTAGTCTTTCACGTACTTAACTAGTCAGTAATTTTGTTAACAAAATAATATAAGTGCATCGATTCAGATAAATATTATCATGCGGGTAGGTAATAAACCAACTATGTTGGTACATTCCTACTGCTATTCCCAATAAAGAAATTGATAACGGGTCAAAATTAATCTATCTCAGCTCGGTCTTCAGAAAGTGAACCTAGAGAGCTGATTCTCCAAATGGAATAGAAACTAAGTGTTAAAATTGGAATTTTTCTATGTCCTCAGCGTATACAATCGTGGCAATAAACACAAGTAAGTGCCTACAACTTCTGTATGTACAGACAGTCACTTTATATGACTAATGCTGGAGAAGAGTTTAAGAATATATTTTCTGTCGATTTCACTACTTTCCTTTTCACTCTTCGGTTAGGCTGAAGTTTGTAAGTAGAAAAGGAGGGAATTCGGAAATTGGAAATAATAATTTTCACCGTCTTATTTAACATGAACGCCGTGAAATTCAAACCTACTGGATAAAATCCAGCCTCTAGATCGGTACTTAAGCACGCATCCACGGGATAGATTTACCTACCAGAGGGTTAAGTTTGTTAAGAACATTCAGAAAATTTAGTTTAGCGTAAACTAATTTACATTAAACGCAATCTGTAATCGTTTCCAAGTCATGAGAAGGAACTTCTTATAGTATACCTACTAGAAAATTGACCAAAAATAAAGATAAGTCTCACGTTATGCGACAATTAAGTATCTACTTCAAGATCAAAATCTTGCCTACCTAAGTCTCACATTATGAGACAGTTAAGTACTTACTTCAAGATCAAAATCCTGCCTTGAATGATATTGCTCCTTATAAAATTCTGATTGGGAGCTACACTCGTATTGTACGAGTAGATAATTATCAGGTTAAACATTTTGTAAGGTGACCAATGTAAAATTATACGCAATGAAGAATGGAATGGGGGGTCATCCAACTTCCAAGAAAATGTTGGAGTCAAAGTACTGGGAGAAAAACATATGTTCGTGTACTGGATGCACCGAGACGCCAGATGTTGCAGTGACAAGTTCCGTTTTTATGGTATTTTGGTGAATATTTTCCTTCGGGAAAACGGAGCTTATGCGAAAAGAGGTCCGAAAAACACCAGATGTGAAGAAAAAAAAAAAAAAAGGTTTTTACGACACGGGATGGATTAAGCACGGGTGCACGGACGTTTCCCGGGGAGGACAAAACGTCATTCGGACAGTCGGGTTCCCATGAGAGCCCTTTACGAGGGAAGATTTTTAGGTTGACAATAGGAGGTGAAAACGATAGTCGAAAAAGGCCCAAGCGGAGACTGGGCCAGATGTCGGGCTTGAAGTGTAGTGTTCCTCCGACAAGACGCAAACCACATGGGAAGGACCGGGGGATGCGGTCTGGGGACAATCCCGGTTCCCTTAGGAAAGGACAATCATCGCAACTACCGTCACAGCTATTGTCAAAATTCTACGGAAAACCGAAAACAAGTCTTGACTCGCCCAGCTTGGAGCACGAAAAATAATAAAAACCACAATCATCCGGTAGAAGAAACTGTAAATTAGTAAAAATATAAGTAGGTACCTACTAGGTAGTAAAACTTCGTAAGTGAAAGTACTTTGTGCCTAATCTAGATAATATTATGATTTTATGAACTACATGCCTATCTAGAGCTCACTTATCGGATAGTACCTACCTACTCCGCGCTTTCTATCTATCCTACATTAATTTGTTGTGTACTAATGTGAGACCAATGAAATCGGTCACAAATATGATATATAGTACAGTATATTGTACTATAGAGGAATTGAAAACTCCAACATTTTGAGTAAAAAGGTAGGAAATATTATGATATTGTAACAGGACTTTCATCAATGGTGACGAACTTGGGTGAGTGAGATCCGAATGACACTCCATTGTATCTGAATAGAATGAATGACCAATCTAAAATTTAGCTAGATCCTACTATACCTATTTTTTGGGAGTCGATCGTAGGTAAGAATACAAATTAGAGTAGGCATCCAATAGAGAGTGTAACGTCATTTTAAGAAATCTATAATAAGGATAGGCATAATAGGAAATAATTTGATTCAATTGAAATGGATTGGAAATTAGGTATATGTACCTCAAGGTGTGTACGAATTTACAGAATTTAAGGAAGGATTTTTTCAATGAACTAAAATGTTTAATAAATTAAATCCAGGCCTGAGGAAGGTAAAAGTATGTACCCATACAGGAAAATATAGTAAACGAGTAAAGGTTATAAGTAGATATCTAGGACCTTGTGGGAATCCCTAACTGTCGATGCATTTTTGAATAGAAACTATTGTTATGCCAAAGATAGGTAGGTAGGTAAATACGGCTAATGTTGGAAGATCAATAAAAAATTGGGCCTAATATTGGTAGAAGCCGGTAGGTATGTAGTGATTCTTATCCATAAACCGGAAAAGGATATTCCTGCCCACCCGGGTTTCGAAGTAAATTTTTGTTGTCATATTGATTTCTCTAAATGAGTGAATACACGTCATGAAACCTGTCAGGATTCTTTCAACGGGAAATCTTTCACGTCTCTAAGCTCATAAATATTCATTGAATGTGTTCCCGATCCAACGAAAAGGGAAAAAAAATATTCGAGCGGCCCAAAAGAGGCATGTCAAGTGAAACAATTATGTTTTTTGTCCCGAAGTATAGATATGGTTCTAGTCAAAATAACTTTACGAATATTATTATAACTGTTTTATTTGGTGTTTCAATCAGGCTTTGCGGCCCATAATAGAGACAGCTTCCGGCACTGTCGAACGAGATTAAACCGATAGTCGGTAAACAACTTACGTAGGTAATAGACAGGGGTAACCTACCTATTTACCTACCAATCTCGACCCGTCTCAAAATTTTAAGATTCGAAAATTGTAGTTCTGTACCGAAATCACTTCATTTTTTAATCAAAGAAACCAAAATACACATCAAATTAGCATATTTCTGTTTTTAAAGCTCATGTGCTCTGAGTAAATAATAGATTCTAACCTGATGGAATTAAGCTCGGCCGCGTACTAGATGACTTTAAATAAAATAGACGTAATAGTTGCAGCATCGAGGAGTTTCAGTTCATTCACAATTTGAAGTTTCAATCTTTAGAATTAATAATAATGGTACCTAAATATTCATACTACCTATATTTCATTGATTTTAATTTATTGTTAAATTACTGATCATTTAAATTGTTGCGGACAGGGAATTTTGCGCCCCCTAGTTCTAAGGTACCAACGGTAGGGAAGAAAATATTGCTTGTTTTTAAGTAGAGAGCTACTTGACTAGTAATAGATGGATAGGTAGGCCTATGTACATACTTCTAATAAGTAGATAGAAAAAGAGAAAGTTTCAAAACAAACTACGCCAAATTTTCGCGAGAAGTTTTCCCAAGAGAAGTACGTGTTGTAAAATGAATGATTTTTGTTGGTGACGAAATAGATTATTTCACGTAAATAGTTAAAAATAAGTAGGTACCTATTATACTTGTTTCAGTTCGTATTAATTTTGGAATCAATTGACGAAACCTAGCAGGTATCTACATTTGTTACCTATAGTTAATTAAATGCATAATTATTGATTGAGCAACAGAATTTAATTGGTGAATGAATACGTGAGTATAGGTTCCCACTCAGTTTCGGAACCAAAATCAATCACAAGTTTCAAAATCTAACAGAAAATTAGCCTGATGAAAATGAAGTACCAAAAAACGTAAGACGAAACAACCTTGAGGAGTTGTGAAAACGAAATACATCATTCGACCAATTCATAGAAGCGCTTGATTGTTATGAACTTTACTCCCAACAGAGGCAATAAACAACTCGGCAGAAATGCAGATAAGAGCTAAACCTTAGCACACGAAATATTAATGAATGACTTGTGTTGATGAATTTCAATGATTTTATTAGTTTTGCAATGGCATACTCACTTGATTTGAATGAAAAATTAATGCCTAGTAAGTAAGTACCTACCTATATAATTAAAGTTGGCAGAAGAGAGAGACTTAGGATTTTTGGCAGGATGGGTTTTCCTTGTCTTATCATGATGTTGTCATGCGAGGAACACGTTCCACGAGCAGGGAGGTAAGTTATTTTAAGTATGATTTTCGATTGAATTGTGTCCGAAACAAATGAGAATTAAAATATTCTCCTAAAATGTAAAACCGGTACCGTTTCCTGTTCCAGAGCTTCAGCCGTCGAGTTCGCCAAAGACCGGTTCTTCGGGCGAAGCCGGTGTCATCAACGCGAATTCTGTTACCTACCTACCTTGAGGATTAAATTCGCGTATCTTCCTGATAATATTGAAGGACTCGCAGCTTCTTGGGCTGGAGAAAAAGGAAAGAACTACTCAGAGGGGTCTTGGAGGGCAGATGCACGGCGAGAAGGCAGGTGTTCCGAGTGACCAGGGACCTCCGGTTTGAGCTTAGAAAACTTGGCTCAGTGAGAAGTTAGTTCTGCTTAAGACTTGAAGGAAATTTCGATTCGTAAAACGGCAGTAAACGTCGTCCAGACGGGGACTGACGATTTTAAATATAGTCGTCGGAAATCACGTGGTTCGTCTGAAGTGTAAACATAAGAAGCGGCGACCTAGCGAGTCGGAACCTGTCAACGATACCCTGCGTCTTTGGAATGGTGTTAACACAAAAGTAGGATAAGTTTACGGAGACTGTCATTCTATACTTAAGTATCTATACCTACCGCAAGACATGAAAAGAATGTTGATGTGTGTCACACTCACCATGGTCGGGAAGTAAGATGCCAATGTTGCTAGAACCAAGGTAATCCCAAATCCATTCATGGCTCTCGAAATTGGGCACTGTCACACAAACCACACACTTTCACCAGTAAAACCGTCGTGCCGAGAGGGCCGAAACTTGATTTCACGAGCCCTTTTCACACATTTCACGAATTTGATGCGGTGTTGGTCCCACGGCCGGAAAATTGTTGAAATAAACGATTCGGCGAGAGGAAAATATCCGAATTAATTTTAAAAGAGGGAACGAAATATTTTCCCTTAAACTACGGCATAAATCCACATCGAAAAAAAAATCACAGCACAGGTTCGTAATATCCGAGAGTTTGCGGAGGTTATACGTTGAAAACTGAACGAGACTGTCGTAGTGAACACAGGAGATCTAACTGAAGACTGAAGAGTTGAGGGTTGGAGTTCGCGAAGCTGAAGCTCTGCTACTAGCGCTGCGCGGCGCTCTAGCGGGGAATCGGTCAACCAAGAGAATGTTTTTACTCGCGGCCACCAGGTAGGGGTGCTTATCAGGGCATCTGCCGGATCCCGCCGTTCACCCCTATTTACGAACTGTTCCACCCCTACTCGCTACTCGTTAAGCGTAAAGCGTAAAGCCATGTTCAACAGGTAGGAAAGAGAGGAAAAAATCCACGTCCTTTTCATTTCGAGAGGGAAATATTCTTACGGCCAGTGTCACCAAAAAACCTTCACCTTGGTTAAAATTAATCGTTATTTACCGAACGAGAGTTTCACGGGTGTGATCAGCGATTAAAATATACTTACATAAAACGTTGTTTTGATAAATCGTCAATTTAACTTCAAACATTGATTAAACCATGGAGGCATTTGCCCGCCGAAATGGAGGCTTTGGACGTGATTACAACTGATAACGTAGTTATCAGTGTCAAGTGTCAGTAGAGTAGTTTGCTGACGGAAGTGTGTTAATCCTCTATCCATTTTGTGTTTTCGCGTTTGATTTGTTGAAATCCAGAATACACCCGGTGTCAAAAGAACAAGAGCCAAAGTTTGACGCGAGTGAAAAACGAATTGTATTGTTCTCAAGTAAGTATTTCAACATCATGGTCAAGCTGCATGAACGACTTTTTTGTTGATAGGTAAAACTGTTTCTCTCTTCCTTCAGTTCCAAGAAACGATAAAGCTATAACATATTTATGCATTTTCACTTGATAATTGAATATTAAGTATAGGTAAAAATGAACTTATCTGTCACTTTTGAACCTACTCAATCTAAACTCAATCCTATGTCCCATATTTGTTCGAGGACTGACAGAACTGTTGATTTTGAAAGACGGTAAGTACCAGTACCTACCTATCTCGTCACAAAATCTATTTCATCGAGCTCCAAATGAATATTATGATGTTCTCTCGCTTATCCACAGAATCTCTCATCCCAGTCTTCATATTATGTCAATTTTGTCCTTGAAAACCAACCGTATCATTCCCCTAGGTAGGGACTCATTTTAGTGAACGTACCAGAATAATAATATCTAATCTATAGAATAATAGGTACATCCTATCAAGAATCCTAATACGTGGTTCTCATGGAAACTGTAGAATTGGCAAGATGACGGAGTGGTAGATCGTTGATTTAGGGCTCTAACCAGCCAAAATCGGCTGGTTAATTTGAATCGTCGATTCATCTCTTTTGATCGTTGATTTATTTTAAACGACGTTGGTGAAACCCGACATCGTTGTTTAACATCTGATATGTTTGGCTTAATAACTTTTCTTAAAAGGTAGGTTTGTTCCAATTAAAAGGTGAAATTTAAGTAAGTAATATTATTTTGGTAATAAAATACGAATATTCTCAATGTCGTTTCCCAAGGTCAAATGTTCGGCTTGAACATTTTCGAATAATCTTCGAAATGAAAATACCTATTAGTTGGAACAAACCTGAGGTAGGATGAGAATATTGAAGTTGAGTGCAATTTGCCCTGGCAGTTGGAACAGGATTCCAGTGAGTTGGACACAAAACAGTTGGAACAGGCAGCAAATATTTGAGTTGACTATTTTCCACAAGAGTGTGCGCAGAAGGTCTGCGCAGCTAATATTTGAATTGCATTTTCTTGTTGTAACAGACCTCATATTTTATATTGAAATGGATTTATGTCTATGGGCTGGGGGTCATGTGTTTTTTTTTAATTCAACCCAATTTTCAAATCAAAAATTGTAACCCGAGACCGATAAACAACCGGTAACTATGGGCTGGGGGTCATGTGTTCTGGTGACATATCCATGTTGCGAGGTATCTGCTTGTAGAGTAGATAGTTACAATTTTCTACTAAGAATGAACCTAAACGGATTTCTGTAGGTACCTAGGTACTATAAAAATGGTTATAGATCATTTATCACTAGTTTCGCACAAAAATTGGAATGTTGAGCTGAAAATTTCGAACAGAAGTTTTCAAGTGTTCTGAATCCGAATTTGAGGTCACTAGGTACCTACCTAACGCAAAATTTCCTACCCACTGGAAAGAAAACCGTTGAACGGACTCGAGATAATTGGTAGGTACCTAGAAAAAAAATCATCAAAACAAAAAATAGGTAGAAAATTAGGTAGCACGAGAATATTTTTATCCACCGAAGCTCCATCGATGCAACAAACGTGGGTATCTGCATGGGGTAGGTATAATCCTGTACCTATACCTAATTGGTTCATGAAATTTACGATATAGAAAGATAGTAGGTACCTACCGAAGACCAAGTTAGCAGAAGTACCTACTCCACCCTAGTTCCTTCAACTGCTGATAGGAAGGTAACTATTTCGGTCATACCTAAATGGGTTTCAGTAGTATCCACCTAGATTTTTTTTTTAAATAATTTATTATAGGATATATATATATATAGGATAAATTTAGGTAACGGAAAATATAGGATACATTTATAGGAAACGGTATAGGTGTGGAAGGAAAGTGACGAGGCGATCTAGATATTAAGGTTGCAAACATACATAGGTACTTGCGTAAAATACAAGATTTTCTTCCTAGGATAGCATTTACACAGGAAGTACAGGGTTGCTACGGGTCTGGAAAACCTTGAAAACCGGGAAAAGTCAGGGAAAAAGAAAGTGGTCAGGGAAAACTTGGAAAAGTCAGGGAGAAATTGAAAATCTTCTGGAATTTTACGCCAAATACGGGCTACAAGTATTGATTAGTTCATGGTTAAGCTAATGCTTCAAATACCTATTCACAAGGTTTCTAATTCAAATAATAATGCATTTTAACATTTTTTCCTTTTTATCTACTCTAGGTACAGAATTGATCATCTGAATTTCTGTAATGTATAAGTTACAAGTCAGTTTCAGACATTTATCAATACAAAATCAAATTGCTTCTTCACTACAGACGATATCTGATCCTGGAATCTAATTAATAAAAATAAAAATTCTGAAATGTCAATATAACTAGAGAAAGGATGATTTCGTTGGTCAGAATTTTTGGAGTACTCCAAGGCTTCAAATTTTTAAATTAAGGGTCAAAAAACGTGTTTTTGAGGTTTAAATGAGTTTTTTGAAGTGTAAATTAATTACCATCGTTAACATAGCGACATAATGGTATATTTGGAATCAGAGCGAAATTTCCTATAAGAATCCTCCACAAAATCGGTTAAAAAAATTCTTTGAAAATTTTCTCATCTCAGCTCATGTTGTATGAATGGACCTTTTTACGTTTCAGAGCGTTCTGAACGGTTCCTTGTCTGTCTGTGGTAATTCCTAGTCCCAAGCAAAACTATTACGAAGTTATGATCCGATTTTGATGGAATTTTCATGGATCGTGTGGGTTAGCCCCATGACGGTCCCCTATTGACTTCATAATTTCATTTCGAACCGCTAGTAGCGTGTAAGCATGCGCAAACGTGAAATTCCTGAAACTACAATTCCTCAGTTTCCATTGGGCTGATTTCGCTCAAAGTCGGAGTATAGTTGGGGCTGACTCCAAGACTTCAACAATTACCCATTAATTTTGTCACGACTAGATCAGTGATAGCTACTTCGCATGAGCAAACTTCAAATGTGTTTTCATTGCCAGAACGACTCTACCTATTTCGGTGACATTTTCAAGGATTCTACTGTACGGGCTCACTATTTTTATGGGAGGGGGCTTTCGAAACGCATAGGAATAAGCCAGGGAAAAATCACTTTGGCTGTCTTGAAAACCTGGAAAAGTCAGGGAATTTTGGGATTCTATTTCCGTAGCAACCCTGAAGTAGGTACTTTTCTATAAAATCCTAAGGCTGTATAGATGAGTGCATCGAAAACATTGGAAAGCCATTGGGTGACTTTATATTTTTATAGTTACCTATACAAACAACCTATAAAACTAACATTAGGTAACCTACCTATAATAAATTATTTGTATACTCGTAACTTCCTGCATGCTTATACGTAACTACGGCCTGGGTTTATTCCAGCTTCTGGTATAGGTTCATTGTTGACTCACACTCTGAGGAGTTCAATAGAGAATCAAGTTGTGATACTTAATAAATAATTTTGAAATTTTACCTATACATCTACCTATTTTACCTATACATACCTATAGACATCTATGAACAATCCCATAATGGTGGATTGGGATGGTTTGTCATTCTTCATCACATTATGTGATATAAAAAGATATCACCTCATGTTCTAACGTAGGTAACAACAACTACTTACGTAAAACCAGGTCGCGTAAACCTACCCAGGTACATACCTCAGTGTTGCCGAATAATAGCCCTCATCTGTAGAAAAACCCTTTAGAAAAATCCTAAAAATCCCCCAAATGCAATAAACTCCCTCCCGAAAAACCCCTTAATTCCCAATCATGCAACATGACAAAATGAGCGAATTTTCGTAAGAGATATGGAGTTAATGACTTTTTTAAACTGATTTTTAACTTCAACTTTTAGGGCATTCACAAATTTCCTAAAATGCGAAGTATGAAGAAACGGAAAATGTGGTTTGCAAAAAATATTTCAGTGGGTTCAGAGAGAGCTGTTTATTCACAGTTAGTACCTGTTCTTCTTCTTCAATGGTTAGTTGTTAATATTATTGCACATGCACAAGACGACAAACACATTCATACATCATCCATGCATTCTAAAATTTATTCATTCTCTCCTCTGGTTGCTAGTTTACATAGTATGTGAATTATGAGTTAAATGTGTGTATTTTTCCCCTACCATCCTTTTTCCCCCCCCCCCCCCCTCCCCCCTGGCCGAACGGAAATCCCCCTAAAACCCTCTTCAAAAGAATATCCCTTGAATTTCCCCCTTAACAAAAAATACCCCCCAATTTGGGGGGAAACCCCCAATTTGGCAACACTGACCTACCTAGGTGCCTACTCTGAAAACGGGATGGGTAAGTATGAATGAATATACATGTTTTTTTGCTACCCTGTGATCCATCATTTCTACATTTTTTCGAAACCTAAAGCATCATTCATCCAACCTGGCTTTGTGAACCAATTGACCCACTTTTTTCCCCCTTTTTTTCATGGTTGATATTTACCGTTCGATGCAGGTGAAAAATACAATAAGATGTCATCCACACAAAGGTCCATAAGGGTTGATTTCGAGGCCCAGATTTTGAAATGCAAGCAGATGGCGGATGTCTGTAGCACGTGCTGTTCAGTGGAAACACCTTGATCCATCTGTTACACATCCGATAGTAATTTCTGTGCTCGGGATATGTTGTGAATGGATGGGCTACCGGCGAGATCGCGTAATATCGCGTTCTTCCCCAGTTCCAACTGAATAGGTACCACCGTATACCTACCCTTATTATTGTGGGATAAAGCTATGAACATATCTATAGTTTACTGGTATTCTGTTTGTTGAGGTTCGGTCGGAGAAAATTCTTGCATTACTGAAATGCTGAAGTCATTGCAATAACTTCATTTTCTTCGAAAATTCGCTGAAAGGTATGTTGGAGTGGCACTACACTAATCTAGGCAGGTAGAGGGCACACACGTAGTACTTGCTTGGTTGGCATCCAAGTCTCAACCAAGGATCTCAACTAAGCGAGTACCACGTTTGTGCCCTCTTCCTGCCTATAGGTAATGTTGTTGTGTGACTCCACCATACCTCTTTCCAAGCATCACATTCCTGTCTTCAACTCTCCCATGAATATGGTGAAATAAATCACCGAAACGTCGGGAAAAACGTCTTCTTTCTTTGACCTCAACAAACAGAATACCAGTACCATAAAGAACGTTCGATTAAACTTGGATTCAACTCCATGAAATTTCTATACCTAGTTAATTATATTTATTATTGAAATCATAAAATATCGAATTCGTAAGAAGATTTGATCGAGAAAAAAATATAATTAGAGTAAGTAACATATCCAAGAAGCATAACAATAATATGTATAAATTTTAGCTGTCACCATGTCTTTCCCTTTTATACGCATTACTCACCAGACTTGGCGTTGAAAATCATTAGGACTGCTGCTGTGGATCACTGTAGCCAAACTCTTACTGAGAGTTTCATGAAAATTTAATGAGAAAAATTAAACCAGGCGAACCTGGTTACAAGAAAGCTGAAGAGGGAATTGTGTTATTCTTCCTTATGAGATTTACCCAGGTTTTGTCATGTCCAGTATTTTCTTTAACGAGAAAACTGCATTTAGGCAAATTAACGTATTAGGTATTCTATCAAAAGAATCAATTCCTGGATTGCCGCTGCCTGTACAATCCATAAATTCGAAAGTGAACGTTGTTCATACGCACGTTATAATACTCTTGTATTTGTGTGGTAGGTTCTCTTCCACCATAATATTACCAAAGCCCGAACATGACACATAATCTGCTTCAGGTCTATAATACGACAATCAACCTGCCATAGGTTGCGAAGAAGGGCACGTGCGATAACTACATTAGTGTAAAATCCCTAACGCAATTAGGTTCAACGTGGTCATTATCATGCGGACGCCAATTACCCTATTTTGAGATTAACGCAGGTATGTTGGCACCAGCTTTTACACGGTTCTACCTATTACTTTCAATCGACGAGTTCACTGAACTAAACTTAAGTCAACAATTAGTCCAGTGAAGTGCAAGCAGGATACCGTGCGAGTATCAGGAATAGCTTGCAATGATGTGTTTCCTATCCGAGTTTCCTTCCCGATTTACTTTATTCTTCCATTGGTTCTTCACCGTGAGGTATGTGCTACACGGAACATAAATAAGAGATAAATCTAGATTATTTTTATTTTTTATTTATTTATTTATATACATACATTACAACACAAACATATTGGGTAATACCAGCATGCATATAATATTTACAATGCTTCCTATCGATTCTAGGCCTAAGGTCATGGACCCGTCCAAGCCGTCTCTTCCAGTGTTCTCAATCTTCGCCATGATTCTACTAACTTGGGTTTTTATGACATTATTATTTCAAAATGAGCGAGTCTACACACTACATTGTTATACTTAATAATAGGTATAAGTGATACATCACTATTTACTAGGATAGTCGAAATATGAGTGGGTGAGTGTCTTAATGAGTTTAAAACTTGAATTTTTGCCTAATCATGTTCGCATTAGTGTGATTCATCAAGTAAGTATTGGGATACCTTTTCTTGAAAGTCGAATGTGGGTTTGAAGTTTTGATGGATATGGGTAGGTACCAGAACACTGATGGCACTAGCCATGGTAGCTGTCCATTAGAGAAATCATTCTTTGGTTAATCGAATGCTAGAAATCTGTTTACATTGCCTCTAGCGGGCCTTGCATTTACTGTTTTCCTGAGGGAATCCCAAGATTATTGTACGTAAATCGCTAGTCTATAAATGTAGGTCATTCTCGGAGAGAGGACGTCAAAATTGGCTGTAGAGGTTCACTAATGAGGTGCGCTGGATCGATTTACAGGCTATGCGTAGTCCAGAATTCATAACTATACCTGGACTTCGGAAGTTACTCGCATATTATGCTCCTCTCCGAATGATTATGGCATATATTAGAACGCTATACACATATGCATACTGTACCATGCGTAGATTTCGCATAGAGAGTCAATTCCTCAATAAGATGAAGAAGTTGAATGATTTTCTAATTTTCATTATACAAGCCAATATACATGTTCTTTCCATTCAAAATGTTGGTCGAGTGAAAGTCCTAGGTACTTTATGGATTCTACAATTTCTGGTTTAGTACAAGTACCAGTTTGTGGTTTGTGGTTGGTTATTCCGAATTAAAGTGCAGTAGTTTTCACCCCTCTAAGTAACTATACAGTTATGCTGATGAGAGCGGTGGCAATAAGAGAGAGATAGAACTTTGTATATCTCATATTTCATTAATCGACTATTGAAATTACGAATAGATTATGAGTAAATAGCTATGATATAATTTATATAAGAAGGTATGTTTGCTTCTGAGTCTATCAAGGTAGAGGAAGCACTTTTGGTGAACAATTCTTGGCAGAAGCAAAATTTCCACTCGCATTTCAGGTCCTTGGTACGTTTTATACCTTCCTGAACGATTTTGGTTTCGTCTCTGTCTGACCGTGTGTCCGCGAATCTTTGCAAAACGCATAAACTCCGAAATTGTCTTCCGATTTTCATGTGATTTTTAGAGTTTACATACTCTTGTGGATCCTCTATGCTACTGCCAATGAATAATCTTATATAAATACTTATATTATTATATTCAATCATTATGGATAACCTTGGCATTATAATAACCCTGGGTGTCAAACAGATTCCGACTGCATCTCAGTTTTTCGTTGTAAGTTGTAGGTTCGTTTGGTAATAGGTATATAATTGTTTTCAGGGGCGCACC
>JAEMON010000004.1:14559607-14570454 GCA_030264115.1 Lygus lineolaris
TAACAGTACTTTACAAAGCCAAGCTAAATAATTTGTGACGCTGAAAAGTGTATAGGTACGCTAACGACGAATTTCCAGAGTTTGATAGTGTTTGGTCAGTTCTAAAGTAGGAAGGGATTCGAGGAAAACAGAATGTTTATTAGGTACAACTAAACTATTTCAAATGAGTCATCATACCTACTTACTCATAGGTACTCAATATTATCTACCCTCTTCGCAATAAAAGAATCCAGTAGTGCAGCAAGAGTTGATGAACGAATTTTCGAAAAATCGTTTTAATCGATTCGGTACCTAGGTGATTCTTACAGGAAATTTTGCGCAGATCCCGAATATACCATATTTATGTTTCGATGATAATTTACACAAAAACCTCAAAAAACGCGAATTTGAACCTTAGTTTTCCAAAATTTGACCCCTTGGAGTACTCCAAAAATGCTGGTAAACGAACTTACCATCTCTTTTTGATATCATGCCCGTTTTTGAATTTTTTTTTTTTTTTTGAATTTTTAAGAGCGTAGGTACTTTTACTTCCAAGTTCTTGTTTGTTACTGATGATGGCCTAACCGTCGAACTCGATTTAACTTTGTAACTCGTTATTTTAATGGAAATTCTGAAATTTGCTAGAAGGGAAAAAGATAGATCCTGTCAAATTTTGCAATTTTGAGAAGATGAAGTACGAGCATCAAAAACGTATCTATACGTCTGTCAACTCTGGCGAAGATTGCTAAGTAATATGAAATTCGTCTAGTACCTACGTATAGGGAGAATTCGAAGATTTGTTTGAGTTCACCATTTTGGTCTTGTCGTCCTCCACGAAAAGTTGAATCCCAACTAACGATTGCCTTACGACAGAAGCGGAACATTCTCTCAATCAGTAGGAGGGGGATTCGCCCGCGAATTACTGCGATTCTCAGTTGTCAGCGGATTATTGAGAGTCCAAAAGGCCAAGGATGCGCCAAGAGGCGGCGCTAAGCGAACCGAGCCTCCCCGTCTAATAATAGAAGAACTGAGGGGCGGTTTATTTGCGGACGATACGTCTAGACGGGCACGGCAGGGGAGGCAGAGAGGTTTGTTGGGATCGTGATTTTCTCGTTTCTACCTGTTTTATCGATTAATTGCCTCGTAATTACACCTTCAAGGAGAATGTTTCTGAATGGGGATGGGATGAAGTTCAGAGGAAGAAGAATGTTTGAATGAACCTCACGTTAGGAATCATCATTATGGTTACATAGGTTGGTGGATTTCTGCCTAGTTGGGTGGGCAGTGTCGCTTCCAAACATTTATTGGAGATGGACGTGTGTTACCCGTGTAAACATAAATTTAAATAATATATACATTTAGGAACGATGGGATTTCTGCTGTATAACCTTACTGTTGTGGGTGAGGCAGGGACGATGTGGTTTTGTGATATTTAAGAGCTGTTGTGGTAGAGGGAACATACATGTCGGTCCCCTCTGAAGAGAGCGCAACGTTCTAACTCTTGGCCTTCTTGACTATTGGTTAATGAGGAACTTCCATAGTTATTGCGTCATTCGAAAGATCTCGGTGATTGCTTTCCAAAAAGGTGCTGTATGAAGGGTATCCGATGATTGAAACTTACCGAAAATGGGTTTTGTGATTTTAACGTAACTGACGTCACGGACCCCCCACCAGCTTGGGGAGAACCCTCAGCTCTCATCGAACGGGGAACCTAAATAACCAGTCGTCAAGCTGGAAATTGGCACTGGGGGTTTTTAAAAGGCACTGAATCAGATTGTGAGGATCAAAAAATACAAAATTCCTACCCATGCAAGTTCCCATTAAGTTAATCAAGAAGGAGCCTTGTCACAAGTCTGGAAGAGTGTTGATATCGCGAGGTTGTACTACCTATCCGATCAGCTCAGTAATAAATAACCCACAAAACCCCCAAATAACATTTAGGAAGACAACGGGGAGAGGAGCACGAATACTAATTTTGTGCTTGCTTCGTGGTTTCCGCTTTGTTAATGTCATCATGCAGCACGAATTATTTATTGTGAATACCTGTGGACCGGTCAAAAACTACCCTCCATTTTTTATATACTCGTTCCATTGGGTGGAGAAAAATTGACGTTTGCTAACGCGCATTAGGCAGGCCCTCAGATGTTATTGAACCGAAGAAATTCATGGGGAATCCGTATTAAGTTTAAACAACATCCCTGGAAATTTTAATTAAAATTGGTCTGCTGAAACAAATTTTGCAATTACCCCATTAACAAACTGGAGCGGATTTTATTTTTCTGTGTATCGGTTTTTAAGAAAAATAAAAAAATGAAATAATTAAAAATCGTATCGTTAAACATTGCGATTGTTAAAAATCCTCCCTTTTAATAAATTCCTCTTGATGGTACGTATAAATCTGGAAATAAAAGAAGGACGTCCGCTCGCCGTACGCCTACGATCAAAACTGGTAGGTGGACAGACAAACGAAAAACTGTTGTATTATACGACTGCAGAAATATAGATTCAAGCATCTTTCCTTGTAATACATTTACATGAAAAGGCCTGCCAACATCATTTCGTTCACCCCTATAATCAAAAAGGGTACCTACTAGATACTAACCAACTCTAGTAGGTACACCCATTCTCACGCCAAAAATACTCGTTGATTGGCACCTACTTATATCTTCCTCCTTTAGAATGGAGACCCACGAAATTATGAAAGTCCGAGTGATTACCCTCAAAAATAGACTCGAAGCGAACCTCAACTCTTTGCTGTAAGTAATTTACCCTCCAGAGTTTCAAAGCTGCATCCGTTGATTTTCAAGACGCAACTGGTGGAACTACTTGTATGTAAATGGGACTACTACGAATCAAACACACAATGGCCAGTAGAAGCTATTATCTAAACCTGAGTTATCGATGCATAGAGAATTAGGCTGACGCGGACTTCCTCCGAACTATCAAATATTGATCTATAGTCGTACTGGGGTCGTGTACCACTTGTAACCCTTTCTGTTTCAAACGTCTCTACTAGACGTTGGGTTATTTATAGTGGTGAAACTCCAAAAGAGTTTGTCCGTTCGCGATGGATGATTTTTGAAAGGGAGAGATAGGAATATCCTCGTCGATGTATGTCGGTAAGATACCGTATTTGAGTGGGAATCATCATAAAAATCCCACACGCCGCGCAGCTTCCAGAGCCGCATTCTTTTTTTATCGTTCAATCAAGGAACAATAGCGAACGTTTCTGCACTAAATCAACAGTTTATCAGAGTAAGACTTTGGTGAGAATTAGAACATGATAATTACTAAGAACTTACTTTGAACGAATAGTGGAAACATTTTGCACATTTTTTGATCCCAACAGTCGCAAGGAAATGATATTGAGCAATACAATGGTGTGGAGTATTGCTATGGACTCAAGAATGTATTATATTATATCAAGAAGAGCAATAACATACATAACTGGACCCACTTGTTTTATATAACTAGATTTCATGAATGAAGTTACAACGCTAATTTACAGGTTCAAAAAAATTAATATGATAATGAGCACTGATTTCGTTCTCAATTCAATATTACGGTTTCAAGGTTGCAATTCAGTTACCCTTTCCTTGAGAAAATGTTGTTTCTCAGCTGGGAGTATTCTTCTTCTCACTTCTATGACGCAGCTTGAGCTATGATTCGTCACAGGAGTTGGAAATTTGCGATTTTGAATACCTAATATTTTTTTCTAATTTTCTGCTTGTGAGTTGGTGACTGTAAGGTCGTGAGTAGTGTGCTGAGAAAATGTGTTGTGCAACTCCTTCTGACTGAACGGGTACCTAAGATTATCGTAGAAGCATCACGTTCAATTTTCAAATGTTGGTAGACAGACCTCCTAGCCGCGATGGAAGAGTTGCAGTAGTTGAGGAGGACAGTACCTATATAGGGAGTTGTGCGCTTGGACACCAGGTATTTGAATGGAGGAGAGTTCTCATGGCCAATGAGGACTCTATTGAGAGTGCTGAACAATTCTGGGTTGTGTGGAGTGATATGTTGGTACCACGATGCGACAATTTATTGTATGTGGGATTTAGCTCAGAGACCCACCGGTCCTATATAAGAGGGTGCTGATGACTCCAAATCTCGTCTCTTTTCGGTTTGAGATGCTCAGGCCCTGGTTGGTGTCCAGGACGTTTTTTGGGGGTGGATCGAACTGTATGGCAATGAACCTGGATTTGGAAACGGCAATTGCATCGGTTTCGGTTATGTAAGATGGCCAGCAACTCACAGGAACTGAAATTTAGCAGCCCTATCCCTTTTCGGATTGTTAATGATAACATGAACATTGAACATAAATATACGATTCTACGTGCTGTGTATACTCTTTATGCTCTCTCCGGTTTGCACATGCGCGGTATACATAATACAGCTGAAATTCGGTAATCATTCTAGACATCAGTCTCCAAAAATCATTCAAATTTGACGGTCCAATGAGACGGAGTAAATCGAGTTCACGACTTGAATGCTCGCTGCGCTCGCGTCTATTAGCAAATGAAAACAGAGCTTCTTCAAAAAGCTCTGAAGAGTGAAATTCTAAAATGAAGCGTGATTTCGGAGAACATTACCTATGTATTTATGTAATAATGATAGGTACTGAATAAGGTAGTATAGTCTTGGGAGTAAAATCTGAACTTGATAGCCATAGCTTTTGGTTATCTTATTCGTCTAGAGACATTGGGATAGAAAAATTTGCCCATTTCAGTAATGGGAATTCAACAAACTTCCTTTAAATTAGACATCTTATCCCATTGGCCCGTAGCACATCCATTCCTGCTAATTTTTGGCAGCACAATCAGCCATATTCCTAGATTCCCCGCGTTTTGGCGAACGGTCTGGCAAGATGGGAAAAGGTGACGTTCAACAGGTATTGTGTTGTTTGGAAGAAGCAACAGTGCCGAGGACACAGATGCGCGGAATCGCATTGTGTGCGATGTTTAAGCTTGACAATAGAGAAAAAAGGCATCCCCTCCCAGGGCTTTTGGGCGTAGAACCCCCTTCTCCCCCGTTTTCATCTGTTCCCGGTCGGATTGAAAGGAAGGGAAGACCGGCAGCTGGTTATATTATCCCTATGGGGTGCACTATGCTGCCTCTCGCTATACCTGAGGGAGCGCTCAACCTGCGCGGGGTGTATCCCCATTTGCATCTCCCTCCCACCGTGTCATCACCTCATCCTCGAAGGTCTCAAATTATTACAAATTTTTCCAGGCCATACAAATATTAAACAATTAAAATTTACGCCGTAAGTAGAATTATTTAGCATACTTAATATCAATAATTATTTTTTGGCAGAAAAAAAAACCTTAAACAAACGGGTTCAACATAAAATTATTGTGCAGTACATTGCTATTTAGAACGGTTCGAACATTTTTTTGCCAATTTAAAGGATGTAGACAATAAATTATATTCTGCGATAGAAGAGACCAACCCTACATAATAATTCTATGTCACAAGATCCGTACTCAGTGGCTCTACGCCGCCAAATCTGCTAAAAATCATGACTGACCTCGAAGGATCATCGCTACCCCAAAAGGATTGGTTTATGAAAGTTAAAATAAAAGTTAAAATATTATCTACTTTTTCCTTTCAAATATTATACAATTTTACTGGAAAAATTACTGTATTTTTTTACTACGTAGGTATATCATAGCATACAGTATCCTATTATGATTGAGTGTAGGTAGGAAGTATACCGGTATACTATTTGAATATGTATATGTATAGTAGTAGGGTACCAGTGATCTACATGAAACCTCCTATCTTAATAGTTGTGCGTACCTATACAAAAGGTCAAACAGTTGTTATTTTTCGACACAGCCATGTTTTTACTTTCTTGGCGGTGAGAACCACTGAGTAAGGGAAACAACATACCTAGAGAGCTGGAGTTGATCTCTATCGACTCTGAATTCAGTTGTCCACACTTCACGTGTCAAAAATAGAGTTATTATAAAGGTCTAAATATTGGAATAATATATTTTAAAACTAGTTTGTTTTAAGGAGTTAGCGAACAGTAGGTAGGTCGGTACTTCAAGGCGCTATTTTAGGTGGTATAATCGCGATCAGCATGAAACATGCCACAGGAATAGCTTATTAAATCATTTTGCGCATGAAAATCTCATTTCGCGCATAAAAATCTTATATTGGCTCACTATGTACAGCGTTTCCCACATAGTTAAGTCCCAAGTTGTACTCAAACGTATTGAGAGAGAACCGTAACCGACATTGGAACTTCTTAGGCACATTACAAATAACACTTCTCCTACGTAAGCGAGAACCGTTCATTACCCATTTCTCATGACCCCTTGAGTAGGATGCGTCGAAGACCCGCAAGTAACATAGGGCTTCCCCAAACCACCCTTTGCGTCATAGCTTTCACCGCCTTTCTTCATCGCAATTCCAAACCTTTGATTAGGTACCCTCAATACAAATAAAACCGTCATTTCATTCTCTTGATGCGTTCAACCAAGCATTCTTATGACATTCTGATACTATTTATTATTTGCCATTTTGCTGCTTTGAGGCACTTCTTGTATTCCCGCAAAAAGTCCATTTTTTTTCATTAAATGGAACTGCATTTCATTGAATCAAAACTGCCTCATACATTTTACGCATTAGAATTTCTCGACCAATGACTGTCCATGTCTTTATGTCGGCTTTTATAGGCAGGTATAAAAACTACGAAACTGTACCTGTAGATTTTCGCGGAAAATTTGAAAGATGTACTACACCTCGATACTTTCACTTTCGTGAGAAAACCTTCATCGCCTTCCAGACACCTGTGTTCAGTAGCAGCCGCCAGAAATATAAGCAGATTTGGAACTTTTCTACCCTGCAATTTCGGACTTTTGAATAATAACGATGTTTCGTTGTCCGTAAAATAGTTTGAATCAATTCTGTTCTTATCGACGCGTACCTATACTCTGGTAACTATGGAGTAAAGTATTATTTTGACCAATCAGAATCATTTCAATTTCTTCTAAAGATACCTTACCAATCAATTTTTGAGCTCACTTGTTTGAAAAAAAGTCGTACGATAACAAACCAAACAGAGATGCTTACTTCTTTTATGAATTATGAATTTGGTCAAACATTGTTGAACACATTCAGTGCGGCCGTCCCGGAGCCGGGACGGCAGGTACCTACTTGCCTGCCATGCGTCTGTCCCGGATCCGAGCCACCTTCAATCGTGTTGTAATAGGCCTGTAAAGGATAACTTACTGTTCCTATCGACTTTTTTTCATCTGTAGGGCGGCTGGAGGGTCTGTGGAAGGCATACGTAGGTAAACTCAGTTTTAAAGATCACTGTACAAATGTTAGGAGATAATTTTGTCCAAATTTCACCCTTTCCATAGCCCTCCCCCTTTAGGTTGGCCGGAAGTTTTCTGATTTATGATTCGCACTGAATGTGTGAATAAGAGCTAGGTACGTTGAAATTCAATTGTTCTTGATGTGTCTTCATTCATTGTGGCTTTTATTATTTTATTTTGGTATTTATCATGACATCAAGAGTCTTCTACAAGATCATTAGATCTTGTTAGCGCACTTGCTGTCAAGTTTTCTTTCACTGAAATGGAAGTTAATCGTACCGGTGGTACTGGAGGGGTGTTGAACAGTTTTTCAAAAATGTGTGAGCCAATAATTTTGCAATTTTATTTCTGTTTTAGTCATTCTTCTTTTCTAACCGTCCAAATTTCAAATTTCGAAAATGTTGACATTATAATGAATTTGAAATGTCAATAGTTGACGGCACTTCAGAATCGAGTATGTGATAAAAAGAATGACGAAACTCGATTTGAAATTGATTGATTTTCATCAGATTCAATGCTAAAATGGTTAGAGGAGGAGAAGGGCCCTCCCTTTTTTCAACTTATTAGTATCAAGTAGTAATAAGATTATAGTATAAGTTCATACAAAATGTGTTATCAGAAATTTAGGCATATTTTGTTCATTTTTGTTAGTGCCCGGTTCCCTCGTAAGACTTGCCTGCACAACCCATTAAGTAAATAATATTTATATCACTACCAGAATAGAATAATATCAGTAGGTATCATAAATATTTCTGGTAGGTATAGGTTTGTGAGGATCTCATCATGTTCATGTGACCTTCCCACCTAAATGCGTAATGAATAGATGTTTCATGATATTCACTCGGTTCACAAATTTGTTGTCCGCTCTCATTACAATTTTTAAAATTATATCCAGTTTTAGCTGGTCATTGATCGCGATGAACGACTGTGGGAATACCGTTGATTTTCGTTGCCCCAATTGGACGATTCGTCATCCTATCCGAGTGATCTGTGGCATTTTTCTTTTGGTCATGACTCCTCCAAGATAGTGATTAACCCCAACGCCCTCTCGTCTTGCTGCGGGAGTAGCCTTGGGATCGTGTAATTGAAGAGAGTTCGTGGTTTAGTTTTTCCTTCACAAAGCTCCTAATTATTGGTTACGTGACCAATGGTCAGTGACGAAAGGCAAAAAATTATATCACTTTCACCACCGTCGATATTCTACCTACTCAATAATAATTTCTTACAACTCTAAGAAGGTACTTTACATATTAATTGGGTGTATATTTTATGTAATTCCATGTGCTCATATAATATAGGCACCTATCTATTTTTGAGCATATCTTGATGCATCTTGATGCAGCAAACTAACTGGCATGAGGCATGATGGTCAGTCGCTATGATAATAACTAGCAAACCTATGACGGACAACGTTGTTGAGGGGCGTGATGCAACAGAGATACAGACAGACCCGGCTTATTGTCGAAACATGATACGTGATCGTAAGTAGAGTATAGAATGAAACATGAATCATCAGGTTGGAGTTCAAACCGATGTCATTTCGGAAACATCAAACTAACTCTATTCTCCCTGTATGTTGACAGAGCTATAACACACAACTATGCAAATAAGGGGCCGTGTTGCCCCTACTGGCTGGAAAAAGAACAATGCATGAGACGGCTTTTCCCGCTTACGTTGAAACCTTCGGGTTGTGCAAGGAACTTGGAGTCACGTAACGAGATGGATTGATCGGTAGTCATGGAATGGAAGCGCCGATAGGAGTTTCACAATGGCCACGCCACGAAAGGGTGTAGATCAGGGAGACCTCACCAACCCCTCTCTTCTCACATCCACACGATCAAATTATTTAGCCAACGATTGTAAAAACGACAACTTCGAGAAATTCGTAGCTCAATTCCTGAACAAATTACTCAATATGATACTCTTTCAGAAAATTTCTGAGGAAAACTAATCAATTACACGGTGTGGGGAGTGGGTAATAAACCTTTATACTGTCCAACTTTTACACATAAAAATCTCAACTTCGATCAGTGAGTTACAGGGTAATTTTGCAATAGGCATCTACGTAGGTGCCTTCTCCACAATCCGGTACTACTCCACGGGGGAAACAACCTAATGCAAGAGTAAACCTACTAAAATATTTAAATATGATTTGGAATCACCTCATTCAGAAATTTACCAGACCTATCACTTTTAATTATTTCGAATTTTTCAATATGCCTCCCTGTGGAAGAAATTCTACAAACTTACTATTTGTCAGATCAAAACAACTGAAGTTATAATTTGATTCACCGTTTGGTTATCCGTGAAATCTGTTTCATGTTCTCCAATATTCTTTCCCTAAATTTCCACCACAGAAAAATCTATTGTTGAAAGTATAGCTGAGAGTAGTTGGTATGGTGAAGAGCTCATTGATTCCATATTATGGAATAAGGTCTTAGGAAAAATAGTAGGGATAAGGTGTCAAATTTGGTTAGAGAAGTTGTGTTAGAGGAAAAACTGTGGATAAGAGAATTCTTCCTACCTTATTATGGGAATGTTTCCGCTAAAATTGGTATCATCTAGAGATTTTAAAGTGGGTTTCAAAAATAGAAATAATCTTATAACTACGAGCACATTGGGTTCTGTTAAAAATTATAAATTGAAATGTTCATGTGGGCTTGAGTGTTGTGGTCAAACTGGTATAAAATTATCGTATTTTCGTGGAAATAGACAACGTTTTTCATGAGTCCAGTTTTTTTTAATTGAAGTGGGTTCCCACAACTTAATCGCGAGTGATTGAGTTCGTTTATTCTGAACAGTTGGAGAAAAGTGTAGGTATGGATAAACTTCCCTAGTTTACGAAAAACCTTCGCTTTTCTCAGAAAAAAAGAATTACAATGCCAGACTGACTTCAGAATTGGTCCATTGAAAGGTACACCAACTCTATTCAGTAAAAATCCAGTAGGCAATGCTATGCCGGTAGGTTTTCAAATACGATTATATTTGTCCCATTATTAACTTATCGTGGATGAGGTGACCAATAGAATAAAATTTGAAATATCTACGTACATACCTCGGTGCATATTTTTTTTACGATAAACGTATTCGAAGCTGAAAGACAACTAAATTCAGCGTAACGTACGTCCGTTTCTCCTTCCCAGCTTCCGTGCTGACATTTTACATCCCCCTGTCACAGCTGCGTCCCCCTTTTAATCCGATTATCGGTGTCTCTTTACCGATTTATTATTAAAGGTTTCTGCAACACTTTGTCAGGATTAAGAGAGTCTTTGTCTCATTCGGAGGGTGCGAAATGAATGATGAAGCCGTCTTTGTGACATTTCGTTTCAGGGAAGGCTTAATCCTCCGGATTTTCACCTCCAGTTGTGCCGATCTCACATCCATGTGTACACTCGTAACTCCGCTTCTTTTGAACGCAACGGAAGTATCTTTAAACTTTGATGAAAAGCGGCTTATGGTTGGTATGAAGCGTTTGTGTGGACTCATTGAGCGCTTTTGCTTCTTTTTAATAGTAACACGAGGAATGGGAATGGGTTC
>JAEMON010000004.1:14603194-14621241 GCA_030264115.1 Lygus lineolaris
TTTTGCGGAGCCTAAATGACGTCACGCGCTCCCTTTCAACCAGTTTTCTGAACAAACCAGTCGTAATTTCAAGCTGAAAATTAGCACCAGGGGGTTTTGAAGAGCGCTGAATCAGATTTAAAGTTCACAATGCAAAATTCATACGCATGCAAGTTCTTCATTGCCTGCTATTCTCTTGGGGATTCGTAGTATTTTGCATCTCTTAGCTTTTCGGGATTACTAAGTTTTTGAGAAATCGTTGCATCATATGCCACTATCGTTTTTCGCCTGTGGTAACTATACTACACTACAGGGCTACTATGACCAAACTAGTCTAGAGTTGGCTTTTCTTCTCCAACATACCTAGTTCTTAAAACCTGACCACCTATATAGAACGTGGAAGATGAGAATTATTATCTTCTATTCCCGTTTGTATTTGTTTAAAAAAATGTTCTTTGTTCTCGGTCCATCCGGAGGCTATGGAACGTGCCGCCAACTATCTCATTCGAATCTGACTTGTTATTCATCTCGAGTTTCTTTCGCCGGAAAAATCTGTTGCTTCTTTTGAAAAGATGGATTTAGTGTGTGGTAGAGGGATGGGCGGAGGGGCAGGTGCGTGGACAGAAGTGTGCTACGGGTAAATCTGGCCTGCAACAGTTGGTTCGGCACTGCCATCTGCGACGCCCAAAAACCAAACCAAACACATGTCCTCCGTGCTGGAACAATTAGTAATGAAACCGATTAATGGTCTTCAGATGCTTTCCATCTGCTTTGTGACCTCGATCGATGTTCGAATCACACCTTGTCAGGGGTCGAAAGGCGCCCCCCCCGGACCTCGGAGATTGGACCTCTAGTCTCTAGAAGTAGGTAAATGGTAATAATTATCGGTGAGATGACTGATTAGTTTCCATCTCAAATCTGTTGAGTCCAAACGTACAACCTAAAAGCCAGATTATTCTTTTGTACTTAGAGTCCCCATTTTGATCTGCCAAATTCCAGAGGTCAATTATATACAATTAGTCTGCAACGAAACGTACGTACCGTATATTTTTTGAAACCCCCATTTTTCTCCCCAGGAGAATCATCTTTATTCACACAAAAAAATAATAATAAACCCAAGTAGGTACAATATGAAAACTCAAAACATCAAACAGATCAAAATCGGAACAAACTTTATTTTACAGACAAATGCAAATTTTTGCATTTAAAAGTCAAAACCTACTGAAAAATTAATTTTCTGATATTTCAAAATTTTAGTTTTACGACTGGTAAAACCAGATACCTACCTACAACCCATTGACCAGTCACACAAAATATTGCAAAAACTCGCTCAGAATCTCGGCTTTATTGTCAAATTCCCTGCCAAGTAAGTTATCGAATAGAAATTTTGTGTATTTAATCTTCAAAAACGCTGCAAATTGTTACACAATGGTTTTTTATTTTCTGTACAGATCGACTATCTACAAAGATCCTATTACTAAATATCTACCTGACTTAAATATTTCGCGATGTTCACAACCATTTCTTGGGGTCAATGAGTAGGGGTACCAATTGTAATGATTATCATCCGAGGGTTGTGACATTCATTCATAACGAAATTCAGTAATAAATGAAGCTCCTCAAAATGAACAATAAGAAACTTGGTTGAATGTGAAATCGATAAAACGCTGCAAATTGCTACACAACGGTTTATTATTTTCTATATAGATCACCCATCTATAAAGATCCTATTTGTATAAAGTAAGTACCTACCGTGATTATAACGTGAGGTTCGCCAACGAGAAGGTACAATGAGTATCTACATACCTGTAATTATTACAATCCGAGAGTTGTAGATGTAGGTCTTTCATAATGTTATTCGATTAACTAAGGAAGCTTATAAAAGTAAATTCACTTTTATAACCTATTCACTTGACTCGGTGAAATCGGAAAAAAGTTGCATTTGATCAGCTGATCTCTGATCGCAAAATTGGCCTTCTCGGATGATTTGCGATTCACAATCGTGTTTCTGATCTTTTTTTGTTCAACCTTCAAGTCCCAACAGGGAGCGAACGGTTGGTTCTCAAATTCTCCGCGAGGTCTCATTCGAAGCTGAAAATTGTGTTCTTTCTGAAATCATTGTAAAAAAATAAATACACCTTCCTGTTTGATGATGTTTTCGAAAATGTCATCCACTATTTTCTACCTCTTTGAGAAGACCGACAGTAACGCCAAGATTGGGGGCACCACTAGACCCCAAATGGTATACCAAATATCATCCATTTTGGTCAATGGTAACTAAGGAAAGTGCCGCGGACAGCGCACGGACAGATTTTTTTAATTCGATTTTTGGATTCTACGTATCTTGAAAAGTGAAACAACAAATTTTGAGAGGAGGATGGGGGATTATTGAAAATAATAAACCAAATTGATAAAATGGGCGTTCTTCTGTAATTTTTAAAAGAGAAAGTTGGTAAATAGGAAAAACGAGTAAAATGTTTGGGAGAAAGTATAAGTCTGACAACCCTTTTATAGGTAGCGCTTGCAAAAAACGAGTGAGGACTTCCTGACGCGGATTACATAATTTACGAATACATCATTGAGTAACTTTTTTCAGCATGGATTAAGGAAACCTGGTACAGGTCCATCTCGACCGGTGTCGACCCACGGTGAAGAAACATTAGAGCCCTCATCATCAGAATGTTAACTCAGATCACGATTTACAGACCATCTGTCCGTATCCGTTTTTTTAATCGTCGTATATTGGTCATTTTAGGTCAATGTCAACCGTGTTATCCGTACCGGTGGATATGAGGGTACCAGCTTGGTTGTTGTTTGGGGATGAAAAAAAAGAAGTTATTTCGAAAACAATTTTGTAAAAAGTGGAAGCAGGTGGGAATGACCGAGACGCAAGATGTTCAATTATAAACAGTGGTAGGCTCGTAATCCGTTAGATGGGAAGTACCCCTCGACCTCATAGGTGGTCCACATATCTGCGTTTTATGTATACCAAGGCAGTTCTAGAAATTTACATCGTGGGGTCGTTGAACCCTGTATGTCACACGAGACACCTGCGAGCCTGAGTCATAATCTTTGCTTCTACCCTTCGTCACTGGTGGCTTAGTACCAACTGAACTCAAAATAGTGGAAAGTTACACAAAAAATTTGCCAAGAAGGTAAATCACCTATAGCCTTATGTTGAAATTTTTTTAAACTTACAAACATCAATGAGATTAAGAAATTCTCTTCCTTAAAACCATTAGGCCGTGAGAAAATGGTATTTTGGGGCAGTGGGTTGGATTCGGGATTTTCGATGGGGGTAGACTCAAAACTCAAAATAGTGGAAGGTTCCACAAAAAATTTGCCAAGTGGGTATGTCAACTATAGCTTTATGTGGATATTTTTTTAACTTACAAACATCAACGATATTAAGAAATTCTCTTCCTTAATACCATTAGGCTGTGAGAAAAGGGTTTTTTCCTGGCATGGGTTGGATTCGGGATTTTCGATGGGGGTAGAGGACGGAGACAACTGGCTTTGGCCAAATTCTGGTCGATTTACACATCGTAGGTATTGATTCCTTCTGATCACTATCCTGTCCTGCACAACGCACGGGTTAGCCAGCTATTAAATAAATGAAATACTCAGTATCCGGTTCACGGGAAACTTCGAATCTTCCCGCGCCATTTAACGCTGATCAACCATTAAGCATCAAACCATATTATGTAGAACAGTTCCCATGATCACGATAACCAAATTGTCGTATGGATAATCTTATATAATATAAAACCAAGTTTGTTTTTAGTTTGTTCCTTGTGCAAAGCCAAACGACTGGACCGTTTCACGTCCTTCTTATTTCAACCAACTCGTCCAACGAATTCAACAAGTTATATAAATTAATATAAATTGTTGAAACTTGGAGAAAATAGTTCAGTAAGGTGACTCCAAAATTATAATTTCCTGTATCCTCTTCCCGATTGATGCCATGTAGAAAGCATATTATTACAATTTTGGGTATATTCGTTATGATCACGTAATCCATTAAGACTCATTGATATTTTACACCTTAGAATTTCGTCTGAAATGCAACCATCACCTACTCAATTCTATTTTTGATTATGACAGAGATAAGTTGCGACGCCTGCGGTGTACCACCAAAGAGCAATCTCCATCTGATATCACATCATTCAGTCTGGAACAATACCCAATTAAGATCCGGCTTTTCATTAAGAGCCTCCCGAACGGCAAAGCTAAACTCCCTTTGAATGGACGGGCGTATGAAACAATGAAACTGGATCGGTCGTCTCAATACAACACGTACACCCGTCTCCTTATTAATTCTAACGAGCGGCAGCTTCTCATTGGCTCACCCAGGTGGTCTTCATCAGATACTCCCAGTATTACGCTAATGATCAATTAATTTGCGGTTTGAAAGGGGACCCGTCTCGCCCCTCATTATTGGCACGCTTGGTTTTAAGAATTAATATAAAGTGATTGATTTCCCATGTCCGCAAATTATGATTTTCCTGAGGACCAATCCGATTCAAAAACCTTCAAAAACTCTACAAATTTAAATGTTTATTATGTTTTAGGTATGGGTCAAATTTTCCTTGAAAAAACGGTTGAATTTATATTTATTTGATGATCCAGGGTGATTCTCCTCGTATCAAGCTCGTAAAGACTGACAAGCATGTCAGACATCGCAAGAAGAAAATTATAAAACTCATCCCTCAGGGTTTTGTTAGCGTCACCTCGGGGAAATGGGCTGGTAAGCCACATCCAGACGTTATTGATTATCAGGTCAGGTGTTTTTTTTTTTTTTAATTGTGTGTGTAGGTACTTTTCTGACGGACCTTCGGCTTCCTTTTTTTTAAACAGTTTATGATGGTTGAGTTCTGGACGGAATGCAAAAGAATTAGTTTTGTTCTTTTGAAAACAGGCTGTACAATTTTCCGATATAATTGCACAGCGAGCCATTTCTGCACGTGGCGCTGAAGAGTGAATTTTGTCGTTCAGGTTTTCAGTCTTGTCCAGGGTGTTGAAAACATTATGTGACAGTCCAAAATGCTCCTCGAGCGATCCAACCAAAGGCATGGCTGATGAAAAAATGTGCACAAACTTGAAGAATATTCTCTTGTCTCAGTGGCTCGTGCCGTGAGCGTCTTCCCTTCGACAGGGAAAAAAACCTCAAAGTGAGCACTTGTTGAGCTCGCGGGAGTGGCCTAATTGCTTGAAAGTTTTATCAATGGGACGACGAGCACTTTGCGAGTTCACCCAAGTGAAGAGATAAAAGAAAGGAGCAGGAAACCGAAGCGCCGAAAGAAAAAAAAAGAGGAGGAACCTTCTTTATTCAAATTGCCACGCGAGAGAACTTTGCCAGGATATCTTCCTAGGAGATGCAGCAGTGTGACGATCGAACGGCAAAACCTTGTGTATCAAGGTCCTAATTCGAAACCATGGATTAGATGATTTTTCATTAAATCCTAATGAATCACGTGGAGTATAACTTGTATAGCAATATTTTGATCAACATCATGTACCTTTTTTCAAAAAATCCATGCAGTAATATTCACCAATCCCAGTGGATTTGTTATCAAGAGACTTGATTCACCAATTCCAGTGGTTCAAATTTGTCATAGGTAATATAATTTACTAATCTCAAATTCTAAAAGGTGAGCTGTAGGAAAATTGGTGCGGCGATCACGCGTCACTTTGATCAGTATGATCCTCGCCGTGTGTACCAGACGATAGCTCGGAAACTGTGATAGGAGTAGGTAACTCTGTGGGCTTGACAGTACAAGGACTTGCTGTGAGAGATGCGGCAATCGCGCACCACCCAGGAAAAGAGTGTCCCATTCATTAGTCTCTTTTTATTGTAATTTAAATTTCGAATAGACCGTTAGATCTATTAATCTGATTTTCAATTTGAAAATTGATTTGGATTCTGTTACCAAAACTCTTTGATACCTGATATTTCCGAAAATGTTCAAATGATTAAAAAAAAAAAAAACAGCGCGCCATGCAAGAATTATTTGAAAAAAAAATCAAAAATTGAATTTACAAAAGTTGGATTATAACATTCGGAAATTAATTGTAACCCCGAAAGTGTAGCCATCTAGCGAAAAAGTGTCTCACTATCATCCGGGAATATTTCACCTACGTAGACTGGGCTAGTCGAAGAGCCTGAAATTACTCTTTACCCAACCATCACGATAAGTGGGAGGCCGAAATCCAAATAAAAGTAATGTATTTGCAACATTTCCCAGTTTATACTTGAAGATGTATTTATTTTATTGAGAAATTTGTAGTTAATTTTGGTTTTGTATGTTTTTTTCTTCTCCAAGTATAGTGATGCCTCTCCTGACCCCTATCGAAAACATAAGGACGTCGCTTACTGAGGGACGTACTAAAAAGCTTATTGGTTGAGATTAGCAAGATTAAGTGGAACAACTTGCGATGAGAGTATGATAATAGACATTTTTTTCAAATTGGTTCGTAATTGTAGAAGGCTCTAAACCGGATGGATGATTTCGAGTTTCCGTTCCGGCGCATCATACACCGGAGCCTATCCAAGCCTTGTTCTGTGCAAGCCGAGATTAGAGCCAACTGTTCGGAAACAGCATCTGCCGAGCAACAAGTCCTTTCATACACCACACAACCTGCCTTACTGTGTTTTCCTGGACTCCTAGCACCTATCTGCCGCCCTATCCGCACACCTGAGGGATTCGTGGACCACCTGAAGGCTCCAGCGGAACACCTTGTACTCGGGACGTCAGATGCGTCCTTTTTTCCATCAATGGTTTTGAGGAGTGAACGGTGAACACGTGCCCCGGTGTCTCCGCCTCCGCAGTCTATAGGTGGTGTATGGTGTCGCCTGTTGCTCTACGGACGCAGCTGCATCCCTAATGCATATTCCACGCACATGCCGCATCCTATGTTTGTTGACGTTTGGCACCTGGTCATTTCTAGCTCGAAATTCTTTCCTGGCCCTAAGATTTCGAGGCGAAAGCCAAAAAAGTGGTGATTTCAGCTGTCTATGAATTTTCCTCGGGTTTTTTCTACACACTGAGAGAATAAAAGGACCTAAATACAGTAATTAGTAACAACCATCAAAGTGCTACTTTCCCACTCAGAAGTCATGTATTCTAATTAACCCTTCCACTCGTTTTTATTGTGGGAAAGTTGTGCCAATATGACGAAAAAAGCATCAACTCAATTTTGTAAAGTAGGTATCCAAGTTGTATTCATTTAATTAGGCTTATTCAACAATTCGCACGTTGATATCAAGAGTTGGACAGCTCAAAGTTGAATTGTCAAAAAACCTACCAAAATATTTTCATATTGTGGTACGAGGATCCCAAATTATGGTACTCAACCATCTAGTACGATGAAATCAATAGTGGGACGACTTGAAATTAAAAAACAACTGGCGACAAGCGCGACTGGCTCAATTTTGAGTTGCCCCACTATTGATCTCAACGTGCGAGTTATCCCACGGACACTTCACATGAATTATATAATAAAATTACATTTGTAAATAACATGATTCATCGATTGGTCCGATATTGTCGTTTTCCCGCTAAATGACAGACCAAGTTGATTTAGAAGACAGTTAGGGTATTTAGATTTTGGAATCTCCAAAGGTGTTGGATTGGAAAGTGTTGGGCGAAAAAGTAGGCACTACATTCAATTGAATAGGCATAGGGTATTAATAGAATGCAAAAGAGAAAGCCCGAACTTTACATCTCTACCAGATGACTTTCATACAAATATGCCTCAAAAACCCCACCTAAACAGCTAAACCAAATCAATAGATTTATGCTTGAATAGCTTAAGAACTCAATTGTAAGTGAAATGCAGTATTCACAATTCGTGTAGACACGATTGAGAGGTTCAGAATAGTCTCGAAGTTACAACGAAGATGAATCTGGTGAATAAAATTCGAAGATGGAACGCTCTCTTCCAGAAGTCGACAGTTTCATCTTTCCAACATCTAGCACCTCATTGCTGGTGCTCATTTCGAAGGAATCTTCGAATGTCTTCCCAGCAAACAACAAATCTGAGCCGGTCAAAGAGACCACTTTGCTTTGGCGTCCGATTGTTTTTAACTGCAGTGCCGTTTTTTGTTCCTTTCCTAGGAGAGTTCACTGTGAAGAAAGAAAGAAGAGGCAAACTCTCCGCGCGGAATTTTTCAGCCTCGTGCCCCTTGGAAAATCGAAATGACAGACAATTGCTCCGAGTTACGCAGTACTTAGCTACTTAAAGTTTTAACCAGTGACCGTAGAGTGAGCTTCCAAGGATTTTCAATGTTCTGACTCATGGCTCTAACTTTAAAATCACAGACAGAGCTTGGGAAAAGAAGGAACATCAGGATACAGCGAAACGGGAGTTCTGTTGCGCTTAACCTGGAAACCTGCAAAAACATTATATAACGAGTTCATGTAGAATAAAACTGTAGAAAAGTTCCCTTCGTGCTGCGTTGGTTGATGAGCGAATTTTCAAAGAATCATTTCAACTGATTTCGTGGGTGATTCTTAGAAGAAATTTTTTGTTGATTCCGAATATACCGTATGTTCCTATGTTTAAAATGGTAATTTACAACACGAAAAACACGTCAAAATTTGACCCCTTGGAGTACCCCTCGGAGGTGGGGCTATATCGTGGTGTTCAATGAAAAAAGATCTGTTAATATGTCAACGACAGAATCAGAATATATTGCAGCATCCGAATCTGTCAGAGAACTTGTATAGTTGCAAAGACTTTTGGGTGGTTTAGGGCATACATGTCAAGTTCCTTCACTGTTCTTAGATAGCATGAGTACAATGCGACTGATCGGACTGATCAAAAACGCGGAATTTCACAAGCAGACAAAACACATCAATGTTCGATAACATTTTATAAGAGAAAAATACGAAGAAGGATTGTTCAGTGTGCAACACATTCCAACCAAGAACCAAGTGGCAGACATATTGACCAAGGCTTTACCGAAAAGGAGACTGGCAGCCTTGACGAATCTGTTGGGAGTTCAACTGAAGGGGAAGTATTGAAGTCATTGTCAATTGAACTTGATTTATTCTAATATTTCGGTGATCAAAATCAGTATAATATTGACAATCTGTCACTACGAAAGTTTTTCTTGGCTACAAAAAAAAAAAAAAAAAAAAAAATCATTCCGCTTCATGTGTAGGTATACATTTTTCTTTGACGTTTTAAATACATTCACTTCTCTGTTTCACACTGCTGCGTTCTGCTTTAACTGTTTATGTTGCCCAGATATTGCAGTTGAATATTGTTGTTGCAAGAGGTACGAAATATATTCAGGAGGTTTGTACATTAGGGAAAAACAGAAATGGAAGCCGAGGTGAACACGATCTTGAGGGAGCAAAAGATTGGGCAGCTTGGATGTTCCAAATGATCATAATCTTGAAAGCTCATGAATCCGGTGACATGATTTCTGGTGAATTTGAGAAGCCTGTGGAAGAGCCAAATGAAAGAGAAACAGAAGCACAGACGGAGGAACGTTACATCAGGAAAGAAAATAACCCTGGAAACTCAGGGACAGTAAGTGCAAGAAGGTGATCGTTTCTTCAGTAGGTAAGCAGCCAGCGGTCCACCTTATGATTGTTAAAGTTCGAAGGCAATGTGGGACAAGTTGTTGTCCGTTTTTTAACAGAAGTCCGATGCGGCATTACATTTAGCTCAGAATCAATTTTTCGAGTACCGGATGAATTCCTCCCGATGATTATGGCAACACATATAGCGAAACTCGAACGACTTGGGCAAGAGCTGAAGTCATTAGGATCTCCAGTGGACGAGTCATTTAATGACCAAGGTACTCATGACATTGCAGAGTCTTCTCACAAGGCTGTTGATTGGGGAGACCAGAATTTCGGGAGAGGATTTACCAGAAAATTGGCTTTACACGAGGTAAAGAGGGGCAGTTTATAGAAATCCGCAGAAGAAAGAAGATCCCCAAGAACTTCTACAATAGAAGAAAATAAATCCAGGACCATGCTAGTTGCAATAAACCAGGACATTGGGAGCGAGACTGTCTGAACTGGAAGGAAAAGGAGCAAGAAGAGCTCTAGGGATGGATGGGGTGGAAGGCGCGATAGTATTTTTCCTGAAATGTACGGCAGAAATCATGGAGAATGTCATTGGAACGAATTCTTCACAATCATCCTAGAAGAAATTAGGGGGGTGTAAGTCCTTAGTGAATCACCCTCCATGTATGTCCTTAATGAATCCATAGATGTATACATATGAAAAAATTGCAAACTTCAGGAATCGTTTTAGAATGGTTTGAAATGGATTCTTATGGACAAAATCTTTGAAATTTTACATAACTAAAATTTTGAAGCCATTGCAATAGCAAATAGAACAATCTAGATTAGTCTTTCGAATTAGTTTACCCTATTAACTGATTCGGTGAAGGGTGAGGGGTACAAAAATATTGGGCTGGCTAGATATTCAGATTCATCTATTTATTGATTATATTTGACTGGATCATAAATATAACATATTTTACACAGATTAAGTTTCACTAACATTTTATTACTAGTAGATGATGAAAGCAAATTTATTCTTGAACCTTCATATTACAATGATCAGCGTGCTCGTGAACGGGGACAATCTACCTACTGAGTACCCCTCCCTTTCTACCTACTAGGTCATGTTAGTAGCATAGAAAGGGGGAGAGAGGAAGAGAAGCATTACACGTGAAAACATTTTCAACACTTCGGAATATCTACCTAATTGCTCTTGACTTTTACCCAAGTTGTCTCTAAGCCAACGTTGAATTCCTCGAACTGATCGTGTCAGAATCAATACTGTTTCAGGAAACAATAGCTCGGGACACAGGAAATGATTCAGAGCGTTAAGGTGGAACAGGATATGCTATTGGCATCCTACTTGTTGATTGTCCGGTTTCAGAGTGAATTTCGTGAGCGTCCGTCGTGGTCGCGTTATCTAGCTGCATCCCGTCTCTTCATTTCCTTAAAATGGGCGATTAAGTATACTTAACGGGTTAAACAGGACGGAACATTGTCTCTCTAACTCATTAGTATTCCATCGGCTGACTCTCCCAGCACATTTTGACAAACTGATTTTCTCTGCCTTGTGATATAAACCACGTAGGAAATGCTGCATGGTTCATCGTGAGGTGATGGTTTATTCAAAGTAGATGACGAAGACGGCAGGAGATCGAGATCCACGAAAACACTAAATTCCATTCCTGCAGATGAGCTAATGTAGTAGGTATTTTTTATAAGAAAGACGATATTATTGGTTCGTGAGTGAAAGAATGAACAGTACGAATTGGTGAAACTGGCAAAACAGGTAAGTTGCTGCCTTGGACGTGCTGTGGTACATTTAAGTTGCGTCTCAAGTGGATGTTTATAATAATGACTTACATTTCGCATTGAACTAAATGTCAATAGGAGCGTGTATTTGCCACTTCTTGTCATTTCGAATTTGTTCTGCATAGTTGGAAGGGCTTCCAACTGGGGCTAAAATTTACTTGAGGAACTTTTGCTTCCACTCATGTACAGACTAATCTCTATCTCTGTAGATATTCGAGAAAAAATACTAGTGCTCAGGTACACGACTCTGGAACACATTCTTTTGATTATGGGTTATTGATGCTTTAGGAAGTTTCTTGTCGACAGTTATACACTGGTATTGGTGTATTTAGAATCGACAGGTGACGGTACGAGAATGAATTATGGAGTGGGATCAGGGAGGGTAAGTCAAGTTTTATTGACCTACTGAAGAAGTATGCAGAAGCGTAGCTAGGTACTTTTGCCAGGGGTAACGAACCCATCACCTACCTCCACACACACACACACACCCTTCCCCCCTCCCTCTCCCCTACGGAAACAAGTCTTCAGCTCCAACCATATAGGTACCATGCAAACAAGTATTTACTTACTTGTGAACCCAGCAGATTTTTGGACGATCAAAAGAAACTCAAACAGAAAACTGATGGCGTACAAGTCCGCAACACAGTGAGACATCTTCATGTCGCTCCGTGGGTATCCCCCTCAGCTGATCTCTGTGCACAATTGTGAACTTTGCTAATCTGTGTGCTCATTTTTCGTCTCAGTTGATCTCTGAGCTCAATTTTTGGCTCAGCTTATCTGGTAGCTCAATTTTCAACTTAGCTGATCTATTAGCTCAATTTTCAGCTGAAGGCATTGTTCGATTTTTGGTGAAACAAACACTAAACTCCTCCCCCCTGCACCCCGGTCTCTTCTACTTCAGCCATACTGGCTAAAATTAAAACTGCTGATTTGAATAAAGTTCGTTTATATGGACAAACTTAGAAGGTCGTGGTGGTAGTGATGGTAGTAGTAGAGGTGGGGGTGTTACTTGAGGACCCCCGTAGTTTTTACGAATTACAAAGAGCCCCCTGCAGCCCTGGTTAGTTCTACTTAAGCCCTACCGGCTAAAATTTAAAAAAAAAATTGTATTGTAGTCATCCCTTCTACTAGCCTGCTTCATATGTTGTGAGGTACCTATCTCAATGCCAAACTAAAAACTCCAACCAACTTAGTTTGTATACCTATGTAGCAGTAGTTCTCAGAAGGATGTGGAAGGAGAAGGGAATTGGCAGACTGCATGATGTGTAATAAATTCAGAGCTTTCCAACGAGTGGTTAACGATTTTCGTGGGGTAGAAAATGAGGGATTCACGCTTCCCTAGCAAATAATTGGTTGTACGTGAAAATCAATAGAAAAGTATCCGTGAGCATTCCTTTGTAACGATTTTTCGTGCGCAATTTTCAGTTCATGTGCCAGAGCCAGGACATGAAAATGTCAAAAAATAACATGCACTCATGGGAATCAAAATAAATAATTTTTTAATCGGCATCCAGACAACCACACATCTATCATACGAATCAAAAACGAATATCCATCATCTACGAAACGCCTCGTCCCTCACGTTGAATGTAATTTTTGAAGGAAAGCTTGTTAGTTGACCGCACATCTTTCAATTCTTGAAAAATCACGTGCACCAAACAGTTGTTTAGCTAAACATGGTCCAGTTTTTTAAAAACCTGTAAAAAAAATGTAAAAATAATGGTAGGTACACAACGCAGGGAGATTAAAAGCGGGAAAAAGAATCGAGAAAATTAATGTAACCTACCCAACTGAAATGATTCTAACCTACTTTCTCCCTGGAAAAAGTAACCTAAACCGACTTGTAAGAGAAAATTACCCCCCCCCTCTCATTTCGAACTAAACTTGCAATGCTTTCTCTGTATTTCTCTCTCTTTCGCTCAAAGTTCCCTACGGTACTCTTGACCCTAAGTCCCTGGAAGTATGGATACTAGAAGGAGTAAAGGACTCTCGAATCCTCCTAAGAACAACACGACCTCAGCTTTGAATGAATAACCAGGCTATACCAATGACGGCGGCAACATGCCGACTGAGGTAGACCCAGACGATGACACCCAGATAGAGGGCGATAGGTCGCATTTACACCCCGACCGAGGCCTCCGGGTATAGCCTCGTGTTCCAGGACCTTTTATAGAGCTCTCCTTGTGACAGGAATGGGTAATAAGGTTTTGAGAGGACGTTCTCTGGCGACAGCAGAAATCCTCCTTCGCTCTTATTTGCATACGAGGAGGCAAGCAGCACAAGTTAACGAGGATGAAAGCTACCTATCGGTTTTACAAGTTGGATGACGTGAACTCAAGGGTCTATCGGTTCTTTCCATACTGGGAAATCTGTCACCAAGCTCGCTCCGCGAAGCATTGTGATCATTTGACATTTTATCTGCTCTTTTACCATCTGGAATACCCATTTAGAAAGTTTACCATCAGCACCATCGTATACAGCAATATACTCGGTTTCTGGAGAGGGCACTTTTTCTCCACTCACTTTTTATACACATCTGTTTGTACGTTCCTTGTTTCTATTTAATTTATGATCGTTTATGTAAGGTAGGAATCTACCTCTCACTTTTGCAATTATCATTTCCCAGGGACCGTCCAAGCATGTTTGTGGTGGTCGAATGAGATCGAAAGAACATTGTCGGAGAACGTATATCTACTTACGTAGTAATATCTTTTCAAATGCCATTCTCAGGCACTCTCAGGCCTCTTTTGATTACCTTGTTAATATGAATGAGTGTTCTAGTAGATTAACTCTACGGGGAATGACCGGTGTGGTGTCTGCAGCCCAACTTAAATGCCAACACAACTTCCACATTGCCAATTCTATCAATCGTTCAGCGAAAGTAACTTTATATTTTATCCAACCCCATGACACAACAGGTGGATTAAGACCGTGGGATAATTTTATTGAATTGGTCAACGTTATTATGACGTTTTACGATTAATTTCTTGCGACTAGGATCTCAAACGAACACTGTGTTCAGACTTTTAATCATGGAACATGCTTTCAACATTATATTATTATGATATTTAACATGAATTCAACGTTATATATGACGTTTACGATTAATTTATTGCAATTGGGATCTCAAACGAACACTGTATTCTGACTTATAAGCATGGAATATGCTTTACCACATCACCAAAGTAGCGCATGTTTTTCTGATGCTTTTCACGTACAACCAATCGTTGCTCGGGAAAAATAACTTTTGGACTATTTAGCTGTTGGACTACGGTATTTCCTTTTTTCAGTGTACGATTGTCGGGTAGCGGCCCTCGAATGAAACTGGGTATTTCATTCCGATATTATTCTATTATCTTGTTGACGTTCGAGCGCCACCTGCGCTCATCCTCAGAGCAGTGTTCTCTTTTGCATCAAGCACTAACAAGAACACATCTAAAATATATAGCTTTCTGCATTTGGTAATGAGGAAACAATACCTACAAAATACATCTTATGCAATAGACTTTTTCTTAAAACTCTATTCAAGTTACCTAACACACAAAGTCAATACACTAAAAATTCAATCCCTCGTCCGACCAATTCAACTACCATGTCGGTCTACAGTTCTCATTCGTTTCAAATGAAACACTTAGGTTCCTTCTATTCAATATTATTTGAACAAGATACTTTCGATTTAACAAAGATTTGCAGGCACACAGACCGGCGCAGACAAACATACTTACAGACACGGAACCAATTATTTATTTGTTCTGGAGAAGTAGATCATATCGAGAAATCATTCGTGTCTACTTACGTCGTTCCAGTACGTTTTTTAAGGAACTATCAGAGCAAAAATGAAGTTGTCAAAGTTTCATGAAGATGTCAAGTAAAACCCACATTCTATAGAAGGATATATGACAACCTGGGAATGATAGAGACGGTGGACTAAGAAAGAATTGCCGAAAGGAGAAAAAAAACTCGGAAAACTTATTCTTTTCGAATGCTTATTTTTCTGAACTGCCTTTCGCCCGCTTAATTGAAACATCAGAAAAATTGACGTTAACAAGACGGATTGTCAGGAGTAACACAGACGCAACATATGCTCGCTAACCTTTCCACATGTCACTGAAGAGAACCGCAATAACAAATGGGGCACAAATCGCCGACCTCCCTTCGGACTTCAATTATTCCACTTAAGCCCCGCCCAAATAAGGGATTGTCTCCGAGACGATTGAGTTAGAAAAGGGTATGGGAAGAAGCTATGAGGGCTGCACTGAGTGAATCGTTGAACGGATGGAGTACGGTCGAAAAAACGATGAGATGAAGTATACCATTAATTCGAGAAAACTATTCACTGATTGGTAGGTACTTGTCGAATTAACAAATTTTTGAATAGGCAAGTTTTTGGAGAAGAAAATCGTGAAATTTTGCGTATCTTCTGCTTTCAGAGGTCGTCCAATAATTAAGAGAGTGGGTTTGTATGAAATTCACAATAACAGGCTATGACGTCTTTATAGTTTATCCAAACTGTATGAAACTGGTTCCCTTCCACTCTACAGAGATTCGCCGTCCCTGAAATTTTCCAAATTTTGGTTGGAAGAGGAGTGAAGATAGCTTTTTGAGGATAGGGTAGATGAGTTGTGATTTTCGGGCAAATTGTCTGCTTAGATGATCCATTTAGATGAATCCAGCGATATGAAGGACGTTCCAAATCACCGAAGCATGGGCCAGAGAGGAAGTTTCCGAGAAGAGGGAAGTCAACGTGACTTATATCCCATTTCCACTATCAGGTAACACACCCAGCAAACGGATAACAACCAATCGATCACAATAATTATCCTGTGCAACGCATTGGTTACCCGAGTAATCCAAGGTTACCTACATGGATTGTTATTTCCGTACCTATATAGGAGTTATAATTTCGTTGTGCCAGGGAAACAAGAGTATTGTCGAAATTTCCAATTCTAGGCACGATCGTCATGAGAAGTTGGCCTGGCCATATAGAGAAATTTTATCTCAAAGAATCTCATTCAGTGAGTGTACAATCTGGAGGATATCTTAACAAGGGACAGACTTCCGCGTACAATAGAAATATTATACCTCACGATACGCCAAGAATGGGTAAACCCTTGCATCCCCGTTTATGAATGTAAACAAGGTCGTTCAGTATTCAAAGGCGCGCAGGCATAACTGGTGCACATTTAGTCGGATTTGTGTCATCTTTTATTCAAGAAGGGCCCAAGTAAGATAATCCTGGGTTCGAAACCTCGCAAGGGAAGTCGGAAACTACTCTTAATAAGATTTCCGTCACCGGATTTAAAAATACTTCACCCAGGGGTGAAATGATAGTTTGTTTGAGGGGAAAGATTTTTTCGAGTTCCACCACTCCTGTGGCTAAAAACTAAATGTGGGTAGTTTTCTCAGCTAGGTAATTCATCTTCCTGTTCTTTCAACCCGGCTCTACCTTTTCAACGGCACATTCTTATACACAGGAGGTTTCTTTCCATCGTAATGCTGTCAGGTTCGAGGACTTCCTTGGATACAGTCTTCCTTGGATGCTACTAAATCAACCCCTCGTGGTGATTGAATGAACCTTACTTGGCGTCGTCGTCTTCACAGGTCACTTACCACTTTCATGCATTGAACTCAAAATCGGCAATTCTTTAGATGTTACAGTATTTGACGATACACACATTTTCATAGTATAATGTATAGTAGATAATGTACTCAATAAAATAAATGATATTTTAGGTTTGTGGCTGTAGATCGTAGAGTTGGATACGATCTTGAACCCTGCCAGAAGGGGGGAAGGGTTTTATGATGTATAAACCGTTCCATTTTTTACAATGATAGGTAGGTAGGTATCTAACGAATTCTTTGGTAGGTATACGAAACTTTTGTGTACCTGTCTCCTGATGTAAGTACAAAAGATAGGCACCGTAACCCTGAACGGAGGATTTCCGCCCGGGGTCAAGCCGCTTTTAATTCGTAGTAATTATCCCTATTTCCAAATGATACGTTGTTGACCCGTGATATGTTGTTGTTAATTACCAGTTCTCAATGGTAAAGGCGCCCAATTGAACTAAAACCGAGGCCTCAAGGCTGAAGGAATAAGGTTTTTGGTTGAGAGGTTCTTCGAGGGCTAAGAGGACTTGCATTTGACCTGGAGTTGACCCTCTAATTCCACGCCTACGCTTCTAATTGCACGCTGAGAACCGATCGTTTATTTTCCCCCTTTAGCCATTGCGGGCCCGCACGGCTTTCGTATGAAGACGTGAGGCGCCGCGGACGTTGAAAAAAAGGTCTGCCAATGAATGACGGAGTCATCTCTCCGTGGAAGATCGAAAGCAACCGATGCATAAATTATACCTACTGCGGCTCTTTGGGTAACTTCCAATCCAATTCGTTCATTTACAGATTGTTACGAAACAATAAAATAATAATTATATGATCATGTTACATAGGGTTTGAAATAAAACCTTCTTGCTTCCGAGTCTACCAAACAGAACAAGATACCTATTACTATACTTCAGTGGCACATATAGTATATAATTTTGGGGGAGGGGGCCTACATGACCAATCTTAGCGGGGAGGGGGTCCTCAGAGGAAAATTTAAAAAGCATTGGTCTCTTAAAACCGTATCTATACAGTAAACTCATTTCCAGACTACCGCTGTTCTCTCATAGCGATAGTAAATTTGCTTTTATTTACCAAATTTGCAAGATTTTAGTTAAGTTAGTTATTCTA
>JAEMON010000004.1:14621252-14638205 GCA_030264115.1 Lygus lineolaris
CCCCCCCCCCCCTCCTACATAAACGCCCTTGAATTACTAAGAGAAAGCTTGGTTTTCACTTTCGTGAGGAGAAAATTTTTATTTTTCCACCAAAATTAAAATTACCACTCGCATTTACAATTTTTTGCATTTATATTTTACAGTTTCCACCGTTACATCCAATGTCGATGGAATGTCCAGGGATTGTGTCGATTGGGCTCCACACTCCAATTTAAAAAATTGTTCGATTTTATCTGTATTAAAAGGTGTTTGAGAGAGTACTCTGATGGGTGCCTCTATGTAGGAGGAATAGACATTTATTGATACATTCGCACGAACTCACTAGCTCAGAAGTCTCGCCGTTTCATGGGTGTTTTTTTTCGTTGAATCAATTTCAACTTTTTTTCATAAATAATTGTTCTACAGCAGAACCAATTCAAGTTATAAACCTGCCCGTCCGACTTTCTTGCATTGCTAGGAGATCTTGGATACATCAAAAGGAAAAATGAGGGTGAAGCGGTCCCTTTGGCGCGGTTTCATGCTACGTTTCACTTGAACATGGACTCACACTCTTGATCAATTAATATCACTCGGATTAGATCCTAAGGTGTTCAAGTCCTACTCCGATTCAGGACATATTCCCGCTGGTTTCCTCCTCCAACACGGAAAATGCTGCTTTCTCGGAGGCAGCATGATGGATGGTGTTTAGAAATCCTCTTTAGATGCTCGGTCATCCGTTGGGAATTGATGAGGATTTTCATTTTTCCGGTTCGTGTTTATTATTTACCGACGGAGATAAAATTCATTCCTGCCTCAACTAATGAGTTCGGATCAGATAAATGTGGAGTGGACACGTCCTTGGCCATGCAGGCACGAATACTTCGCGCAATTTGTCAATTGACTTATCGCACAAGAGCAAAAAATAGAGTAGAAACTTCTTCCGAGTGCTCCCTTGGGATTCTTGGTCTTTTTCCAGGCTGGCTCTTTCCGGGCTTCAGGTCAACGGCAGCAGAGCTCAATTAACGCCGGCTTCCCATGAGGTGCTCCCGAACTTCTCAATATCTCTGAATTCTGGGAAACGCTCGAACGCCTGAAACCCCCCCTAAAAAACGAACAAATACCAAGTTCTACTCGTTTTCAGTATTTTTTTTCTAAATTTTTATAGTAGGAACCTACCTAATTCGTGCTCACGTCAACCTCTTCCAAGTATGGGCAAAATCAGCAATCTCGCCAGTCCGTTGAAAAGTGGCTTCAAGCGGTTGAGAAATCAACTCACCTCGATCGAGCGAACGACCTGAGAACGGGAAAAAAGAACGTCAGTTTATCATAGAGCCTTATTGGTACTTATTAGAGACTTCTTTGCGCAAATATTGAACGGGTGCTGATGTGAGTTTGGTCTTTTGCAGTGTTCCTACTAGCAATTAGTCGAGGTTGTGCAATTATGAAAGTAAAGATATTTTTTGCGATACAAGGGTGGAGACGATTACTGATTTCCATACAGCCATGCATAATTGTTCCATTAATGGAGAATACCGCATGATGATCAAATGGTCGATGAATCAATCAATTGATAGATTTCTTTAAGATTTTAACCTATTTTAAGGATTTTTATACCTAATTTGAACTGATTTCAAATTAGTTGATCTAACAAATATTTCTATGCTGGGGTTGCTTGAGGGTGGACTTTCTAAAAGGGTGACTTCGTTTAATTCCGGTTAATAGCTTAGCGTTTTCTCAATATGAACTTTTCAGAGCTAGGTAAGCCGATGCAGAGGAACAGAGTGATATTATAGGCATGTAGGCTTAGGGGTTTACATAGTTATTTTTTGGTAGTTCTAGGTTATCCATACTTCTGGTAATGGTTGATTAGATTATTCTATAGGATTCGTGTTTGATTCAGTTGATTTGGTTGAGCACAAATCAGGTAGCTGGCCTCTGTAACAGAGTATGAAATAAAGGAGAATGCACTAGAGGAAGCTCCTATAACCCTTTCTTTTATACAGTATTTCGAATCTGGGCTGGAATCCATTTATCCATTAGCTAGTTAGGTAAATTAAGGTGTATTTAGGTAGGTAGAGGGGGGGGGGGGGGGGGGGGGGGGGGGGGGGGTGGTAGGCAGGTTAGTTGTTATAGAACGGAGTGAAGAGATTCACTTACTATAATGGTTAAGAGAAAGGTGAGGAAAGGAGAAAGGACAAAGGAGATTGGACACTGAGAGGAAAGGTGAAAGGACATTTTTGAAAGGACGGGCATTTCTTGTTCCATAATAAATGCAATCACTATCGTCCGTTGTAAGAAATCCTCAGAAAGAACAGTTGCTTCCAAATAGAAGGCATTTATTTACTTATCTAAATGTGAAATGAATTCGAACTACGAGTGTGCCGAGAGTTTTCTTTCAACACAGAGTGGGTCTTAGACGACCCTCATTTCTTATAGCGAGGTATCCAGGGCAGTTAGCGATAGCATTACTTGTGTAGAAACGACGAATGTAATAGGCACTATAGACAACATTTTGCTGACAGGGGAATGGGCTATCGGCTCCGAGGCTTCGAATGTTAACAGGCGGCTGGACTGCAACCTATCAAAACGAGGGCTGGGCAACTTTCAGACGCCGCTTTTCAATTAAATGCACTCAAAACGTGTGAGAAGGAAAAAGCTTGAAACGGTGAGGTGGCTGACACTCAAATGCACGTGCTCCAACAAGGCTCACGCAGGTTTTTAATTCGCTATAGAAAAACACTCGCACGTTTACTACAAAGAATTACTTCGAGTGGGCAGTTTAATGTGCGTGAGAAATCGAAAGAAAGGGTCGGTATTTTCTCTCCAAGTCCAGATGATGCGGTCCTATCATGGGAAACACATTTGATTGTTTCGAGTTTTCCATTCACATTGTCAGAGGCTGACAGATCGGATTGATCTGGATCTCCATTAGCACTTTGTTCGAAGAGCTTTCTAAAAAGGTGTACCTTATCTTGGAATCTCTTGACCTCTAGCAAAGCACTTAACTGCAATTCTCCGCTGCAAGTTGCTATCTCCATATTTTCGTAGTCACAGCCACTCAATAATTTTCACCTTCATGGAAATGCAGTTGAAATAATTACTTGGATGAATCTTGAAAAGTTTGAGTCCCTTGTACGTAACTACACGCTCAAAGAATTTGAGATGCATACGTTCCTAGTTTTCGAGGAATATTGTTGAAGCACGAAGTATAGTATTATTATCTACTTATTTATTATTACTAAGCACTTTAAATTAATAAAATCTTAAAATAACTGAAATTACATTGTTTCACTCTCAGTTGTAGGGGTGAAACTCATGACGAAATAATGAAGAGCACAATAATAAAGATAAATCTGGAGGACATTCTTTAAAAAATGTCTTCCCTTAGAAATGTTTTGCTGAAATGAGTTTTGGTTGGCAATATATTCCTTAGACAATGTAGTTCGTTTCACGTCCTGTCTACGGAATTCGTCATGGTGGAATAATGTTAAATTAGGTGTTATTCAGTATTCAGTCATTGGGCAATACAGGTAGGGGTTTTGATGATCGAATAAACCAATTAACCTATCCAAAATTGAATGTTATTTGAACAATAGTTTCGAAATGAAATTTGTATACATAAACTAAAGGAGCTTCTCGAAATAAGTTAAGCTATGGATAAGTATGATCGTGAAAAAGTAGCCTCGGGCTGGATGAAAATAGAGACTGTTTAAGAAAATTAAAAATGAGGTAGATGACAAGCTGCTGGCTGGATGTGGTCCTGATACTCAAATAAGTAGAGGAGATCATGTTGTATAAATGGTGAGTCCAGAAAAGTTGTTGAAGGCTCAGGATGCTGAAGACCTGATACCTTTTTGGAAATGGCGTCACTTGGCACAAAATATGGGAAACTGGGTGACGTCGGTTGTTTGGTTCAGCAGATGAGGAACTTACAATGGGAGAGGTGAAGGCTAGTTATCTGAATCTCCACTACACTTCCACTCGCAACACACAATTTTCACAGTTCACTCGATTGATATATTATTGTATAGTTAGGTATCTTATCTACCTACTGGGTTCAGAAACCTGGACATCCATTAACCTTTCCATCAATGGTAACTACGGAAACAGTACTAAACTTCCACATTATAGGGTTTTCTTACCCAAATGCTACCTATTTCTGGGATAAAACCATACGATATTATTTATTCGGTTTCAATGTTGAGTTACCCCTCTGAATTTTACATAATTCTCACTGCCAACACTATCATCCTGTGTTGAACGTTAATGAACTGTAAAACTTTTTTCAGGAGCGATCATCCTGAGTAATGTTTTCCTAACGTCTCCAGCCATCTATTTTCGTTTTTGGGGAGGATTGTTTCTTTTTTCATCCTGCCGAAGACACCTCTGGGTTTTTCACCTGGCCCAGCGAAAAAGTCACTTTAAAAATACTGGTTACGGCAACCACATGACCAAGGGGGTGAGCTCTGAGCTTCTTTATAGAGGGACTCTGCGTCTTTTCAGTTGACACTCAATCACTCAGGGGACGCTGGAGCAACCGTTCAACCTTCAAAACAACATCAAGGTTTCCGTCAACCAGGATATTCTTCATTCTAGCAGCTGCGTCTCCCTTTCGTCACCTAGAATGAACTTTTGAACTGTCGGTAGTTAGGGGGAGGATTATTCAATTTCCACTCTCTTGGTCACATTAGAAATTGAACAACAGACTATTATTTTACCTCCGAGTCTTTATAGGTAGGTAAAGGTACCAAAGGTGACGAAAGCTTTGTTTTCACTTTTAGGATGTGGAAATGTTTTCTAGTCCAAAATCAAAATGTTCTCAGTTTACCTATGTACTTAATGTTTTTCAACCCCTCCTCGAGATGGGTGCCTTGTTCATCAACCAAATTTGGAGTCGTACTGGAGGTTTCATCTCATCTTCATCGGCTGAATTCAGACAAAAACATGAGTTTATTATACGTATACTATACGTATCAATTATTGTTGCTGTTGTTGTTATGACTGGTTGGTTGAGAGCCAGTGGCGATTAATGGTGAATGTCTTAGAGCCAGAGTATAATCTTCGAATTCATTCATGTTTGACAAAAAAAAAAAAAGTGAATAGGTACCTAAAAGTACATTGATGCGTCAAGTCGGAAAGTTAGGCCCATCAACTAGCTATCCTAAATTTCAACTTTGATGGCTTGTTCTGTGTGGTGCCCGCAACCAGCAGAGGTTTGCGCCCAGCGAATTCAAGGAGCGTTGAGTTATGACTCTGAAATGACTTGCGAATTCCGGATAAGCCATAAAATGTTACAGACGAAACCCCGAAAAGGTTACGGCGAAATGACCACCGAACCCTTTCATGCTTTGACTAGGAAGGCACAGCCGTAGATTGGATCTAGGTACCTTAGATTTCGCTTATCACTCTTTGAATGAAAAAGCCATAAAACGTTCGCCTTTATACCGTTGCGATGCCGCTCGTAGCTGCAATATGGCCATCGACTTCGTAAAAATGATATTTCCTCTGATGATCGCTAGGCATGAAATCGTCTTTAACTTTGTCTAACCTACGTACTCGTACTGATACTATATTTATTGTCTAGTATTTCAAGTTGAATAATATCTGGGTAGGTACTCAAAAATTAAGCATCTGCGCCGGCATCTGGGTCATTGTTTGATTATAACATCTGTGTAAACATTATACCTACATAATCGATTCTTCTCCGTTCAGGCTACATGTTGCTCCTTCACTGCAAAGTTTCAGTTGATGATGATCATGAAAACATTTTCAATAAACTGACAAATACTAATCATACAACTAAAGCAATTACAAATTTGGGTTCAAGTTTTCAAAAGAAACGTAAGCGTGTAATCTTTCACAGTAAGTGGTGTTGTTTGGTGTTGTTTGTCCCTATCTCAGAATGTACAGAATGTTCTCTCCAGTTTAAAGGGTAACCACTGTACATCAATATTGTATAAACCTATTTCTAGGGCCAAACAACAGTAATAAACCTAAAGTATGAGTGAATGTAAAAAACGCTCAGAAAAAAATAGGACTGACGACCCCGTTGAACATTCTCAATTCTTTGTTTAGGTAGACCTGTCAAACCCGATGGCTCTTAACAATAGTTGGAAGTTAAATGTCAAAGGACGTGAGAAGCCAAAGGGAATGAGGGGAAGAAGAATGCTTCGCTGAAAGAAAAATCGATGGAATATCTCGTATGAAATGCTATAATGGATGGGAAGTAGAGTCTGGTTAATCTGATACATCATCTTGTGACAGAATTCCTGCCAAGTTCTGCCCTCAGTTCTCTCGTTATTGAATGGAAAGGATGACAGCAAGAACTGGTTTTTTGCTCTCCGCATCCACATTATTCATTTTTTGAAGTTTTACTATTGTTACCTCATCCTAGTAATGTATAAGTATCATAATATGAATCTTCAATAAATGCCCCTTATAGCTTCATGCCTACTTAGAACGAAGGTTATGGATATGGAAACATGAAATGTGCCTTAGGCCGCTTGGCACAAACGTAATTGCAAAGTGATTTGTTAGACCAAGTTCAACGATTCATCAATCTCAAGAATTTGCATCAAATTTCAAGTAAGTTCTTACTCTCAATAATAGGTACCTCTAGTATTGTACTAGCTGATCTCCCATACTTACCCCCACCGTCCTCTGGCACTCATGTTTTAAAATGAACAATGGCGGTGAAAGAAATAAACCTATCTATAGTTTAGTAATTATGAATTTCATGGGACGTCTGGTGTTGGGGGGGGGGGGAGGATAAGGGGAATAAAAGCCTTACTTCCAACCAGTATTTAGCTGTTATTAGCTAGAATAGCATTAGAGAAAGATTAGAATAGCATTCTAATCTGAATTTATAATTAGAAATAGCATTAGATTAGCTAACAGAATTAGGCATTCTAAAATAGATAAGTGCCTACTCATAAAATTATGCTGATCGGGTGATTTTTGTACCATCCAAATTTACAGGCTGTGTATGTGTTAGTATAGGTGCAGAATTATTTATGATTATCGGGGGGATTATCGGGATGATTATCAGAATCACTGCACAACAAGACCAATGTTCCAGCCGAACAAATAATAAACAACCGCCCAAATTGGTGGAGAATTGAGACCGGTGGATACACACCAGATTTACACACACATACAACATATCATGGATTTAGATTTCATGGTTTCTCATGGATTTAGATTCAGACTGGTCTGAAACGGATATTATGTGATACGTATGTGGTTCTTTCCTCTTTCAGCAGTCATTTTCCGACTTGGACCGAAAACATAAGAAAGACCGAAAGGTAGAAAAAGTGATAAAGAAAGACAAATTCAGATAATAGTGCCTTTCAAATAGGTACTAATTGTGTCTTCAAGTAGCATGAAATTCAAAACACTATCTTCATGGAATCTTCCCATTCCATACTTACCTGTTGGTTTCACAGGGAACGTTTGAACTTTGAGGGATCGTTTGGAGAGCAGATTAGGCATAGCATCCTATTCGATGCTGTGGAATAGAATTTGAAAGTGAGTAACATAGAAATTGACCAAACTCAGCGTTCCGTGATATCATCAGCTAATGCCAGTCATAAACGAAATGCAATTCTATCCAATCTTGACGTCTAATCTCATTCATCTTGGAACTATCTGACAATGTGGGAATGGTATGTGCAAATCTAGAAGAGGAGAGGGAATCTCCATCATACCGTGTCTATTTGAATATCCAACATCCTATGATCGTGCACATAAGTGGATGATTTGAAAAGCGGATGGAATGCTCTTTGTTTCCATGCAGTGTGAAGATGACGTCAAATCAGAATTGATAATACAGTTGGCATTAAGTTTCAAGAGAAAATGTTAAATTTTCTCGCAAAATAATGAAATATTTGACAATAATATGTTATTCCATAGCGTGTGATGTTATTAACGACAGAAGGAAACTCTTGCAACTGTCCGTTCCAGCTCAGTTCGCCCCCACGAAAATCCTGAATGCAAATTGAACAAAGAAACAATGGCGAACATGATTGATAAGGATTTGGAATATTTTAAAAATAACATGTAGACGATGGGTTGTCGCAATTAAATTGTTATTGCTATTATCAGATGAAGGGAAGATGAATAGTAATGTCCGGACGGTCGTTTGTCTTGAGGTTTTGATGTGGATCGGAGCAAGATAAAAAGCTAACTGTTTCTAAAACTGGAGGTTCCCTGGCTTAATAAAGGATGTTGAGGATGTGGAAAATTGAGAACATATATCCTCTCTGTCACTATCATTACTGGGTATCAAGATGTCATGTCATTTTTTTAGGGAAAAAACGCTGAACAGGGAAAAATCTGTATGATTTAGAGATCGTAAAAAATGAGATTCCTTCGGATCGATACTATATTATGATAATCTACTATTTTGAAACGCCAAATAATCATTTATCGTAACTACCTACACACCTCCTATTTACCTGCATGATCTAATTGTGGGGAACTTGCATGAATAGGAATTTCGCATTTTGAACCTCTTAATCTGTTTCGGCGCCCTTCAAAACCCCCTGGTGCCAATTTTCAGCTTGAAACTACTCCTGGGTTGCCTAGAAAATGGATTGAAAGGGAGCGAGTGACGTCATATAGGTTCAAATTACAAGACTCATTTCAGGTAACTTTCAATCGTCGGGTACCCCTCATATAGCACCTTTTTGGAAAACGCTCATTAAAATTGTTTACATTACAAAATAAAAATAACCCTGCAAGTTCCCCATTGTATCCCAAAAATAAGCCAAAAATGAATGTATTAAGACCTCTGAAAAGTTCTAAACATTGTGATGGTGGGGGAGTATAAAGGGGAGGGGTTTTGAGGGGGGAGTGGAGGATTGTTCGAAGTGGGGCATACTCGGGATTTCCAGAGGATGGGGACAACTAGGTTTCTCTCGATTTCTGCCATAGCTTAGACAAAGTTGCTATCGATTCCAACAAACTATCCCGTTCACTTCCCTTGCTTTGTAGGGAACGAAAGCGTATATTTATGTGGCAGCAAATACTTATTTTGTCTATGTAGTATTTCTCCTTGCCTTGTAGGCATATATAGGTATTTACTTTTTTTCTTTCTTTAATGAAAGGCCCACGCATACTTACCTAAAATTACCTATATATCAGTTTCAACAAATTAAGAGCCGGCTACACTCCTGTGCAACGTATGAGCATTCTCACTCTGTTTCGTGTCAGGAAGTATTCATATCATGTCCACCCTTCCATGTTCCTTAGCCGTATTGAATAAATGAAGCCATAAAATGGCCATAAACATTCCATAAACCTCCTCTCGGGCAGGTCGTTTACGAATCCACATCTGGCGCTGTTGTCATAAGAATAAGCTTCCCCCGAAAAATAGCGGAAGGAACGACAAAAAACTAAGTTGTGATTCACTTCATATTGTCAGCCACATAAAGGTTGTCAGCGATCCATTGGATTTCATCCCCACACTCTTGAGATAAGCCTCGATTGCGCGCTTCTTTCATCTGGCACATGAATATTTTTCTAAGGGGTGCGAACCATTTGGTGAGAATAGCGTCTTGAATAATGCATTTCGGGTGTTTTCTCCGCATCCCCTGTGTCGTATCTATTCCATCTTCACCATGCATCCAAAGTGATTCGTCATCTCTTGTTGAGTCTTTGCGCTCAAGGAATATTAATGATTCACTGTATTTTTTGTAGGTACGAAACTTGTGTAATGAGATGATATTCTTGGAATATATAGGTCCCTGAGTTCATTTGTTGGGAATATTATGGGTGTAGTATATTAATGCATATTTGCATATTTATATTGTGATATCCATAGCGTATCCCAAACGTATGGGTTCATAAGCAACGAACTCTAATCAATCTAGGATAATAAATCACTCACTGCATCATCAATACACTGAAGTACATGGCTAGGAGAAATTGTAGTAGATTGCGTTATACTTTCTCTTACCTGCTGTATACCTTGTGTTTGAATGACTTAACCATGACTATAATTATTACACAATTCAGTGGGTATGAGGATGAAGAAACTATACTCATCCCTAAAACAACACCAGTTCCCACACTTTTGGTTCCTATGATTTCTATTCTCTAAGAGGGTCGACTACCAGTGGCACAACATGTCAAAAACAGCTGTGACTTGGGATCTGCTTGGTAGAATAACACTTGAAAAATCCCTAGAGTGACGGAGTGGTTTTTCCGCCAGTTCATTTTCAAAGCTCCCTCTTGAAGACGCTTGCCGTTTCTCCCTACATATCCCTTTTCAAAAATACAAATAGTGCGAGAATGAAACTCTAATTAAAACTGAGCCGTTCGGAACCGGTTTTGAGGGGGTACGGTTCCTCAGAAAGAGGCAAATGAGACATCGTAACGACTTTTTTCCTATTGTGCACTTTTCTTTGAGGTTGGCAGTGGACCGTTGAGGAAACTGCAACCAGAAGAATCCTCGACGCTTCGGGTCCAGAGCTTTTGTTGGATAACTTCCCACAATGTCGGCTACCTTCGTAATCAGAGCTGAAAGGTCTTGGCTTTCCACCCCAACCCTGTCAATCACTCCAGAGATACTCTACATAGGTATTACCTACATGAAAATAGTAGGTGAGTATTGTTGCGGAATATCCAAGAATTTAGAGCATGTGGGGATAATGTGAACTTTTTTGTAAATCATAATAATTATTATACAACTATAACACCATAACTCTACTGAACTCTGGAAGTTGGTTCCGAAACATGAACCGTCAATATTTAATTTACACAATTGAGAGATCCGGATCGCTTGAAAAAGTACATCAGGTTATCCCTCATTGTGAACATATTGAAGTGCACACAAATGGAATGCACATGTACCAGCAGTATTTTATTAAATACTAGGTTGTTTGCCACACATGCCTTTGTGAACATTTGAAGGAAGACTCGGTGTGATTGCATACAGTTGTTGCAGTCAATTACTACTATGTTCTACTTACTACAAATCTCATTCCAACCCATTTACAGACAAGCTAACGGAACCTAATCGAATAACACTGTCATCCTGCTCATTCTTTACACGGTCGTTTCTGGTTTGCCAAACTGAATAGGGAGGATCATCATAGAAGAACGCACAATTTTCGTAACATTAACAATAAATTGATCGCAAGGCCCTTGAAAAAATATTTCGGTGGCAAATGTATTCCTAATTATCTTCCACTGAACTTCAGGAAAATTGGAGTTGGGCTCCATCAAGAATTGAACTTAGAAATCGTTCTAATCCACCCAAACGAATGCATTGATAGGAGTGCCATCCATTATGATCAAAATCGCTAAATCAAAGTATCAACTTATGACACGTAAGCTATGGTATTGGTTTAGAAAGGAAACGGTAGACTTGTGAGGAGTTGAACAACACGAAGACTTTTATGGGAAAATTACACGAGAGAGAGTTTGTAAGGTGCAAGACGTGGATGTTCTAAGACTGATGAAGTCTTCTTGTGAGCATCACGTTAAAAAACCATCAGTTCTGGCAGCTGAGGATGAGACGGAGGCCCAAGGGCAGTGGCCAGATAGACAATGTCCTCATAAGGGTGGGTGATGGAGGCACCATTGGTTAGCCCGGATGACTCTGCAGCAACTTGTTGATTGCTCGGCCGTGCCAGAACGCTCTAATCTCTGCCTGAAGCCGAGGTACCAAGGGGGGCACCATCCTGGACTAAGCCGCGACTCACGTGTCCCTTTCAAAGCCTTACCGGTAAATATCTCCCTAATCACCTGACCATTAGCTTTCATAAGGGACTCCCCTTCCCCAACGACCCTCACCCACCTCTATGGGACGCGTCCGAAATCGGCCGTAAGTCACATTTGCGCTTCGTCAGCCTCAGAACAAATTACTTGACCGACGTAACTGGTTCTTAGTTCTCCACGCCGAGTCCCAGTCGAAAGATGTCTTCGGGATATGTGACTATAACCTCGGACTAATAGGACCACAGATACTGGTAGCAACGTAGTGTTTTTTAAGGCTCAATCTCGCTCTCTAAGCACTTTCCTAACTTTTTTCAAATGTTTAGTTCACAATAATCATTCACAGAAGTGTCAATTCTATGATCCCACTAGCAAGGCATGGGCTCATGGGCTCCACCAAACAAGAACTCGACAGAAATATAATTTTTCTAGTGACAATATCTAATTTATTATCATCAGACTTATTGATAATTAGAGGTGAATGTGATTGAGGTTTGTGATAATTATTCAAATACTTACTTGAAAAGATTAATCGTACAAATCAAGGACCAAAACAGAACAAACTAATACGACGACGATCATTATGGTACCCAATGAATTTTATCGCTGTAAGATGGAAAGCATGACGTTGTCCAAATACCAATTCTCTTCCAGTCCGAATTTGACAAAACGTGGAGAGTGAAAGGACTAACTTTTTATTGTCTTCTATAAAAGTTAGGTACGTCGTGACTTACATTATCATCTTTCGATTATCTATACCTATCCTAAGTTATTTTATGCTACTTACTTGGAAACGTCATGGCAGCTGCTTCGAGTTCACTGGATTCGACGGGACTGCAGGTCTCGGTGGCTTCGGCTGCTTGTGGGTGGTGCCTTTCACTATAGCTTCAGTCCATGATTCCAATTGACTTCTGAAATTCTGTACCGCGGCCTCCACTGCAGCCAACCTCTCCTCTCCATCTTCTGCTCCGCCTGCGTTTTTGTAGCCTTCTTCTTCTTTTCGTTTCATTTCGCCTTCTTCTAAAGTCATAATTCACCTTGTCTGCACCGTATGGGATGAGTAGATACCTTGGTTGATTGCAGGAATAAGATGGCACTTGTTATTGGAAACATAAAAACAGGATTAACGTATCAACGCGATCGTGATCCATAACAAGTAGCAGCTTAGCCAACGACCAGAATATTTTTACAAACTGTTAGTTTACCTTGACTCGAGATTGGTTCTACCAACATACAAGTTCTTGACTACACGAGTGAGGTTCGAAGAGTCGGAAATGTCTTCGAAAAAAGTTGCTGCAATGCCCTTGATTGGCAGCAAGAGTTGGCGACTTGAGTCAACTTTACAAAGTGCCACATGCCGGAGACGAAGGCTCATTGGCGATTCTCACCTATTTCTTCCTGACCGACGCGACGCCACAGCGCGCGTTCCGTTTGTGGGAAACAAGCGCCACGGCCTCCTCAAGCCCACTTCCCGTTCAAGGAGCTCTTGTCCGAGATCTGGCGTGAATTATTCAATTCGGCTCCTTCCCCGTCTTTTCCATCCCTTCACCAATCAACTGAACAATCTCCCGTATAGGGAAAGGTCAATTCGAGCGGTTGTTAATTGTCCCTGTTATACCTCAACCCCGAGCCCAGTCGTTACACATCTGTGTCAAGAAGGCTCGGACGTTCAAGATCAATAAACCAACGGTAATCCCGAGAGATATATGACGGGAGTCATGTCGTGAGTGACCCAATTCTATCGTTTCCATTCTTGACCGGAATAACCTTGGATGAATTCTCGAGGTAGTGAAGTGCAAAATAATGGCTTATTCTCAAAGGCAGCCAAGTGCCATGCTGACTCTAACATTGTCTAGCTCTTCAAATCCCGATGTTACTTGACTATAAAACAAAACTACCGAATTGCCCATTCACATTTAAAAAATCCTCTGTATCGATCATTTGATAGTCAAGATGTAGCCAACGGAAGAAATAAAAAACACTATTTCTTACTATGCTACTTCTTTGTTTTAAAGGCGAAAACTACTGACATCTTCAGATACACAACATTGTGAATAATATTGACCAATGAATAACCCCAAACTATGGAATCAAACAATATTATACCATTGGTTGATCGAGATTATAATAAACATTGTAGCTACTTTCCGTATCTAATATTTCAACTTCTAACCTATCCGCAAAACCTATTCTATGATAGGTAGATTTATTTGCTTTATAATATTAAGCAGATCATCATACCTAATTGTTGTGGATCTTGGCTGAAATATCTTATACTTGTTGACGTAATGTTCACAAAGTTTCATAAAATCCCAACTCACGTACTTATTGCAATTAACTATTGTGGTGAGCGGGTTCCCCCTGCAGGGGAATACCGCCTCCACGATAGGTTTGACCAGGGTGGGAGATCTCTACTCCCACTCCTGGCCAACCAGTATATAAGGCGCTGCAGAGGATCCAATAAACCATGTTCTACATCACCTCTCACTCGACTCTATTATTTCATTATACCTATTCATTTCCCTTGTTATATATTCTTTGTTTCATGTGCTCACGATAACTATGTTGATGAAAAATGAAGGAGGTAGTAAGGTACTTGCTTCTATTTAAATTGTTGAATGGTGATCAATGATAGTCATAATAATGTACATAATATACTCATTCATGCTGCATCGCTCAATTTACTGAACAAGGCAATGTTTGCGACAGGCCTAACTAACAGTGAGGAATCCCCACCAATGGTTGTGATTCTGGGAGGTCATCAGATGCGTACGTTTTATCTAGCGATCGCTCATCGCAACCGGTTAGTCTCCCCCACGCGAGCGTGCCAAAATCACAAAATGTTTATCTGATCAACCGCAGGGAGAGCCATCCTCCCACCTCTTTTCACAGCTGGGGTGTTCAACTAAAGGCCGTATTTTTTGTCACATTTAGGTCTCAAAATGCCATATAATTTGGGTAATTGGTTACATAATGTTTCAGTGGGACGATATTGGGAAAAAAAACACAAGGTTTGAACCTCGTCAACTCACCTTACCTTATGTTTAGCATTGATTCTTAGCTCCCTTCAAACTACCAACTCCATTGAGACTGTTTAAATCACATAAATCCTGAAGCGGGGGTCCTTATCTCACGTCTTTCTCCAAATCCGTTGTGACAAGGATCCTCAGTCTGTCAGCTCGTTCCTCTTCATGAATATCCATCATCAGGAGCATCTTCCATAAAGAAGGGTACCTTCTCATTGTTACGTCCCCCCACTGTCCCCGGGGCCCCAACGTTCTTTAACGGCAGTAAAAAGGCACCCAAAGTTGATCCTTTCGAGAAAAAACTCAAAAGAATTGAAAAAAATGAAAAGAGCTCCTAGGTGCTTAGTTTAGTGTGAAAATTGAGCTCCTCCCCGGTGAGGGGCACCCCATTCGTGGAAAGACGAGTAGGTACGGGAGTAAGATTTCACACAGAAGTGATCACTGCAAAGTCTTATTAGTGGACCCCCTAACGAGGTATTCTGAACTCGGAACCCGTGTTACCTTACGTAAATCTCTGAAAGCTCTTCGGTACAACTTTGAAAAAAGTCATGAGCCTTCACCCTCTCTGGTAGGTAATTCAAGACGAATCAGGGTTGGAGATGAAGGAACAAACTTCGTGCGCACGTCGCTTAGTCTACGCTCCCTTCCTCCGTTAAAAGCCGATCGACCCTCTTTTTAGTCGGATTAGGATCACTTTACGTCAAGGGAAGAAGAATGATTTGCAATCAAGTCACCCAGCAAAACATTTTGGAGACCGATTTCGTAGGTCACTCCTGCAAGCAACCCCTCAAACATTTGTCATTTTTTATTTGGACGAATATTTGAATATTCACGAAATTATCTGGAATAATATTGTTATATTTATAACAGAACCCTGTACAGCCATATAAATATTCCAGCATTTTCAACCAATTTCAAACATCACTCTCTAAGATGTTTGATTTGTTATGCTGGTTTAATAAGAAACTCTCGAGCCATGTATATATCTATTTAAATGCTTGGTTGAGTTAAGTAATTTAAACGTTCACAGGTGTTTGCAGCAAACTTTCAGTAATAAGGTCCTTCCTTTTTTACGGATAAACCTGTGAAGTATACGGTGGCATATCGAAGAGAAATTCGCGTCACAACCTGCCGTACTCCAGACAAATTTTCTTACACGGATGCGTTGCTTTCTTCTTTCGGTAGTGAGAAAGCAAAAAATTGTAGCTAAAATACATGGTACGAGTAGGTACCTTACTACATAAGTAGTAACATCATATCTACCTGGATGATAATGCATCAGCTCCTTATGCCATCCATCGCCCCAACATAATTTTCAGTATGACTCATTCCATCTAATCAACTTCCAATCGGCATTACTTGGTCTACGACTTTAGTAACTGTCCTCAAGCCACAAGAGTAGCCGCGAAATTGCGTAACGCCTTCGTTAAGCGAAATAAGCCGCAAAAGCTTCCAGACTCGTGTGATTTATCATTAAAGAAGTTACCTTGAACCATCCAACTGGCTGTATAACAGCTTGAGGAAAAATAACAAGTCGGGAGTCATCAACGTGGGAGACCCTCCCATTAAAAGACCAAGCGCGGTTTGCACGGCAGCTCCTTGGTCCGTGAATTCAACAATGATTGTTAGAGAAGTAACGTAAATCTTCCAGCGTCTTCTGATGCAATCTGTAATAACTCCATCATTCCTAGTATGAATCTGCGAAAGAACTCGCTGTTCTAGAAACGCGATGAACAGGTCAAAAATCTTGATTGCTGAGATATCACGAAAAACTTCAATTGTGAGGATTTTAATGGGCGCCAATTAAGGTGATGAATTTGAGGGATTACCACTCATTTCAAACCTGTATAGCCTTAAAGTCGAAGTTGACATCATTTGAGTTAGGAGGTTGATGTTTTGCTTCCGAGTCCTCCGAAGGTAGCGGAAGCTTTGTTTTCAATTTGAAAATCAAAAAAATGTGTGTTCTCCAAAATTGAAATTTTCACCCGCATTTTAAATTTCAAAGCTTTCTGAACAAATTGGGTTCCGTGTCTGTCTGTCGTAAGGGCCCTTGAGCGCCCGTATGAATTTCATCACGACTGAATCAACGGTACACTCTACGCATGCGCTAACGTAAATTTCGTTCACGATTACATTTGTGTAAACTGACAAACAACAACACGATCAAGAGTTTTGAATCACACAATAATTATTACGATAGGATGGTGGAACTGCAGTTATTTGACCT
>JAEMON010000004.1:14654374-14680251 GCA_030264115.1 Lygus lineolaris
TTTTTTTTTTTTTTTTTTTTTGTTTGTTTGTTTTTAGTCGGTATGCCCATGCAGCTGCTAACGGGTAGTAACTTGAGGGAACATGCCAGAAGAAATTATAACTTGTGCCTGTCGAATAACGTATAGAAAAGTAGATAGCCTTTGACAAGAACGAAGCGAGCCGCATGCCTACCAATATCTCTCTGAAGAGGCATAGGAAACTAGTTGGAGGAGCGCCTACAAAATAAACGAATATGGAAGAAGCCACTTACCCTACTAGTCTTCCACTCTCAACCTTGAAATAAGTAACCTGCAGGCTACCACTGATCTAACGTTAATAGTGTTAAGAATGGGTGTATTGAGCAATCTAATCCGAAATACTTAACTTTTTTAAATGCTGTTTCATAGTCCCCTCACCCAAAAAATAACCGGCATTCACCATAATTATTAAGGACAGTATGTTTTGAAAATCATGAGTTTTATTCAGCTTGGGTGATCCAAATGAGAGTGGTGCTGGAATGTGGCACCAACAGAAACGTCCCTCACCTCCCTCCTCTCCACCCCCTTAACTAGAAGATTGGCTTAGGTTTGGTTTTTTGAAGTCATAAAATTAAATTTATTATAGAGCAGAAAGCTCAATGAGGATATTAAATGAAATTATGAGATATAATTACGTATACCTCGTACCTGCTATTTGTCGTTTTATTGTTGAAGTACCTTTTTACCCAAGTAGGTATATATTTCAATTTTCGTTTATTATATCATGATAAATCTTTGTTTATCAGTACTATCAATCAGCAAGCCCCTCATGGAATCCACGTAATTCCCGAACCATAGACCGTGGAACTAGTGGAACCGTTGATACTCCAAGACGTTTCAAGCGTGGGTCGTCCGTCAAGATGTATGGCTGCAACGCCTTTTGTTCAAGATTCTAAAAACACAATGGGAAGTATCAACAAGTCGTACGGCAGAGCTCGTGCTCCGACTCTTTTTCTTTTGGTGAGTTTTTCACGGGAGACCTCTCCTCAAAAACGGCAGAAACCACGGAGAAGAGGGTGGAGGGGGTTAAGGGAAGACGGATTTTGAAAGAATCTGTTGTGAAGGTAAGAAGCCAGTTGGAGGCCCCTTTCCTTGGCGAAGAAGGAGAAGAAGAAGTCTGAAGAGAATAGAGAGAAGCCAGGTGTAAGGGGAAGCGTGCCTTGTGCCCTCTTAGGTAAATCCCTGTTCGGCAGCTGGCCCAAAGGAGCAGATGCAGCCCGGTCGCGTGCCTCGGGAACCCATTTAAAGAGGCAAACAAGTGACCCATCTGCCATGCGGAGTTGACACCTGTCAAAATCATGTCCTTGGGCGATGTGCTAGCCATATCTGCATGAGGAAGTTCCGAGGAAGACGGAAGTACAGGGTCCAGTCCGTAGGAAATTAACAACTTCACACCTCAGTAGGCTCCAGCCTCACCACTTCCTCCAAGCTCGAAAATGCTGAGCCCCACCTAGTTTCGTGCCTTCCTTACATTATAGGGGTAGGTACATTTTTGGAGTAAATTGAACGATTGCGTTGTGGCATCCGACTAGCTGGACGGCAGGTGAATGGGAGGTTTCTGACCCATCATCACTCAACGTAATCAACTGAAGTGAGTAACACAATGTTTACCTTGAAAAGTACATCTGAAGATGACTCAATTAATAGTTCGGTGAGACTCGCAGCTTTCATTCACGTTATTTAATTTACCTCTACCTCCTGGGTATCATGAAGTTCGTTCAATTAGTGGATTCAAAATACGCCAAACCTAATAAAATAGGATAACCAGCTAAAGGTCGGGTTGTTGATCATGTACATAACACTTTATTTTATAGTTATAATAAGTAGGTATGTGGTTTCAGCGCATATTTCTGTGCGTCATTCAGACCTATCACCATCCGAAGGCTGGTTGGAGTAGTCTTGTAAACACGTTTCTTGCCTGCCCGGAATCCAAAATCTTTCACCCAGACCACAGAATTATTGTTTTTCATAAATAAAAAAAAACAAAATGGTATGGAGGGGTTTGTCAAGATGGTTATACATATTGTACAATCTGCGAATAATATATCAATTTTTGATGGTTTTTCGCACAAAATGCTGGATTTTGTCCGACGTCTACTTTGGCCCTCGTATCAGTGGCCTGAATGAGGGAAGATTATGCTTTTTTGTAATATTACGGGTATCGCAATTACGTCGTTTGAAAAACCCTCAAGAACTCTAATTCCAATGTGCTAAGGGTTTTGCGAACCACAGCTAAGAAAGTTGTGTTGAGGTCCAATAGATTAGAGTTAAAGGAAACAAAAAAAAACATATGAGCACTGAAGTCACATAATAAGAGAAACTTTGGCGTTTTCTATCTTGGTTCTGGTAATCTCGGCATGTTCAAATATTCTTAGGAACAACTATCGTACCTAACTATCCGTAAGACCACACCCTCATCATCAAACAAAGAGTAGGTATTCGATTGTCCCTCCAATATTGTATGATAGTGTAGTGTACTGTGCAGATGGATGCTCAATGACAGCACTGTGTGACAGTCCTAGATACGAGTATCTCGTTCAAGCCCAAAGAATCGAATGGTTGGGCCAAGGACTCCTTCGTGACAGGTGTAGGAGGGCGGCAGATGCAGCGCCCTACTTGCGACCGGCTTGGAATCTCTCGCGAACTTTCTAATTCGAAATCAGTCATACCGATTCACGATGGGGCCACTTCTCACGACAAACTATGCAAGTCCGATAAACATCTGAGGGGCCAGAGAGGGGGGGGGGGGGGGGGGGGGGGGGGGGGGGGGGGGGCGATCCTGTGACATATAGGTACCTATCAGACATATCTGTAAACGAGCACTTTTATCGGAAGCTAAACAGCTGACAAATTGTGCCATTCACTGAGAATTGAACGGGTGATAGCGAATGATTGTGGTTGCTTCTTACATATTTCACCTACTTATAACCAGATTTCAAAGATGTCATAGCTTTCTTGTATAGTTGACATATCCATAACATGATTGAAGCGTCGGAAACATGTTGTAGTTTTATACATTAGGCCAGGCCCCGATTACTTATGTTCACGTCGGAAAATCATAGAATACTGATACTAACGTGGAGTGAAACGTAGAACCCACACAATTTGTCGGCCTATGTGCAGGATTGCCATAAATTGTTAAAACTAATCCAGGACACCTTTGAGTTGAGAGGAAGGATTCACGTGTTGAAATGATTATTGTATACAAATAAATCAATTGAACATAATTGTGAATTAATTTGATTCTTGAGAGTGTTGTATTTGGTAGCAAAATATTGAAATAACATTGAAAACAAATAACACTTTCAATGCTATTAGTTGGTTAACTTATTATAGTCCTTGGCGTTGGTAGTATCTGCAAATTTGTATGAAGAATCCACTTTTTGGCTTGGTGGTTTTAATATTCCCATAAAGTTCTGAGCAAAAAAGGGTGGAATTAGATTTCACGTTCATGGCTTTCGCGGGCACCGAGATTCGCTCTGCGGTCCAAGTTCGTTATTTATCAATCGAAAAATCATTCTCTGCAGCACATGGCGGATCCCACATTTTTTAATATATTAGGGAACCAAACATTAGTCACGGAAAACAACTCTAATATCTCTTGCTATTTTTCTTGATGAGTTGATCATTTCCGAGTTAAAAAAATCCCAGGGCACCGGCCGGCTCACAGTGGCCATTTTCCGGCAAAAACTAAGATCCGCTCCTAATTGATAGGAAGTTGACTTTTTTAGTCATGGACGGAAAACGGAAAACTTTGAAAAATCACCAACAATCATGGTAACCATCAACTGTGTTGGGAAATTGGCGTTGGTCTCATTCAACGCAGAATTTGACGTTCTTAAATTTTTCTTTAAAAAAAATACAATTATGGGGGGTTCCTAAGGTCAAAAACGTGAATTTTCTAGGTTTTTTGGATGATTTCGCTGCTAACTAGCTATTTTAGGTTTAGGAACATGGGATATTTTAGGAATCAGCGCAACATTTCCTATCGATTTGGAACGGACTTAATTTTTGCAGGATCGGTCCCTCTGTGCGGCGCTCATCTGGACCCTATATGTATGTGTCTTGTGTCTACAGTAAGTATCCTCCATGCCAAATATGCCCATGAAGAAGCTAAGTAGCCTCCCCATGAACAGGTGATGAAGCACAGTCTCGAAACATGAGTATAGGTAACTATTAGTAGGGTAATTATTATTTCACATACTGGGTACGGCTTCATGCAACAGACTTTCAAAGTGAGTCTCCGGTGTCTCGTTTTCTGTAACGAATAGGTACCTAACAACTGTAACAGGAAACTGTTGACTCAAGTTTGTTAGGATAGGTTCATAGTCTGGCGTTCTTTGATCAGGTGTCGTTCTCGTTATTCTGTGCTACACTTGTTGCTTCTCGGTACCTATATATTAATGCTCCTCAACTTCCCTATCATTTTAAAAAGCTATTACAAACAAATACAAGCTTTGCGTCCTTCTTTCCAAATCGTTTATAAAACTCACAAAAGTAAAATAAGGTAGTACCTACTCCTAATAGTGATGTAGTGATGAGTTTGCTCGGTCTTAGAGAGGATAACAAACAAAATTGACGTTAGTAAAAGATTCTCTGTCAATTTGTTTGTTACTAATGACAATATGTTTACAGAAGTGAGATTCTTTTGTTTTACCTAATTTTCACTAGAATTTTACGTTGAATAAGGGAATCCCATTCACTTGTCTTCCTGTTTCTCAGTTTGGTTAATATCATGTAAAGTGAAATGATATTCGCAGGAAATACTGAAGTAGATATAGGTGTATACGATATACCAATAGTATAGTATTAATTTTCGTGCATGTATATGATTCACTATCATGAAATAATCATATTCAATATCATAATTAATAAAGTAACTACCTACCAATCATCTTATCAAAACAGGTAAATGAAAATTAAATAGAATCTGTATGTTGGGTGAGCACTAGCAGTATAGTCTTGGGCCCATTTCAAAGGTTGTTAGTAATCAATTTTTGGGCGTGCATATTGTTGTCAAGGCTGGAGGGAGGAAATCTGATGGTAGTTACAACATAATATCCCCCTCTCCTTGCTGCAAAAAATGTAGGTGACAGTACGTCTTACGTCTTACGTCTCAGTCCTGCCATTGTGTAATAATCGGCCAGTTCAGGTGACAGCTCTTGAATGGACTCCACCCATCCCATAGAGGTATTGATTAGTCCTTAAAGATAGCATCAGGGCGACCAGGCGCTACCTGTTGAGATCTCGGGCGTACCATCACAATATACGCCACCAACGACGTAATAGTTGTAGATAAAACCCTCCAATCGTGTCTTGGTAGATACAACAGTTTTAAATCTATTGTAACCATACAGATCGTATACTACATAATATGGTGGTACATAAGGCCTACACGGCCAAAAATAGCCTTTTCATCCACAAAGGAACTACTCTTGTAGATTCGCATCTGCCTCCAAACACCCTTTCCCATTCTTAGACTATTTCATCTGTTGAGCTTCTGCTGACTTGTTGCCCACAGCCAGGTGGGTGTCATAAAGCCTCGACCATCGAGTTGTATTGTACATCGTCGAGTGCCCGAAAAATTCGGGAAAAAAGAAAAGCAACAGGCAAAAATTATCTCCATCTGCCTTCAAGTTGTCGTCGATAACCTGTGAAGTCGTCGTATTGAGAATCGTCCACAAGACGGCAACTGCTGGGGCGTATCCGACTTCAACAGAAGAACGAGGGTTGTGTGCACTATATGCAGCGTGCACCTCGCCAACCCTTTGAACCCTCCAAAGCAACAGGCAGAATCACCATCTGTCTCCTTTTCCAGAGCTCCTCTTCAACAAATTTTTACTTCTTTGGTACACATGGTGGACGGTTTTTGCTGCTAGGTGAGTTTTGGGCGAGAGGAATGGAGGAAGTATATTATTATATATATTTTTGTGTGGCCGATTCGCCACTGTAGTCACATTATTCAAATGATTCAGATTCAAATCATTATTCAAAACTCTATGAAATCAGAAGAATCTCTCCAGAGAGTCCTTTTATGGAAAACAAGAACGCCTGCCCAAGTTGAGTGGGCAGTATAGCTTCCTCACTTTTGTAGCCGCCATGGGGCTAACCCGCACAATCCCTCCAAATTTCATAAAATTCGGACCATAACTTCATATAGTTTTACCTAGGACAAGGAATTGACTACAGACAGACAGACACGGAACCAAAATCGTTCAGAAAGCTCTAAAACGTAAAAAGCAAGTGGAAATTTTGAATTTGGATGACACAATTTTCTTTTATTTCTTGCACGAATACCACGGATTACGTTCAATTTCTGCCATTAGGTTACATTATTATTATTAACGTAGGTATCAATAGCCAATGATGATGAAACTACCCTATCCTGTGCAACAACGCACGCTACGGGTTAACCAGCTATTATTACCTATGAATATTTCGAAAGTGGTAGAATTGGTCGGCTGCATAGTAGTAGTTTATGGATGATTGTAATCAGGATTCAGCCAGAAAAAGAGGACTCCCACTTGCATTCTTTAATCCCCAAAAACGTTTCGGGTCAAGCGGGGAATAAAGAATGTAAGTGGGAGTCCTCGTTTCCTGGCTGAATCCCAATTATAATTATCCATAAACTATGAATCATGATTTGGTGTTTTTTTTTAAGTTGACTGATCGAATTGGTGAGTTTCTAATATTATTATCACCTGCTAGTACCTAGGTTTTATCTCATGCAAAACAACAAAAATTTGAACACATAAACTTCTAAAGTTTATGTCTAATCCTACCGATGTCTCACTCCCGAAATGAATGAGAATCGACATTATTTGGTTCAACTGAGTACCAAACATGGATTAGAACAACTCTCATCTGCCGTCAAGGTGTTGTCGGCAACTTGTGGAGCCATTAGTAATGAACATATTGTTGTCCACTAGGTAATAAATCCTTACCAAGGTGAAAAGAATGAGTAGGATATCCCGTGCACTTCGCCTACCCTTTGATTCCAAACTAGCACCAGGCAAACCCCCACCTGCCCTCCTCTGCTAAGACGGTCCTTTTCAAACGAAAAGTACTTTTTTTGGGAAGAACAAGGTGGAGTTTTTCATTATTGTTGGAAACTGTGCCAAACTTGTTACTTTGAGGCTTTCTGAAGAGAGTGCCAGGTGGAGGGGAATCCGGGAATCAAGTCCCACTATACTACGGGCTGTGGAGGAGAGAAGCAACAAGGCTATAATGCCCCATCTGCCCCAGGTGCTCCCCGTCTCCACCTGGCGCTTGTGGTCGCACTGATTCTGTCTTTCCGCCATGTGCTGTAGCTTACATAAACATCAACTTGTTGATTTCTCTTAACTAAATGAACTTTCAAATGTCGACGCACCTTTCAAGACTACATGCAGGCCAACGCACCTCCCTTAGCTAATTTTTGGATTATTATTATTTTCAATAATGAACGTCAGGAATCATCGAATTCGACTCATCATTCCTGGAGAAATTATTGAAATATTTCAGTCGACAGACTACGATGAGCGAGGTTAGAAGGATAAAGGTGTCACGAAAGTTGCGTTACGAGTTCATCCCATGTTCTACTGTACATGAAAAAATATGAGGTGTAAAAAGGATAAATATGTCCCAAAAATGCGTTACGAAATGTTACGATAAGCGAGGTTAAAAGTATAAAGGTGTCACAAAAGTTGCGTTACGAATGTATTCTAGGTTCTACTGTTTGTACTTTACAATGTTGAAGTTTCGATTTGTCTGTCGACTTTCCACGTCTCTCAAGCTGAGTGCGAGGTCTTTGATTTTTTTTCAATTCTTCTTGCTACTGTTTATTACTTATTATTACGTCTATTGCTTGTTCCTGTTAACTTTCAACAGGAAGAAGTAATAGACATTGCACAAGAGATGGAGTAATGTACATATTATGTACAATTAGTACATATGGCATAAATATAACATAGCATTGTTGTTCAAAATTGCATCTTTTTATTTCACTCCACACACATTATTTAATAAAGCGTTACAAAATGAAACGAAGGAAACTGATCTGGGAGCTCCATTTTCGACTCAGTTGATCGGGGCTTATAGGTTGTTCAACATCTTGCATACGAGTCTGCAAGGAAGCGAGACATTTTATGTCTTTTAGTAACGTAACGCTTTTTGGTAACGCTTTTCGATTCTATGTGCCAAAGTAAAGACATAAAATGTCAAAAAACCCAATGGGTAATTTTTACGTCCAGTTCTATGATTATAAAAATCAGCCGGTTAACCCGCGCTTTTTGAAACCAAAATGATCTATCGTTGCACTGTGTGTGAGTGTATTATTTATTGCATGGATGTCGTGTATGTGAGAGTGTGTTGGGGATTCATAGGTGATCATCCTGGAGTCAGCCCCCAAATATCCTCCGAATCGAAAATTCGGTCTTTAGGAACTGAGAAACCGGAGTATGAGGAAATTCTCGTTTTGGCATTCGCACACAATACTAGAGGTCGATGGCAATGAAATTGATAGGGAACCTCCTAGAGGCTAACCCGCACAATTTTTGAAAATTTCACCAAAATTAGTCGAGCAGTTCCGGAGTTATGTCTTCATACGACAAATTCATAGTTTTCTCATGCGCAGTGTGCAGTTTCTGATCCTATCGTGACGAAATTTATGGGTTATCGTTTAGCGTTTTAGAGTTAGCCTCCCACTTCCCTCCGAATTTGAGCGAAATTGGTCCATTAGGAACTGAGAAACGAGAAACTTGAGTTCCAGGAAATTCACGTTTACGCATGTGCCCACGCTACTAGTGGTCCGACAGCGATGTCATTGCTAGGGGACCGTCACGTGGCTAATCCGCACAATCCCTGAAAATATCTTCACATATAGTTTTGTCTGGGACAAGGAATTGACCACATACATACAGAAGGATAGACAGGCAGACATGGAACCAAAATTGTTCAGAAATCTCTGAAACGCAAAAGCAAGTGGACATTTTAATTCCGGAGGACATAATTTCGTTTTACTCCTTGCACGAATACATAGCTTCCTACTTTCGGTAGTAATAAAGTAAGAATGGTCAAGAAGATGTTTCTTATGTTAGGTGATAATATAAATATGATAGTGTATGCGTAAGCCCAAAAATTTGAATTCTATACAAACGGTATAATATACATATTACTGATATGTCTGTTATGAGGAAGCTAAACGGCCCACCCACTATAGTATTAGTAGATACTATAGCATATAGGTGGATGAGTTTACTTTGTAGTCGGAAGGGTATTTTTTCAGTAAAAGTCGTACCTACCTGACTGTAGCAATGAATAAGTCTGTAATGACGGGATTTGCATCGACATTATAATTGGTGTTAATTTGAGCTATAAAGAAACTGATGACAGATATTTTAAAATATCAGAGGGAATTTTGTGGTGCATTAAGAAAATATGGGTTAATTGGTTTTTCGTGACAATGTAGGTTATCCAATTTGGATCCGAACCCAAACATCGTTAGACTAATTATTTCTTAGCGGAATTACGAAATAAATGATTGTTGATTCATTACTCCCATGTACCATGTAATGGTATTTTAAGGACGAAAAATTGGACCACCACCTGCATAACGATGAACAGCAGGTGCTCTTGGGAGTGCATTCTTGCACGATATGCAAGTCGCGTGGGGCGTTTTTTGCAGCTTGCATTTTTTTGAAAATCCATAATCTGGATTCTTCAAGGCAGTCGCGACAAGGTTGTACGATTGAGCCGGTCCCACCTGCGCAGCCGCATCGGCATAATCAACAGGTGCTCTACGTTGATGTGTGTGTGTGTGTACTTATATGACAAATAAGATTGGGGACGATGGGTGCACGTGGTAGCCTTCGTACTATTTGTCTGAGGAAACAAAAAATTGTGAAAAAAGGGTTGATTCATTCGTACAAATTAATAATCGTACAATGTTTTGTTGTTATGATATGATTCATTATTACTGATGGTTCCACGTTGTAAAACCAGTTGTGAGTTAAACCGGTCCTTAGAGTCGGAGAATAAAGAGCGATCAAGAAGGTGGGATAAACCGACTTCTTATCAAGCTGGGAAGACCTGGAAAGTTCCAGGCATAATAATATGGTTTCTGGGCCCGAAATAATTTTCTGGGTTATGGACCGTTGCGCTACTAGTTTTCCGACAGTTATGAGATTGAAAAGGGACTGACCCGCAGAATCCGTCAACAATTTTTTCGAACTCGGACTGTACTTGAGTAGGTGCAGTTTGGCGTGAAGACAGAAAAAAATAATAGTGAAAAATATAAATAAAAATAATAATAAAAATGAGAGAAAAGAAAAGGAGAGGGAATAAGAAAAAGGAAAGGGCCAGGAGAGGGTTGGGATTTCCCACCTTGGATTTCCCATAACTTGGAGATCTCATACTTTGAAATTCTGAGTTTTTTGAAAAGTTCGAAAAAGTTGGATTTCTCTCAAGTAAGGGTTCAAAAAAGTTTGATTTTTCCCAAGTAAGGGATCATTCCTGCTTGTACCTATTAACTTGGGTTAATTCAAATTTTGAAGTGACAATTTCCCGAAATTCCTAACTTTTAGCTGCGTTTTGGACTTGGAAATGTTGGGAAATTCCGGGCCGTGAGGACAAAAAAATAAAATAAAATAAAATAAAAACGGAGAGAAATGAAAGGGAGGGAATACATTTTTATTGTATACTTCATTCGCATTTCAATTCCTGTATTTCTTGATAAGCACAATATTATTTATAAGTTGTTTCGTTTCATTTGTATTGAATATTCCTATACATGGTGGATATGGTGGAAGACCAAGGACCTTGATCCAAGGTAGAATAATAAATTCTCATTATTATTTTTATAATTATCGAAATTTATGTTTGTTTGAGCATACCCTATCGGGCATAAGCATTCAGCCAATCTTTGGATAGCTAAGTAAGAAAATGAATATACTTTAGTAGGAACCAATACCTTACCTTTACTTACCTTACTTTACTTGATAGGTAATAATAAATGCAATTCATACGAGAGTTTGATATTTTAGAACAAGTTGTGCTCATGCTTTTTTGCTGATTCCGCTTTGACTTGAAAAACTTTCTACTGAAAATTATTGGTCAATAAATAAGACAAAGAACAGCTACATATTCAACATGATGGTTATAATTTATTAATTTTCTCTTCATTAGCTATCGGAAATTATGTTTTTTTACAGAAGCGAGGTTGGAATTTCTTATTTTATAGGAGTCCCGACGATCTCATTATGGGTAACTGGTTTGTCCATCTTGCCGATATAATTAAACTCTGAATAATCTAATAAATTAAACTCTACTACTGAAGAATGCAATTTGATTGGTTACCTCTTTAGGAAATAAGAAAGGTAGGTAGCTATAGGAAAGCTGAAATCATTTTTCAGATGAGGGAAAATCGATTAAATTCAATTTTACGTTGTGGAATATGAAATTTTAAACATTGATAAGAATAGTTTCGGAGTTGTGCTCGAGAAGAGGCCATAGACAGATGGTATTGAATCAAATTTGTTCAAAGTGCACTCAAACGCAAAATAGGAGTAAACATTTCAATGGGATAGTAGGAACCCCATGTAATAACAGTTCAATTTTGGAGAGCACAATCTTATCAACTTCTTGGACGAACATAAATATATTTATGTTTAGTAGTGAGGAATCAGAAAGAAATTATGACACATTAAAAGTAATTACCAATAATAAACACCAAAATTTGTTTGAGAGGAAGTATCAAGAATGTGACTATAAAATACAACATTGTTATTATTAATATTAAGATGGGTACCTACTAATTTTTGATTGATCAATCGCTAGAAACGATGAATTGTAAACTGGTTCTCCATTATATTCATAATATGAAAATCAGAAAGGTAGAAAAGCTGAGGGAGTTTCAGGTTGGGACGGAAGGCAGATGCGCTTCCCAAAGCTCCAGGTGGCTTCAGCCTGCGTCGGTGGTGAGCGTCGGCGTGCATTGGGAACGGTGGCGTTTCTTTTTAAAAATCCGAGGTAAGGAAATCAGAGGGCGGAAGTGCACATGGTGTCCTATGGGAACTTCCTGAACGATGGGAGGAAGGAACAGGAACCACCTTTCCTATTGAGGAGTCACGGAAGATCAACAGGTTCCGGAGTTGGAAGAACAAAGTAATGGAACTAGGATTGGAATGGGATTGGTCTTGGAATAAGAGTTGATAATTCGTTCGGAAGAGGTTGAACGAAACTTATGAAGAAGGTATGGAGATTGAGAACCACAATATATCAGTGCTCTTCGTTTGCAGAATGGATAATTTAATGGGTCATGTCAAAAAGTATACTAAAGTACTAACCAATAGGAAATGTTACAGTTTCGTCACCAACGTGTCTTCCGGATGTGTTTGATTTGAGGTATGATTTACCGAACGAAAATGAGGTTTCTACTTAGACTCTAGCTGCTTTTCTTCGTTTGTGTTTCTGTCTGTACCACAATGTAGTCGCAATTTTGAGTTTGAGTCGTTAAAATGGACATTTCGAGGGTAGACTCGTTAAACCATGCGCTTTATAGTTTACGGTGCCGATTTTCATTCCCCGATTTTCACGATCCCACTCAAAATTGACTAAATCGTGTTAGTCTGTAGTCACTCTCACAGTAAAGAATCACTGCGAATGACGTGTATTTGAGACATTTGGGGTATTTTGGAACACTGCTCCCACCGGTTGAATCTCATGAATGAGGATTCATGACCACTCTCTTAAAATGTTTAATCAACTGAAATGCAAGATGTTTTCCACTGGTAATCTAAATTCATATAGCGCAATAAAAACGCCTTTCACCAGGAAGTGTGTAAAAATATTTGAAGTTAAAAAATTGGAGACCGCTGATCTACAGGCGCTTTTTGTTATAAATAATGGTGGGTTTTTTCTTATTGAAGGATTGACTCAAAGACCCCTCGACAAACACTTCGTTAAAACTATTTCGACAGTAGTTGCAGATGATCATCATCATTGACGGTGTAGAAGTGTTACTCATATTATCTCAAAAAATAAATATACTACTTAGCGACTCCATCTGAGTATAAGGCATGTATGATATGATTCCAGGGCTAAGAAGACATCAAGATGGGTGGAAGGCCATGGAGCAGCTGGATAGCTCGATCATTTCCTAAAGATGCAGATGAGAGCTCTGCTTTACTATTGTGATTTTTTTTGTAATGTCCATCCGAGTCTATTCTGTCCACCTTTGTTCCGAATTAGGACCCCCTTCCACTTCATCGCTCTCAAACATTGAAAAGGGGTGTTTTCTCACCTCGATGAAGAAGGGGTCATCATAGATGGTTAAGCCTTTACGCCCCCAACAACTGTTTATTGTGGGTACGGAACAGCTGTACTCTCACCTGGGTCCACCTATCTATCAGTGATTTGTCAGGGTAAACATCAGCCTAGAACAGTGTCTGCCCTTCTCTCCCTGTCATCTGATAACGACTATCCAATATATGTGTTCCATCTTTCGGGGGATGCGCCTGGGACGAAGAGCCAGATGCGTTTTTTCGAAATTTACCGCAGCTGCCCACCATCCTCCTGACCCCTTCCGTCTCTCACCCACATCTTCCACTACCTATACTATCATCATCCAACTATCCATCTTATCTCTCCGGTAGACCACGTTCAAAGAGTAAATAATCAAAGTAATCGATACGCGACGTCCTCCTCACTTCCGACGTGACGACTCAACCAATTTCCATATTTTCTGGGAGTTGTTGACTTTGGGGGCTAGAGTCGATAGGTGGCGCCTCCATGGAAGTGACACGAAAAGGTAACATTCGAGAAGAGATTCGACAAATGTAAAAAAGTCAACGAGCTCTGAATATTTTTGATCATGATGTTGACGGTTTTCATATTTTCCCATGCACAGGGGATTGATGATCTTGGCAGGATAATTGGCTTGGCTAATTCCCATAATCTTGGAAAATTTCATCAACATCGGTCGAATATGTAGTTTTTTTTTTTTTTTTTTTTTTTTTTTTTTCGTCGTGGAAGTATTTAGTGTTGTTGTGTATAGGAAGTATTTAGACTATTTGGTTATATAATAGTATTGTTAAGATGAATAGTAAAACATTGAAAAGAAAATCATAAAAATGAAAATGAAACTTTAGACAGGATCCTATATTTTAGTCGAACGAATTTTTGAAAAGTTACATCACCGAATTCCATTCTAGAGTAGGTATCTCTTCTAAATATAATGCTGATGTGCAACATTTTTCATGTATGTTAGATAGGTATATATAACTATAATCAAAGGATCATTTTCCATAATATAAAAAGTTCATAGTATTATAATCAAAGTAGACGTTTACCTACATGAGCCTTTTTGAGTAACGAAGGCATTGGTATCTCTCCGACTAGGTCAGGCCATGTTTGTCCATATTACCTTCCTAATTTCGGCTATAAAAAATATAGTTATCTAGTTTTTCTCATTTTGAGGTTGACAATTTCTATTATAACACTCGTAGTTATAAAAACGAAAGCCGAAATTATACTCGTACTAGGCATATAATATGTAAGAAAGGTACCTACATGGTCCCTCATTTTTCGAAAACACAGCCATATGCTCAGATAGAAAACCCAGTCGTGCTTGGAAAGGCACACAGAAAGAACAGTTGGCGCGGATGATACGTGAGAATAGCACAGCTACGCTCACTAAACTACCTTTCATCCGAGTGCATTCAATAGCCGAACTTAATCCCTTTGACAATGGTCCAAATAGAGAGGTCCTGGCTTCAAACTTCATCCCAACATAAAAAAACTGTTTTTCTGTTTAGTGTTTTGTCTAGCCTGGAGGACCACCCTTACTGTCCTTGAGTTAACAAAAATTTCGCTACAGTAATTTTGTATGCAAAAATACAATATTATTTTTTTTTTACTCAACTATTACCTACATGAATATAATTATTTTCTGTTAAATTTTATTATCTCCTGGAACGGCACAACCAAGAAACTCCAGGGACCAGAAATGGCCCTGGTGGCATCGCATCATCATCTGCTATAATTTGTTGAAAATATAATAAACCGAAAATCCGTCCGTCCTATTCTATCCGTGTCACTTTCGTTAGTTATTAAGGACCGAAATTGATTAAATTTGGTATGAAGGTCCCATTTTGGGTATAGTTGTGCTCTGAAGCTTGGCATTACCATCAGTCGTATCCAAGGGGTATAGAAACTAGGCGACACAATTCGCTCCAGCTAGAAAAACTTTAATACTAAGGTACAGTGTAACTCACCGGTTTGAAAATCACAATTTTTAACGTCGAATTAATTAAGGATTAAACGAAAGAAAGAGCAGAAACTCGCAAAATGAACTGGCGAAATCCCATTCAAAGATCAGCTGATCAAATGCTATTATTATTATTATTTTTTTTTTTTTCATTGAATACCTAGACTTTCATGCAACATGAATTCTCATTAATTTCTAAGATTAGCAGGATAGCCGTAAAAGTGTGACTGGAACAACAGATCAGACACACACACTTGACGATCAATATTATAAACTATATTGTTTTCCAGACCTGTTTAGGAACAGTAGCTTTCTGAAACTGACGTAAAAACTGAAATAAAATCGGAAAAACTACCCAACATACCGTCTTCCTTGCCAAGAAGAAATGTATTCTCTAGCCACACCCATAACTGACTGCCCCTCATCGGGCATCCGCTTCCTGGCTCATCTCCTGCGCGGTTCCTGTTCCCAGAGGGTGCGGCGACTCTTCACATGTCCAAGTTCACCCCCTGAAAAAAACCTTCCCATATTCCTAATACTATTGCTTTTCGTTCCATCAGTCAGACGTCATGTGACGGAACATTACCTGGTTCTCCGACCATGTCCCCCACTGGGAAGTGGAACCTTCTTCCTCTCGGCACAAGTCCCTCGCGAGGGTCGAAAACACTGCAAATTATTACACAAAGGTTTATTATTTTCTATTTATATAACCCGCCGTATGATTAGATCGCTGATCTTTAGAGTTTGAACAAATTACGCGTAGTTCACAATAATGTTTTTTGTGCAAAGAGTTGGTAGGTGCCTACAACCCACCTATTATGTATGTAGTGGCCAAAAGTTCATACGTTTCACTTTCCCTTCAAGATCAGCTGATGTTTGATTTTGAATGGAAATTGGACCCATTATAGTACCTAAGAATCAATTTTGGATATTTTCCAACGATGATCCCTGCAAGGAAAACGATCGTGCAGCCCTCCAGGTCGTCTCATTCGATCCTACAAATCGTGATTTATTAATAACCGCAAAAACCCTATACCTATCATTCTATGGAAAGTTTTCATGCTAGGGCGTTCTGAAAATCGCATCCTCTATTTTCACCCCCGTAAGGGATTGGCAGTAATATCGAGTTTTGTTGCACAACTAAACCCCAAATGGGGCCTACATGCCGAATTTCATTCCTTAGGGCCAGTAGGCATCTATAGTTTCCGAGAAATGCAATGGACAGCATACGGGGGACGGCAGACGAGAGAATGTTTTAAGATTCCATATTCAGATTACACGTATGCACCTACCTTGAAACGTGAAACAAAATTTTGACGGTAGAGGGATCGAAAGTTAGAACTTGTGCTTCCTCGCTTCCGAAGGTAGGAAGCTATGTATTCGTGCAAGGAATGGAAAAAATGTTTCTCTCCAAAATCAGAATTTCCACTTGCTTCCCACGTTTCCGAACTTTCTGAACAATTTTCGTTCCTTGTCTGTCTGTCAGTGGTCAATTCCTTTTCCCAGGCAAAACTGTATGAAGTAAAAGTCCAAATTCGGTTAAATTTTCAGGAATTGTTCGGGTTAGGCCAGTGATGGTCCCCTATCAATTTCATCGCCATCCGACAACTAGTAGGTGTACGCATGCGCAACCGTGAATTTCCTGAAAATACGATTTCTCATTTCCTAATGGCCCGATTTCGTTCAAACTCGAAGGGTAGTTGAGGGCTGACTCCAAGGCAATCACCTGTGAATTTAATATCGGTTGGATCACTAACAGCTACTAGGCAAGCGCAAACTTTAAATTTGTTGTCATAGGGATAACTCCTGAACTATTCTAACAGTCTCGCTGAAATGTTCACTGATTCTGTACGTCCATGGTACAAAAGTGAGGAAGCTATACAGCCCACCAACTTGGCAGACGGTTTTCATGCCCGGTTCCAAAGGTTCATTATCGATCATCACTAGAATCAAATTTTTTGTTCACCATAAGACGCAGGACGCCCGCTATACCAAGTGCGGATGGATTTGGGAAAAAAGCAGTTGTGTTAATCCTGGATACATTTTTTTTTTTTTTTTTTCCTCAATATTTTCTACATTTGTTCTAATAATTCAATTTGGTAAATAGCAGTATTTGAAAATGAGCAACGATCACCTCTCAATCGAAAATAAATGAGTGAGCAATTGGAGGAGGTGTTACCATCCGATACGGGTGGATGAACTCCCGAAGAGTCGCGGTGTGCGGTGCATGTTGGAAGTGGTGTGCGACAGCTTCGGTGCAGCTTGTCCCACTAACCACATCCCTTTCGCGCAGTCCGGACTGAATCAAAGCCACGTGGGCTTCGCGCCGCGAGCGGTGCTGGTCTGCAGGCGAAGCTCCTGAAAGGCGACAGGAAAGAAGCACGAGAGCGGGACCAGCTGCCCAGAGTGTTTCCTGGGGACTTTTTCGATCTCCCGGTGACGTAACATGAGAGGTGTACTGACGATTCGGTACGATTCTTGGGGTCATTGCTGATAAGGAATGAAACGATCTCAAGATAGTCGTTAGACGTCGAGTATCCCAATAAGATTTGCGAACAAGGAACAAGCGTACTGCAGATGATACAGGAACTCAAAACACCACCAGTGGGTATATACCTGCCACTGTACCACACCTGAAAATTATTTGCACGTAAGAAGTTTCATCTACTAACTCCTAACCATCTTCCTTAGTATAGGTACGTTTTCGAGGAAATTTCAAGTTGTGATATTCAAACAAGGTTAGTTCAACCATTCCACGCGAAATTTTGAGTATGGATTTGAAATTTACTTATTGAAGGATTGCAAAAGGAAATAATCACGAAACGAACAGCTGATGCTTTGATTAGCCCTTCTCCCCTCTTTCAAAATCCATTACGATGTAGGTACGTATTAAGGAATACTGCTAGGTATCCACAGGAACCTCATTGATGATCCTGTTCATAATTCGATCAGTAGCAGCTACACCAAGTTCTATATCAGAATTATTATCAGCCACGCTAAACTCACCCTGCATAAATTAAACCTCCCTCCAGCACCGCCATAAAGGAATCTGGAAAGGGAAAGGTATTGAGACCTGTTAGATGAAAATAACAAATAATAAGGTGAAAATTATTAGTTGGTACCTAGTGTGCTCTCAAAAAAATTTTCTTTTTCTCTCATCGAAACTGATCACTAAGCCCTGATATTGGTCCCTACATCAAGTCCCATGATTTTCAAGTTATCTGACTGTCATTACTAAAAACCATGATAGGACTAAAATCTAAACATTACGATTCACAATCATGCTTGTACATTCTGTTTCTCTTTCAACCCGAGACCTATTATGGGGAGCAAACTACTAGTTTCACAGCACTCCAGGTGTTATCATTTATTGAAAACTAGTATAAACCAGAGAAACCATAGTATAAACCATGCCCTTCTAGTTGAAGTTTTCGAGGTGAGGCATGTCCAATATTTCAAACCCTATTTATCATTCGTCCATTTATCATTTGTCACAGCGTTTTATAGGTCTCATTTGGGGGTCCATATTCCGGGGGGGGGGGGTATTTTTCCGCACCTTGAAATGTTGAACAGCAGTAACTTTTGAGAAATTTTCAATACATTTTTATCACTGGAAAACGTCTGTCAAAATAGTTAGTAGTTAAAAAACGCAAGTTTGTTCTCGTGGACTCGACGTAGGGCTCAAAAACTAGAGCTGGTCAATCAGAAGAAAACGAGTGGACAGTGACAAAGCACCAAGTCCAGCTTTTTGAGTGGGAACCTCCGCACGAGCTTTCTACCGAAAGAGAGAGTGTGGGAGCAAATTTAGGATTTTTTAGAAAGTGTCGAAAATCTGTTTTTCAAATGAAGATGAAGACGCTTGTAGTAATTACATCGACACTTCGTTCGACCGAGCCAATTAATCGCCATGTGTCTCGCGAATTCAATTTACCACGTCTCATAAAAACCATCGAGGAACGAACCTCGCATCACCCGTCTCGCGATCTGGATTTTTCGTCACATCCATTAAAAATTGGGCTGCTCACGACTGCTGGATTTGCATTGAGACGGTAGCAGGTGGGCGACAGACAGACAGATGTCCGCCTAAAATGAGGAAATATTTTTCGATGAGACTTGGAACCCCGTTTTAGGGACGCCCTTCTGGAAGTTGTCGCGCGGTAATCTCGACAATCTGCGGGCTGCCCCTATCGTGGATTTCATCTCAGGGCTCATCTCAGGCCCTGTTTCTGAGTGTCCTTGATAAGGATACCTTTCTGACCTTTTCTCGTGGGATAGTTTCTCAATTTTGGGTTTGAGGTTTTTATCGAAAACCTCTTTTTCTTCATATTAAGAATCATATTATGAATACGAACCTAAAGTGATGCGGGTCGTGATCTGAATTTCCCTCGGTCGTTAGTCAAGTTTTTCGGGCCACGACCCTCCTTGCGCAATACGGCTAGTCAAGCTGTGAGCTGCTTGATGCGGGTAATGATGAACGACGTGACAAGAAATTACTTCAAAAATTGGGAAATCGTAAAACAGGTGAAAGAACAGCTTGAGATCGGAATAAAGGATTGTTTCTTGTTTGTTCCACTGATCGTAAAAGAGTGGATACAACGTTGTTGAATTCCCCTCAACGGTTGTAAATACAATCATCATAAAAATTAATTTCATTTGAATTAAGTATGTATTAGTAGATAATATAAAAATTCGTTTCATTTTGGCATTTAGTAGGAAGGTATTCGGTGCCCCAGAATTAAAAAAAAAAACCTGAAAAAAACTTAGAGGTCATCCACGAATAAATTATTATTTACTAGCCAACCTCAACACCTAACGAGCGTAACAGTACGTACAGTACAGTACCATAGGTAGGTACATTATTTTCACAAAATAGTACATGTATTTTTGTTAGGCTCAAAAATGTTAAATAAAAGTCTGCGTTGAAGTTCAAATCTAAAATAATATTGGAATGTGTTTTATAAGCTTCCGATAAGTTAGTACCACGGATATACCTACAACCGTAAAAAGGGAAACAGAATTTGTGAGAAAATGGAGGAGAATAGTTTTATTATCCTCTGGAGTACATTATTTACATTGCACTCTTGGTAGGTATATGACATAATATGATCGATTCTTTCGACTAAAAGGTAAACTATCGTGTACGAGTATAACAGCTATAAAACCACCGACATCACCCCCAACTCAATGAAGACGGCGGTGGTTACCCCGTTTCCATTTCATGTGGTAACATACGAATAGGGGTTGCAGTCATAGGCCATTGACCACTCCAATGATGCACACAGCTTCCATCTGTTGGTTGCAGAGGGCGCGGGTTTGGCCTCCTTCGTTTCGTTACTTCGCCACGTCAACCCTCTCAGGGGTCGAAATACGTCAAAGGCCATCAAAAGGATGACATCCGACCTTGTTACGCTCAAACAGGTTCGACATATAATCGAATTACGCAGTTGAGTGGCACAAGGGCAGAAGATTTTCTGCGGTCTATTTGAATCGAAAAAATGAAGGGTTAAGATGATTCCATTCATCTTTGAAAGAATAACTTTGAAACCCCTTTCATGAATTGCAGCTGCTTGGTACATCCCAATGGGCCATACCACAATAGGTTTTTTTAAGCTAGAAATGAAGGTTTTTTAGAATTTTTCTCTTGTACAATAAACCAATCAAACATTCATGCAGCTACCAAAATTTCCATTGTTGCAGTGCTTAGATTTCTACTGATAATATAGATATAAGATTATAAATATAAGAATATTACATATTATCTGACAAGTTTTTCGATCGTATATTTTGGACGAGCAGCTTGGTTACGAAGTTGATTAATTCCCGGCTGCCTATATCAAGCAAGGATAGTCAGGAGGAGTGTTGGCCATCAATCGGTAGTATCCCCACTCGACTGGTATACAAATTATTTCAATCGGTGATTGAACAGATTGTATTACAGATTTACATCCAGAAGTAGCCTCAGGAACTCTACACAATTTTGACAACAATCCACGGTCAAGTCTCAACAAGAGTTGATTTCAAAATTCTGTAGAGTTCCTGAGTCTATGTATCTCATGTTGGAAATCTCTGTGTCTTGATGAAACCGACTGTGTAATTTTTTTTATCAAGAAACAAGTAATAAGAAACAACGCCTGATGATGATCCTGATGAGGGATGAAACCGATTGCATAATAAGGAGTAGGAAATAAACAGTCATCAGAATAAAAGCTCAGTCTCTTCTTCCAATATTGAAAGAAATCCTATGAATTTCATCAAAATCCTCCTCTGAAAAATCCCAAAACTGTGTTGTATGCTTCTATATCACATGTAATATTGAGGATTTATTGATACTGATATACTTGCTGAGGTTTTCGTAACACATTTACTGAAGATGACCGTTCAGGAACATTAGTTTCTAAAAATCTCAAAAGCAGGATTTTTATTATGTAGGTACCATGTTTAAAGGTGTCATGAAATCTGTGATAAAAGTCCCTCTACTTGATCGCCATGTATGACGTTATTTGGCATTTCGAAGAATCCTCCTGCCTATTCCCTGTTGGGTAGTTTCTGGCTTCATGTGGAATGAATGAATTTTATTTTGAACCCTTATTACATGGAGAATCGATGCAGTAATGTGCATTACTATACTAGGCATACCTACTTCGATGTTTTGGCTATCGATAGGTACGTCCCATCCCTACCAAAAACAAAGGTGATCTAGGTACGAAAAAAAACATACTGTTAATCATTGTTAAATGATAAAAGTTACAGATCTAGGTAAAACGTTCAACTATTGAACCATTCATCTCTCGATGCCAGACAACTTTTTTGGGGGGACAAGAAAATGGAGTGCAGCGGGCGAGCGGTAAAATTAATTTATGCGCGAGGAAATGCAGATGGGCCTTGGCGGGGGCGTCATATGCAGTGAAGTGCCCCAAGGGTCATTAGGCAAGTGCGATGGGCCAACCGTCCGCTTCCATCTGTCCCTTAGTTAACCCTTCCAACAAATGGCCCTTTCTTCTGCCCTTCGCCCTTCTCATCATTATGTAAGATTACCAACGACTTGATATCCCGTGGCCTCCTTCTTTCTTGACGCTTAAATTTTTTCTTCATTGTGGCTCAATTTTCCCTTCTCACCAGGAGCTGGACGGGTTATTTCGTTTGTACTCAACGCGGAGACCGACTGTTGTCTTTCCCTTTGGCGCAACTGGCTTCCAACCCCTTTTTTCCAGATCTTGCCATCAATTTTCTCTTCAAAAAAGTCATGACATGCGTTTCCATTAACTAATGATTTTCCAGAATATTGAAGATGGGCTTGGATACAAAAAATTGTAAGATACATTACCTAGGTACCTATATATACATATATTATTTTATTTTCCTACGTACCCAGACTATAAAGAGTACTGGCAAAGGCTAAGAACATACAATGATGGTGGTAACTTTACTAGTTCACCAGTGAGTTCCTATCCCAAAGTTACAACATATCAATACCTACATAAGCATTTGTTATGTCTCTCTTATGGAATAAAATATAATGGGCCCAACCCTTTCCCTAAAATTTAGGTCTTAAGTAGAACTAACCGGTGGACCAGGGGGCTGCTGCCCCTGCCGAGTTGCGGATCGCCTATAGTTTTTGTCCTAACATAACTACTCTATGCGATAACTACTAACTATTATAGAGTGATGATTATATTATTATTGCGGGATCAGTCCGGTACTTTTAAGCTTTCTTTCAGGAATTCCCATAATTTCCATGACTTTCTCCCATTTAAACCATCAAATTCCGTTCGTCGTTTATGGAGGAAACACCAACGTATGAAATACGCTTTCTTCCATTTTTCAATTATTGTTTGAAAGAAACTTTTGTATTGCTATGCACCAAAACACTACAAATTTGCTCGGTTTTATTTAAAAAATAACTTATCTGGGATTTTGTGAGTTATTTATTTACTGAGCTGATCCGATAGGCCACGCGATATCCAGCCTTCCGGACTTGTGACACGGCTCCTTCTTGATTCACCTATGAAACCTATAATCAAGAAGGCCAAGGGGTACAACGCTACACTCTCCTCAGGCAAACAAGGATTTTATATTAGGTAATGTATGATGATTTTACTTATTTATTTTATTTGTCAATCTCTCTACGTGAACAATCATTTGACATTCCTTCATAGAGAAAGGTTTTAGGAGATTATGTACATGTACATCGTCAACTTTGATCGGGAATGGGGTGCACTGAATGGGGTCACCTTCTTCAGGGAAATTTTTAAATTTTGCCTTTACCTACCTTTTTTGTTCTTGTTTTGGTTGATGTTATGTCGCTATAGGGATTTATTGTATTATTGTTATAGGCCCTGAAGAAGGTAATAAATGTATCGAAAGCTCGGCGAAGAAGGTGAATATTTCAGTGGACCCCATTCCCGATCAATGTTGACGAAGTATTTCTGTGTTGGGTTGATCTTCATAACTGCAGTATGTACATGTAGGAGGAAGATGTCTCGTAGGCGGCCTGTTGTATATTTCGGGATCAATTTTATACCTAGAAATACCAAATAGGAGGAATTCACGAATATACTTGCTATGATGATACAGAGATAGGTACATACTCATATCGTTCTAGATGCGTGATCCAACGAGGTGGACAACAATAGATTTTGCGTGCGCGTTTCGTTCCGCGCATTCGGAACGCGTTCCACGAGCGAGCAGACCGGATGGGATCATCTCCAGCTTCAGATTATCGACTGGCTGGATTGTGGCCGATATTGACCCTTCAGGACCAACGGCCGGTGACAGATTGGCTGCACTTTTCCTCACCTTCCGCCCACCTCAGGGAACTCTCTGAATGCCTGTCACTCACTTTTCAACAACCTCGCGACAATATCATTGTTGTCGTGCCCATTGTTCACGCCGTTTTTTTAGTTCACTTTGGGATCAACCGGACTATGGCTGGGGAGACGGATGATTCCAACCTCATACCAGATGGGGAGGGGGGGAACTTATTAGGTTCAAAAATTTGAATCTCATGGGGATTTTGGATTCCTCGAAACGATATGGATCAGGGACGATGCGTCCAATAAAGAGTGACAAACTCGAAACGAGTATAGGTAATGGGAATTTAGATAAAAATGAATGAGTGAATACCTATTCTATTTCTCTCAGTAAGAATTACTCCCCTACTATATGTTGCCAAAATCGACAATAGAGTTTCTGGATTGTTCAATCGGTGCAGGGTCGTTATAATTATCTAAAAACGCACCTGTATTAATTTATTTCACAGTAGAATCTGTGCAAAGTGAACTACCATGGATTACTATTATTGTAAACAGAGTTCCAGTCATGGGTATGCGACTTATTCGTATTTTCGTATGCAGGTATGCCACTTATGCGTATTTTCTAAGAATCACTTTCTAAATTCTTCTAGATTTCTTAGATGTACTCTTGCCTACATAGATGCGGGTACCATACAAATATTAATTATAGGAAAAACCATTCCCATTCAGTGTTCTCTATGAGACAATTTTGAGGGAACGGTCCACTAACGCCATTTAGAAATATTCGTTTTTGTTGTTCAGTGATTAACCAGCGATCCATTCTCGTTTGCATGCGTTTATTTATGAGTGGTTTTATTCTTTCTTTGTCATAATTGCATAGCTAATAATTATTTTTAATACAGTGATATTATTGACACTTGGAATATACGATTATGTATTCCATTCTGTAACATCCCCTGAGGAGGCTCCACAGTCATGAGACAACCATTTCTACTTGACTCCTTCACCACTTCCTCTGTTTTCCGCAGAATTCCAAGCACGTTCGCTCCACAGGGAGGCGGTATTTTTAATTAAATACTTGTTACACCACCGGCCTTGTTACTCCTGCGGCCGAGACGTAAGATCCTGGAACTGTTACACGGAGGAGAAATACGCTGCATAGCTTCTCTGTGCAACCAAACACCTTGACGACTCATTAGGTTAGAAAAGCCGATTAATTAAGAATTTCCACGACGTGTAAACCAATTAACACGGACGCAGCTGTGCCGATAATGAACTGCTTTTTCCCATACCTTCTCAACGAAATTACGAGTTTGGAACGCAGTTAACATCGCAAAAATTTTTTTGTTCAGAGTCACGTTAAGAGAACGCAGCACATTACTACACAAGCGTATATTGCCCGCGTTTGAATTACTCTTCCGTCCATATTACTGTTCTTTCGTTGTAAGTACCTAGTGAACTGATGAACAAAAATTGAACATTCTTGCGAAACTCCTGCTTGGTTAATCCGTTGATAGATTTATTTTAGTTTAGAAAAAATAGGTTTATAGATGAGCTAAATCAAGAATTGAGATCCCAGATCAGCTAAGTCAAAAAAATAAGCTCCCAGATCAGATAATTAGAAATTCGAGTGAATAATTTAGCTGATTCGAAAACGGAGGTTTTAGATCATCTGAGTGGGCAATTGAGCTCACAGATCAGCTGAGCCGAAACATTAAGCTCCCTTAACCTTTACTTACACCAAAAATAAATAGCAGAAAAGTGTTAGGCTGAGTAGGTATCAAGTTTCAGCGCTTTTGTTGTACAGAATGAAAAGAACCCTGCAAATTATTACACAAGGGTTTATTATTTTCTCTATAGAT
>JAEMON010000004.1:14684653-14699333 GCA_030264115.1 Lygus lineolaris
TCGGTAGTGAGGAAGCAAAATGGAAACAATGAACCGTTTTCATGTTGCTGTACTTTATGATCATTGAGTTATCAGACTAGGTTTCTATACCTGCAGTGGCTCCAACATAGTTATGGGTATAATAATTATAGTGAGGTGTACCTGGATTCATTCCTTGGGGAGAAGTTTCACTCTTGATCCCTATACTAACAAGTCAGGTTACTCGTCTCGTTACACGGTGGGAACCATTAATGTATTCTACTAATATATTATGTTAGATATTGCATTCACCGACTGGTAGGTACCTATTCATTGGAAATATCCAGTTCAAGAGCATCATGACAAGTCAGGTAACTCGTGTACATGCCCTTAGAAGATATCAGGTTACTCGTATGTGGGACCCTAGTAGATATCAGATTACTCTTATATATAATATATATGCCCCTAGTAGATATCAGGTTACTAGTCTAGTTACTAGGTGACTGCATAGGTATGATTTTTTTTTAAGATAAAATTTTATAGTAGACTATACCGTGGTCACAATCCCCCCCCGGGGAAAAAATACAAAGGGGATTCCAAACCATCATTGTAGCTAACGAAGACCGTTCTCTCCGATTCCGCCTCATCTCTAACGAGGGGCATCTCCTTCCATGATTGTGCAGTTTTTCTCTTGACGTGACCCCTTCCTCCCAGTTGTAACTACTGATAGTATAGTAGATATTTATTTTATTTACATTCCTCTATCCCAACTGCCTGTGAGAACCGAGTGATGTCATTGTTAACCACAGAACTCGGGGCCCTCACAAAAAACGAGTAGTCGATCAATCAAGAAATTAACTTACTAGTGCATTTGATGTATATACATTAATTTTTGCTTCTATACAATTCTACAGCCAAGTTCATAACATTAATTAAAAACATTCCACAGAAGTGAAAAGTAGGTAGAGGCCATCAAAAAATAGTTTATGTTCAATTTCCACTACATTCTAGGAGTGTACTGACTTTTGTACTTTTTGGGGTGGTTAGGGCTGAACTGATTTTGCTTATGTTGTGGTGACCGGGTATCCCCCTGCAGGGGAACACCGGTTCCACCTAGGTTGAGCCAGGGTGGGAGGTCTTCTCCCACTCCTGGCCAAACAGTACAAAAGCCGCTGCATTTCCTCAATAAACTATGTTCTACATCACAACTCACCTCGACCTTTTTATTTCTATTTTCCTTATGATTTCCCTTGCTATATTTCTCTGTTTCATGTGCTCACGATAGACTATATAACAACTGTATAAAAAGTTGCTCATAAGACAGTAAACTACGGTTAACATTTAACTCATTTTATTAAACAAACAATGTCTAAGGTAGTAAACAATTTTTAAGGAAGCTGAGCCGCCACCGCTCCTCTCTTAGTGAACAACTCGGTTGTTCACACTCAAAGCCGTTCAACTAATAATAAATTACCTTGGAGACTCTTCGTATGATATATAAGAAACATCAATAGTATCTATAAAACTATCAGTAGGTATAGGTAATAAGTTATTTTTGAGAGACACACCGTAGGCATATATGTTTTCATTATGTTGAAGGACGTTCTACCGCCCTAATAACCTTCTTCTTTGCCTCCCTTCAATTAAAGGTTTTATCAGATAGGTTGGTGCCTAATGTTATACGAAATAAAGTAATATTTCCGGACATCCCATGAACTCAAGCTACGAGTAATTAGTACTACCCTTACCCCTCGAGTGAGGCCAAAAAGTTAATTTGAATGTTTTACAACGCCTAACAAAAAATGTGGTAAAAAAGGGTTCCAGGTGGTGAGGAAGCCACGTGCATGCATAAAAAGGAACCATATTACAGGTCGAGGAGCCTGATATTATTTACGTCATTGGCAGACCTTAACGGTCTTCCTAAAAATTGGGTCAAATTATTTCTACTGATTGCACTGTTGGCGAAAACAATAAGTACTTAGTGTACTTCGTCATATTCATTCATAATTCCGCCTGTCTATATCTATTACGCAGGTAGTTGCTGTAACTTCGGCCAAAGTAGTTTGAGAACTCAATTTTCGTATTTATGTAAGTTTGATTTGAATCCATACTTTTTGATGTCCTTTCTTCTTGAATAATATCGTGTGAACGTAATATTTGTATACTATCATTCATCATAGACATCTACCTCGTTACCTCGTTATTTTTTCGGTTTAGGCAAATCAAGATGAAATGGTCTGGGTGGTGTTCTTATGATAAGATATTGTGACCAAAATAAAACTCAGACACTGAATCTTCCTAATAAAACCTTCTTTCAAAAGAAAGCTTTGCTTTTGGAAGGGTTTTCTCTGCTCACAAGATCATAAAATAACCCGGAGCTTCGATATTATTTTTCAAAACAAAATGGATAGGGTAAAATTTCGTCAATTTTTTTTATTAGAAGAAATAAAATAGTTTCAATGTAAAATCGGTGTAGCAGTTTGAGCGTGATTTTAGAACAAACTGACAAAGCGCGCTGAGCTGATTCAATGTTGATGAAGACATCATGTTCGTTCTTCCCATTTTGATTTAATGTAGAATTTACCAATAAATGGATTGTTGCCTCCAAATTATCTGTTTTGAAGTTTCGCACTTGACATACCTACCCGGTTGTACATAAAAAGTATTTTGAAATTATTATTATTGTAAAAAAAATTACAACAAGAAATTCGCCCAGTAGGTAGGTATGACGGACATTCATTTAAAATTCTTGTCTTCTTCAGGATCCCATAACTTCTGTGAAATAATTATTTGTCCGCGGGGTGGGTATCACTGAATGACACTCATACTTACTTACTTGCACAATTCCCTTCGCTCCCAAAAGAATTCAAAAGTACCGTTATTTCATAATAAGTTGCTGAACTAGACAGCGCCAATTTTCAAATAAGTACCATAAATATCAAGATACAGACCGAAGAAGATGAAGACTTTGAAGATTCTCATGATCCCAAAGTCTAGGGAGAACCCATGGTTTGTGGAGGACTGGAGGTGGTAACAGTTCTGGTTCTCACTCATCTTTCTCCACGCATTATCATAATTCGCCAGGGAATCCCTTCAACAGCTCACGAGCTTCCGGCTTCCGACTTCCGGAGTTCTCTTATTAGCAGGTGGTTTGTTTCCGCGGAGGTTCACAAATTATCAGCTCAGAACACCTCTAAAAAATAGGCTTCAATTTTCTTCAAAGCCAAGCAAAACATTAATTTTGTCCAAAAGGCTCGAGATAAAGATCTAATGGGTTGAAGGTTTTAAGCTGCATCTTCACTGCTAGACACGATCCTTTTTTCTCCATATACATTTAGACCCAATTGGACCGCAGATACCCTACACGAAGACTAGTCCAATTTGTAGACTTTGATGATGTAAATACACGGAATTAATATCCAATATTTATCAACGTTTCCGTGGAATCGGAATTTGGATTGCTCAAACACGTACCCTAATTTATAAGTAAGTAGGTATACATAGGTAGGGCTGCGGACAAACAAAGAATAAAGTAGATAATGTCAATCGTATCCGAAATCAAGCTTAAAAAAATTGTATTAGAGTTCACTTTGCACACACTTTTGGCCTTTGACGGTACAGTGAATTCCCTCTCCAATGGATACTCAAAGGGTCCGAAAAGTGTATTGTTAAGAAGATGTTTTACTGTACTAAAAAATGACGTTTCTTAATAGTATTTTTACAAACAATTAGGCCTTTACAGGCTGAAAATCCACAGATAATGTAAACAGAAGAGCAAATAACAATAGTTGTAATTTGGACCGAAGTTCCTATAAGATAGTTTTCAGCCTAGTACCTATCTAATGTCTGAAGTTGGAATCTGGCATTATGTACTGTCTTACAATCAACTTGTTTCCGTTATGGAACGTATCAGTTGTGACAATGCATTACTCTCCTTATGCTGGGACCGAGGTCATACTGTCCGTGGAAAGGGGTCAGAAAGGGTGTCCTTTATAGAGGGGTCACAATGCATCACTTTCCCTTATCTGTACGCTGGGACCACAGTCGAATTGTCCGTGAAGACTGGTGTCCGTGAGGAAGGATTTCACCTTACAAAGTAAATATATTGCCATTAAATCTGAGAGTTCCATTATCTAAGTATCTAAGCATAGGTATTGTTTCTTTATGTTCCAGCCAACAAAAACTCGTCCTCTAGGTTGAATTTTCAAACGAAAAGTTTCCTTATTGCGCACTCAAAAGTGTTTCACATGCTTCACTTTTTTCACAAGCATTTTGTTTTCATACAGAGACATTTAATCCACCACTGCTATTGCTAAGTTTGGAATGGATTAGCGAATCGAATGAAACATATAATTGGAGAGTCATGAATACCTTATCGTCTAGCCCCTTGCCTAATATTATTCGTACGTACCTCTTAAAAACAACTTTTAGATTCCCTATTTCACATGCATATTGGTGCACAAGTAACGGGCACCTATTACCCGCACTACCGTCTTACTCCATTGTTCTTTCTTTGACCCACATGCTTGAAAGTGGTACCGGTAATTACGTACTCGGAGAATTGATAACGTTCTTCTTTTCTTACCCCAGGAAATGCCCTTCACTTATACAACCGATTCGATGGGGGTATTCATTTCAGTTTTATCATTATTCTTTTTCACCTGGTAATAATTTGTCTGAGTTACCTTACCGCTTGGACAATTAAAACAAAGTACATTCATGTTTTCTTCAAAAATAGAAGGGTGTCAGAGCCATACCATAATGACTTGCCTGTATTTCTGTTCCTTCATAATTTGCAATTCGTATACAACTAGAATTTCTCGCTGGTCTGAAGATAAAAAACTTGAATTCCTAACAGCTATGTTCGAGTGCAGACATTTCCAAGATGAAACAAAATAAGAGGATTCATAAATCGTTGGGAACGGATGTTTTTCAACAATGACAAACCGAGTCTTGGAAAATAGGTTTATCGTGAATTCACTAATTACCGACAGAGAGAAATTTATTATTGATGTTATTGGGGTAAGCTTCTTTGTACCCCTTCTATAATAGATACGGCCCATCAGGAAATTGGCCCTTTGGTTATTTCTAATTCCGAGTCTCCCAAAGGCAGCGGAACAATTGTTCTTTCGTGATTTCCTTAAACGACAAATTTTAAATTTCCACTCCCATATTCGATTAGAACTTTTCTGGACAAATTTAGTTCCGTGTTTGTCTGTCTGTCTGTCTCTCCGCGAATCCTTGCCACATACACTTAATTTCCACAGTTTTCTTCCGATTTCGATGAAATTTTCATGGATTATCCGTGTTAGACCCTAGATAGTCTCCTAGGGATTTCTGCCCTGCCGGGTCAATAACAAACCTCGATAATTTCCACAGCGTTAGATTTCTCACTATCTAATGACCCGATGCCAATCAAGCTTGGAGGGTATAAAAAAAAATAGTTAGGTTATAGTTAATAGTTTATAGTTGGGGGATGGCCTCAGGATGATTCCCTATGAACTCCATCCCAATCGGAGCTTCAGTCTCCATGGAGCAGCCGGTTGAGAAAAATATCAACACGATCGTGAATATTTCAACTCGTCCAAAGAGCAGGTGGTTACGAGGGGAAGCACCTTGCCAAAAATTGAGTTCGTCTTCACTAAAGCTATAACTTCGGGGCTCCGAGCACCATTTCTTTCATTAGTTTCCTGCTGAGATCAATAAACGAATAAATTTAGTGCCCTCTTTTTAATTGTGATTCGGGGAAGATATCTCGGGCAACAGGTGCTACTTAGGGGTGAGCAGCTGATGGTTAGATAACCACAAGTTCACTTGGGTCTCGACAGAAATTGAAGTGGACAGCTCAGAATTAATTTCAATGAAGAGAGAAAATAAGGGGGTTTTCGTGTTCAATTCATCGTTAATCAGCCTTTTTCCGATGTATTTTCAATTTGAACGTTCCCCAATTATCCAGTACACGGTCGTTTCTGTCGATGAACGCTTCATCATCACACATGATTACGAGATCAGGTTGTGGCGGCTATTAAAAGCTCCTCACTTCGAGTGCCTTCTTAATAACTAACGTAATATCTTGTTGACAACTCAGGGAGTCAACATTAAGAAAATCCACTTAGTTTAATTTTTTTTATGTACTAAATGTCTCGTTTCATTTCAAGAAGTACTAAATCCAGAATTGAAATTTCAAATATTTGCCTAAATTCAAATGAAGAAAAAACGAACTAAATGATTGTCAAATGATAAGTTAGAGCGTTGTGACGGAGCCACGGTTTGCTCCTCCAAGGATACTTAGTAGTAGTACTTAGTACTAAGTATACTAGGTACTTCACCAGTTATGGTGGGATTCGACGATGGGAGATACCCTCGTCTGCCTAGTGGGGCCGTTCAAATTTGGATTTTCAAAGAGTGGTTTAAGTTAAGCTATTTTGACCCGTAATTTTCAAAATTTGACCCCTCAGAGTACTGAAAAAAATGTGGCCAACAAACCCATCCGTTTTTTTGAATTGTTTGGGATTTTTTAGAACATAACAACATTATATATATGCTCTACAAAATCCGAAAAAAAATCAAGATTATTATCTAGGGTGAGATATTGTCCGAAGTGACGTATTAAAAATTTTTGAACTTCAGAAATCGTTCAAGAACGGTCTGAAACGGATTTCCTTTGAGAACATATTCGTAACAAACATTTTGGAGCCATTGCATTACAAGTCGCTAAAAAGTAAGTAGGTACAGTTGATAAAAATGTATGGATATTCCACCGCCGTTGCTGCTCCTATGAACTTCGATTCGAGTGTTTTGAGCCCACTCACTCATCCCTACAACACCTCACATTGATAACAAGCTGAAAAACAATAATTTAGTTTTTTAGTTGAAATAACGCGATAATAATAGTTTTAGTTGATTCTCAAAACTAATTTTACATGCATAAATTAGTTTTTAGTTTCTCCTTTCAACTAAAAACTAATTTAGTTCAAGAGTTAGTTTCGGAGATAAACTAAAACTATTAGTTTCAATTTCTATTCAGTTAGTTATGGTGCAACTCTGGTTCTACATACAACTCGTGGTTCCTCATTCGGAGAGACCCTTGCATTTTGATTATATTACCCTTCGTGCTAGTACGAAAATGCGAAACGGCTTCGTGGATTTTGACAAATAAGTCGAGAGAAAGGATTATTGCTTGGGAGTCACGAGCATGTTCGAAGGGCGGTCTGTTCTTTGATTTATGCCCTTCGCTAGAGAATAGGAAGAATGTAGGCACATCGGTATAGTCGTCTTTTTGGAGAGGGGAATTTACTATTAAATGCTCAGCGTGCTCCTTACATGGACGTACCTGTCTTTGGGGCACCATAGCATCGTGAAGGCGGAATCTCGTCTTGTGGAACCCACGCCACGGTTCTCTATGAGTATGTAGGTATGCACAAAAAGGAATGCACAGACTTCAGTGTATGCCTACATCATTCGTATTCGTTATTCTTGATTTTCTACAGATTAAATTACCTTTATGACGTGAAAAATGTAGGCATCATCAAACATCGATAATAATTGTTTAGTGAGTACGTGTATGCCAATTTTCCGTAAAATACCCGTTCCACTATGACATATCTGCCTTAACTGGCTAGGATTTAGTCAAAAACATTGACGTAGGACCGAAATCTGTTACGGAAGTTGGGGAAATAATGTGCAACTAGGTATGACAAGAGTTCTAGAGGCTGCAGAAATAATGTGCCGTTTATTGGTTTGACAAGGCTACAGGCCCAACTCTAGTTGACAAGTTCCTACTGCATATATTTCATCCTAATTTGACAATGTTCCAACTGCACGCTCGATTCTAATTTGACTAAATTTCAACTTATGATTGGTATCGATATTCCCAAAAGGCGTGGAGAAGACCCAAAGTATTTTCCCATGATGGAAAGTCTGGATTTTTTTAAAGGGTAGATGAGAACTAGTTCGTTATTGGTTATTGCAGACGAATGTCGTTCTATAGGTCAAATTTTGGTCATACATTGTTATGGGAAGATTCATCAATCATCATAATAATATGCCATTTATCTGGCTAGGGCAGTTGGGAGCCAAGGTGCCCATCTTGCCGAGGGATCTGATATATGATTTAGAATGTTTCGCATCCAACAACAACACAATTACAAGCGTTTTACTTGAGCACTCACAAGATTAGGAATAACGTACGTGTCCGCACAAAAGCCCATAGGGATCTAACTGTTAATGTGAGTTCCAAGGACAACACCCATTCACCATCCATTATTGCCCAATTGAACGGCTAAGATTTATGAAAAGCCACCTCGTTTTCATTCAAATTAGCCCAGTAGGAATATAACGAGATTAACCAACCCTTTATTAGTACCTAGCCTAAAACAGCCTCCCATTATTCTGTAGTCATCCGTTTCTCCAGACTTCGACCTTGGAAGGCCGAGGTATAGTTATCACGAGCCGGTTATCTTCGCCCAGATGTCTTGTCTAACCCCTTACCTGGGACTACAGATAAGCCCCGTGGGAAGCCAGCTGCAACCGGGGACCACGCATTTTTATGACGAAGGCCTCAGATTAATTATCTTCGGCACAGAAGACTTTCGGGGCAATCAAAACACCTTTTGGACTCCTGATGCGCTCACAACCCTCCACGGTCTATAGTTAGGGGTTAAAAGGGTTGCAGCTTTTCAGCTACATACGTTCGTCTGACCTTGTTGTCGATGTATTATGTCATTTAGAACTCTTAAAAAACAAACTGAGGAAGCTGAAATAATTCACCGAACGGGCTCTTTTGTAAATTGGAACATGGAATAAGGAGGACGCACTAGAGAGACCTAAACAAATAATAGTTTTATTAGTAAACATCAAGATGCACGGGGTTGCGGGACATACTTTTTGTTTTGTCAAGTAGGTACATACTACGTATTGTATTCATCATTTTTGGGCTACGTACTTCTTAGCGTAAGCGAAGTTTTTCGAGGAAAGAGGAAGCTGGGAATTCTCGGAAAACGAAATGGCAGGATTGATCGAGAGAATAAAGTCATAAAATCCGTCAAGATGGGTAACACGATGCTATTCAGGATGAAAAAAATTTGTTGGTGCTCGATTCCAAAGGTTTATTATTGAAAATAATAAACCAAAACTACCGTACCGCGCCTTCGACTAAACGCGCCGTGCCGAAATACTGTTCCTGTAAATTCGGCGGCTATCACGAGCTCCACTCAATAAAAAATCAATATTTGCCGGGACATCAAAACGATTACCATTGTTTGTTTGTTTTCCATGTTTCATAATGTTTTGAGAATCAGCAAAATATTATTTCTCCTGGCAATTCTCCACGAACTGTCATGTCGTTATATGAATATTAGCTTCCGCTTCCGGGATCAACAACAATTATTGTATTAATTAGTAGGAACTTGTTTTGGAACGCGGAAAAATAACATTAAAGTTCCATCAGAGACATATCATTTCCGAATCACTATTGTGGCGGAAGTTTTTTCTCAATTCCTACAGCTCTGTCTGACGCGTGGTCCATTCGCACCATCAGTACGCCCTGAGAGAAGAGAAAGTGAAGAGGAGAGGGTGGACAATAATAAAGAAAACTATATATTTAGGTAGGTATGATTTAAAAAAAGTTGGGTGTGGCACATAGCTTCCTCGTATCCATAACATGATTTTATTCATAATATATATATTTTAAAAATCATCAAAGGGCTACCTGCAAATCCCTGAAAATTCCATCGAAATCGGATGAAAATTGTGGAAGTTATGCAAGGATTCCCGGACACAGAGACAGACAGACCGATAGACCGACAGACAGACAGACAGACACGAAACCAAAATTGTTCAGGAAGGTCTAAAACGTAAAACGCGAGTTGAAATTTTGATTTTGGAGGAAAAAACATTTTCATTTCCCAAAAGTGAAAACAATGCTTCCGCTACATTGGTAGACTCGGATGCAAAATGTAATCATGGGTACTATTAAGAGAGGAGACCATGTGTAGTAATTTTCTTTTTCATTTGTCCTTACTTTACATATTCACAACATGTGTGGGTTTCCCTAGAGATTTCGGAGTATAATAGCCAAGTCCTCTTCTTCAGTTCCGTTGTACAAGCCATTATATCGGTTGGTCATTAGTTGGTTGGCATTTCGCAATAAAATGTGTACCTATCTGTATTCCCATCCAAACTTGATTTCTTCGACTCACATGGATCAAAATTAATCATATATTCCTTAATTGTTGGACTAATTGCAATAGCCGAATCTTTTTCCGAAATTCGATGATGCAACTGAATTTTATGTTGTGTACAATTCTGCATCGCTTTTTTCTGTACGCCAGCTTGGATTCACTTTTTACGTAAGAAGTGATGGCTTACACGAGGTCTACAGACAGCCTTTGCATGAACTGGCCGTGATATGGTATTCCCCCCGTGCACCTCTCAACTCCACGGGGTTTATCTTTAGTATCGTAGTCTCATTGTCTGCCTCGGCCAACCCTCTGCATATCAATAGGGTGCCCCCCCTGCACCCCTCAGGCCACAATTCTAGGAAGGGGGCGCATTCCTCGCGCTCCTTATTCCCAATATTCTCACGGCCCTGGGTCCTTCTCAGATCCACTCCCCTACCAGGAGCTCCTGCGACGCGCCCTTCGCCGCTTCCTGGTTCCCTCATGTCTGCGGCTGTTCCTCCGGAAACGATCCAGATAGATGATCAGCCGAGTTGCTAGTGACCCAGGCGCACCGATGTTCGAGATTTATCCCTAAACGCGGGATTTTTCAAGTGCACTTGGGAAATAGCCAAAATCGGGATTTTCGAGAGTTTTGGCACCAATCGAACGCTCGAGGAATCTCTGATAGTTCGATTCCGGGCGCCAACGTAGAATATGTTTTACTTCCAATATTGAGTTCAGTTGTTTTTACCTTTCGGCCTCGAAAGCATGGTTTGGAGAGATTTGATGGGTTTTGTATTGAGCATTGATGTATGCAAACCGGAAGCGTTTCCCAAACGCTTGGGAATATGGATGAGATCATTATCGTAGGTAGGTGGTAGATAAAGGATGAAATCGTAATTAAATAAATTATTCTGATCCTCCGTTCCAGATTATTTAATTAATTAAAAAAAAGAAAAAACAGATATTCCTCAATTTTAGTTAATGGCATAATGCATAATTAAATGAGCATTGATTTAAAGAATGGATTTATTTATTTTTTTGTTAAATAAATATAGTGGTACCTTGGTACCTACCTATACAAATACTTACTCAATTTTTTTTTAAAATCACAAAAATAGTCATTTTCCGCTCTTCCTTCGGTTTGTGACAGGGAAAATTCCACCATGGTCACTTAGGAGAGAATTGAGACTTGTTGAGATTTCTCGAGAGATTTCCAACTAAATTCCAGTCAGATCCCGTGATAGTGAATTGCCTTTTCGTTGATGAATTGGGGAACTTATTGTTGATTCCTCTATTAGTCTACCGTTGAAAAGGAAAATAAAGTAGGTAATCAAAATCAAAATAAATTAATATTCATCCTAGCGACGATCGGAGACTTGACAGTGATTCACTATCATTTTCCGATCACTAGATAGAAACCGGTTCAGAATACGATAGTGAACATCACTTCAATAACAATGGGCAATTCTGGCTATTTCATGTTATCGGTTAAAGATTTTAGTGAGGGCTTTCCAAAAAGGTACTACATATCGGGTATCCGATGATTGGAAGTGAGCTGAAATGAGTGCCGTAAAATCGATGCAGATGACGTCACGCGTAATCTTCTCACCCAACCTAATAAACATTTTGAGCTGAAAATTTGAATTAAATGGTTTTCAAGGATGCTGAATCCAAATTTGTAGTCGAAAATGAAAAAATTACGACGCACCGGAATTCCCCGTTATTACATTCTAACCAAATGCCAGAAATACGAAACACCTCTATACTACGTTGAGGTCGATGATCACGTGAAACTGAAAGTGGTTTTCACGGCCATGTTTCAATCACTAGCCATGAAATGGTCAGAAACACGATAGTGGAAGTCTTGAAAAACTTATAAGTGATACACGACCATGTTCTGATCACTAGCCAGAAATCGGTCAGAAACACGAAGGTGAATGTCTTCATTTTTATTGCGGTTGAGGGTCGAACCTTCTCAATACACACTTTGACGTCGAAGATCACTTGAAACTGGAAATGATTTTCACGGCGATGTTCCGATCACTAGAGCCTGAAAAGGCCGGAAATTTGGATAGTGAATAACTTCTCCAATGGGGATGTCATTTATAGGTTCCGCAAAAGATGGGAGCTGAGGGCCCCGCCCTGGCTGGCGGGGGACTACAAGACTCGATAGGACTTCGATAGGTCTCAATAGTTGGGTACCCCTCAATTAGCACTTTTTGCAAAGCCCTCACTAGGTAAGGATTTCAAATAAATGACATGATGAAAAATAACCCTCCAAGTTCCCCATTATTGTGGTGAGTCAAAATCACGCCCTAACCAAATGTCGGAAGCATGAAATTCGAAACCTAAACTGAAAGTGATTCACGATTATATTCTGACCACCAGCCAAAATTCGATCAGAAACAGGATAGTAAATCGTTGACTTCTTAAAATATCGTTTACTTGGGAAACTCGAGGTGCATCACGACCACGTATATAACGAATGCCAGACAGATACCTATTCCCATTTTTGGTAATACAAATTTAGGTTTCTACAAATCGGAAAACGCTCCCCTTTTGTTTTTCCTTCCATTTTCTAAAAAGAACTGATGACTGCCAGTGTCGGTGGGATCCCGTGTACTGGTGTCAGGTCATTCCAAAAAATATCAGTATTTTACACATATTAGTGATAATGAGCCAGTTACAAAATAACCATGAGTACCTAATTATCCACGTTCATTCCCAATTTTGATTCCCCAGGGAAGGTATGTATTCGTGTAAGGAGGAAAATACTTTTGTCTTTCAAAATCAAAATTTCCACTTGCTTTGTGCGTTGCTTTCTGAACAATTTTTTCAGTTACTGTGTCTGTCGGTAGGTCTATCTATCGGTTTGTCTGTGATAATTCCTTATCCCGGGCAAAACTGTACGGATGTGGTTCGATTTTGATGAAATTTTCAGGGATTGTATGAGATAGCCCCTAGACAGTCTCCTATGAGTTTCATCTCTACATGACGATTACAAGTTTTTTGGAGTTTTTATTCTACTTTTTCAATGGAGAGTGCTCATAAATAGAAGTGGAGCCAGAAAAATGGAGAAAGCTCCAAAATGGTAATAATGGTCTTATGCTAAAGAAGATTATCATTGAAATGTTATAACCAAAAATCTCAGTTGCTGTGTTGCTCATGCAGGAAAATTCATTTCTATTGGAAAGTTTGATTTCTGAAATTAACCTCCATGAAAAGGCAGCTTCATTTCATTGGAAAATGGTTAAATACGCCAACTATCCCCTGATTTGTTGAAATAAGCACAGGCGATTGAAGGTAATATCTTCGAGTATATATTATATACTCAATACTGTTCTTCATTTGCATTCTCACCCTTTTCGAGAATAGGCGATGGTATCAAATGGTGCTGAGACCGATAACGGGAATCTGGCTGAGGGAAGGGGTTGCAGCCTTGCACCTGTACGAGCATTTAAATGTTATGCAAAGGCGAGGAGGCTGCCGGGACAGGTGGGACCCGCAGTCCCCGTGCCCCACATTGCTCTTACCATTCTTTGACAACAAAAATATACTCGCCCTCGAACGACCCTTTTATTACACTAATAGGTAATAAATAAGTAGGTATGTTGCAACACAATATTGAGAACTTAGAAATCAACAGCCAGTAAGCAATTATTTATTCTAGTCAATCAAAATCCTGTTGTTATGACCCCATTTAGACGTATGTAGGTACGCCGTTTATTTTGCAATAAATTCCAGTGTGCCAGATTTCAATTCAAAATGTTGTCTAGTTAGGTCCGGTTAAGATTTCGCGAATGGTCTTAATAGTTATTGTTTTCATTGATTTCGAATGCTAGTGAGAGAACGTGCGAGTTTAATTTATTATATTATTATTAGAGATTATATTACAATAATATTATTATTAAATTTATTATTATTATTATTATTTATTTTAGAGTTTTATTCATTATAGATAGGCAGATATTCTGTTTTTATATGTTCGCCCAAATCGAAATTTACTCCTTTTGAGCAGATGGAAGTTAAAAGGACTACATTTCAAATAACCCACCGGGTCCTACATGAAAAATAGATTTGAGAACGGGCTCTTCCTCACTTATAAATTCAAATTGAGACAACATTTTCACATATGAATTAAATTGTGAATTCACACAAGGAGTAAGGATGAAGTTGAAATCATCTAAACTTTTAGCGAATTTCGAAGAAAATTAAGCTATTGCAATAGCTTCAAAATTTGTATAATGCAAATTGTTGACAATTTTCTCCATGGAAATCCGTTTTAGACCATTCTAAAATGATTCCTGAAATGTAACACTTTTTTTATATGCATAAGTACATGTATACATATATATTTATATGTTTATGTTTGTGTCATTCCAGACGATATCTGACCGAGGAATCGAACTAAAAATCTGAAAAAATATCAAAAGAAAGGATGAGTTCGTTGGCCCAGAATTTTTGGAGTTCTCTAAGGGTTCAAATTTCGAACATTAAGAGTCAAAAACGCTAAAAACCGCGTTTTTTTAGGTTTTCGGTGTGAATTACCATCTTAAACA
>JAEMON010000004.1:14705921-14717330 GCA_030264115.1 Lygus lineolaris
ACGTTTTTTTTTTAACTGCACATTCGGATTCTATGTCAGATTTCAAGGGAAAATGTCAATTGAATTTTTTAGTGCGTAAATACGCTCAGAATGACAAAAGATTAGTTAAGTAGTTATTTGGTTATAGTGCCTAGCTGCCAAATATGATACATGAGTTTTATGAGTTGTGGGGTGCAAGCAGACAAAAACAAGGGAACGACAAACTCCACTTGTTTTTGTTCAACAAGTGCCCACCGCAAAATACAGCGTGTACATCAGCATATCGAGAAAACCATTTGAATTTTTCAATGTTGGTGGACAAAAGGAAACAAACTTGTTTTTATGGCATCTCTGAGGCCACGGTCTGTGGACGAAAACTCTTTGGAAGTCTACCGTATACGAGTTAATAATTGTAATGAGTACTGTCCGGTGCTATTGAAGTTTTTGTTAGGACCCTCCTTCACCAACGCCGTTTGAACACCACCCACTACACCAGGCCGGGTACCTGGAAAGTGACGTCACCTGACAATACCCAAGACAAGTTATGCCAGGAATGCGATGAAGAATAGTTGGTGTATAAGACAAAATGGCGTTTCCACGGTAGGTATTTTACGACTCGTGAAATACCTTCCGTAGAACGGCCTCGTCCAACGTTCAAATCCCTTCAAATTAATATTTTTTTGTAGCCTTCGATCTCTCAATCATCGTGTTTCCATCGGCTGAGAGATGAGTTGAACCACCCCATGAATAGTTTTACTCGAGTCAGAACTGTCACTTGAAGAGAAACAATGAAATTCGAATCTGACGCAAGGAAACTTCAGGATATCTTAAATTAAACAGTTAGAAGGTGCCTATAAGAGTACATGGAAATGGCAGGTATAACAACTATACATATTTCAATTTATGATAAGGTACCCATGTAATCATTGAAAACCCTAGTAATTCAGCATGAGGCAACCTGCTGCACATCCACATTTCATACTTACAGAAGGAGAATCCATCATAGAATGACCGGCGGCCTTTTTTTCTTTGAAGACAGTGGGCTGAGCCGGGCCAAACGCAACCGTAAAGAATCGAGGTTGATTGTATAGAAAGGAACAATGCTCCCAGGTCTCCTTCCATATTGTCACTGAGTTTTCTCAATTAAACGTAATGACGTCGTGGACAGTGAGTTTCGGAAAAGACACTCAGACACGCCACAATTATTAGGTACTACACTTTGAGGATTGAGGAGAAAAGAACAACATTTTCTTTGGAAACGCTTGAGTTCGAACATCAGGAGGAAAAAACTCACTACAAGAAAATAAACCGAGTGAAAAAGATATGAGAAGAACAGAAACCGGTAGTCATGAGCACCGTGTCGTGCCCGATGCGGTAGCTCACAGAAAGCCGCATTATTACTTTTCTGTGGAAGGTAGAGGTTCAGTATATTGTACCACATTTTTGTATGGGTACGTGACAGTAGTTCTTCAAGTAGTGGAAACTGATTTTCATCGCAAAGGTACAGTTAGAAACATTTCTTTACTATGGTGGAGAATCCAAAAGCAACCAAATCGTACTCGTATTATATAAGTAGGTTCTATAATGGTATAGGTAATAGGCAAATTACAAAATGCAACTTTGTTGTAACCTCATTATTACTTTTCTGAGGGAGGAAACTGATTTTCATTGGGAAGGTACAGTTAGAAGCATTTCTTTACTGTGGTAGAGAACCCAAAAGCAACCAGTCGTATATCGTAATCTTATCATAACTATAAAGTTTGTTCGCAGTGACCACCGGCAAGAAAGCCGTTAGCAACCACGTTCGGGCGTTTTCTGATTATGATCATTCCTGCTGTTATAGCATCCATGCTGGTCTCATTCGGTTTGTAAACCACTTATAAATGATACTGCGAACAAACCTATTGGTATGGTATTAGGAAATGAGTAAATTACAAGTAACAAAGTAAATAAAAGTAATAAAACATAAAATCATAAATATATAATCATAAATTAAATATCATCATTATTAGAATTACAAAATTAAATGCCCTTAAATAAAAGTTCTCCATACGTAAACGCACTTAATTTCTACTAGCGTACCTAATGAGTTAAGATGTTATCTTTATACCAATAATTGGAATCCAAGATAATGCATAGGTAAGTAATAATGATGATTGATTCAATTTGATGACAGTAAGAAATGCGTGAATTCCTCCCTATTAGTATCTATACGCTGAAAATTCCAGGTAAGGTATTCAACTCCTTTGAAAAAATCTGATATTTACATATATTTACATATATTGTTCATTTACTATTCATTGCGAAGAAATTTAACTAGCTTAGCTATTTAACGCTTTTTTGTGATTTATTTATGTTATAGTCATGCTAGAAAAGTATCGGGTTACATAGAAGGTACAGAGATTTCGTGGATAAATAGAGTAGCTGTTGCGTCCGTCATGCAAGAAGGATTTACCTTTCTCACGATTTGGGATGCTCCAGAGGACAACAGGTGCTGTAAAAGACATCTGCTGATGGAAGACATCTGCTTCCCCCTCAATCTCGACGAACTTTCCTGAGTAGGCGATCAAATCGAAGTTGTTTTTGTTATTGAAGGGTTCAACATGAAGCTTCTCGCTTCGACAAATGATATTTTCCTCCATATTTACAGGGATCTGATGTGTACTTACACTCGGCCGTACCTACTCAAAAACTAGAAGTTCCATTCATAAAGTTTGAGTTGATGAGCGAAGTTTCAAAGCATTATTTTGACCCATTTTTTGGGTGATAGTAGAACATTTTGCGCTGATACCGAATATACCATATAATGTTCCTATGTTTAAGATACTAATTTACACCAAATACCTCAAAAAACACGTTTTTAGGAGTAGGTAGTAGTTTTTTTGGAGTAGGTACTCCAAAAATTTTAGCCAACGAACTTATCCTTTCTTTTGAAAGGAATATTGAAATTTTTCGAATTTTTAGATTGATCCCATGGTCAGGTATATACGTCTTATTGTATCTATTGTCAATAATCCAGATATACGATACAGATATACGCCAGATGTAATACGTCTTATTGTATCTATTGTCAATAATCACATCCAACAAACTATTACAAAGCAACCATCCTATATTTTTGGAGATGCAGCCTACCTTCAGGTACAGCTTCTAACTGCTGTGCATGGAATGTTGCTCAGCGATATGAACACATGACTGATGGTGGGGACATCTCATAAAAGACATCCGTTGATGTCGATACCAACATTCCATCGAGATGTCTTCAATGGATCGGACGAGCGGGTGTGCAGAGAAGCGAGAGAGTCGGTGCGGAATGGAAGGCCATACAGTCTCCTGCTATGCCCCCCACGACAGATAAGTAAGTGCGCACTCGGAGGCCTGTTTCACCTCAAGTTTATGGGTTGCGCCGCCACCGCACCTCCGCTCCATCCTATCACACCAGCCAGTAGATAAAACCTTCTATCTAATCTCCACTTGTACATCCTCATGTTCCGAACATAAGCGGCATCATCCTTACTGCCTTAATAATTATTACGTGGAGCTGCTGCACCGTCTGGATCATTTTGTTCGTCATAAAGTTGGTCCCAAGCAAACGTTATCACAATAACCGGGTTTTACAGTATACGGAGCACTCAAAAGGACCTCAACAATATTTGAAATGTCAACGGTTTATTAACATTGTTGGATTGTTGCTATCAAGATATTGGCCCAATATCTTCTCACCTTTGTAACATGGTAATTATTGATCCAATTGCCAAGAAAGGCAATCATCTAGGAGCGAATTCGATCTACTTGTATTAGGAACTGAGGAACCGTAGTTTCAAGGAATTCACGTTTACACATGCGCACACGCTATTAGTAGTCCGACTTATATGCAATTAATAGAGGTGTGTAAGTTGGTACCTGTATAGATTTGCCATGGACATGGAATTGGCCATAGACTGACAGACAGACACGGAATACAAATTGTGCAGTAAGCTTTGACAGCAAGAAGCAAACGAAAATTTTGATTTTGGAGGCAATTTTTTTAAAAATTAATTCTTGCTCGAATACATAGCTTTGTGAGGAAGCAAAAGTACTTAAGTTCCAGTCTGTATTGTACACCATCGTCAATGATTAGATACTTCATGAAAATGAATAGGTTGGTACCTACTTATTATAGTTATTTCATTTCCATTTTCAAAATAATTAATCATAGAGAAGGAAATCAGTATATGATTTCCTATTCTATGATTAATTATTTCGAACTTACTGTCTTTTTTCTTGTTATCTCCATGGACGGTGGAAATACCTACTGCTACATTGGGTTATGAGAGCCCATCTGTCAACGCCCATTCATAGAAATTCTATCGATGCCCAGTTTCAATGATGATACTGTTCCGCACGACATAACTGCTTTGCGGGCATTCCAATGCCTTTCTAACTCCTCCATTTTGGGCACCTAGGATCGGGACTCCTTGATAGTGATTGTTACGGTATTGATGAGCTCTGATCTATATAATATATCTACTAGTTTTAAAATCGTGAATGAGCTCTAAAGATAGGGGTACCATATTAGGGCACTTCCCCCTCATTTTCAACTGTTTAATATTACTTTTGCATAACCTGACGACCTCTTTGAATAAGTGGGGAATTTATCTATGTAGGTAAGTACCTACCTTTAAAAAAATTGTTCAGAAAGCTCTGAAACGTGAAAACAAGTTGAAATTTTTATTTTGGAGGACAACATTTTTTTCTTCTTCTTCTTGCACGAATACATAGCTTCGATAGTGAGGAAGCAAAAACTAACCCAGAGCTTGTGTGTTTGTGTGCTCTCTCTTCTGAATTTTGATCTCCTGAGTGTCTTTGATGAATTTACTTGATTAGAGTGAATACAGCGGCAATTGACGTCTTCGAAAGAAGTGGAGCTTCGTGATTTAGGTTAAGACGAATAGTGAATGGATAAAAAGTAAGTGGAGGGGCAGAGGACATTGGCCGTTACGGTCTTGGGTAGGATGTGTGCTTATGGGCCGTGCCGGGTTACCTTACACTCGACTCGGACCACCTAACTCCTTCTGGCGTTGCCTTTGTCCCGACTTGTTGCCTGAGAAGACAATCACACGAGCGGCCTCCCTCATAGCTACCTGTCGGGGGGTATCATCCAAAGATTCATCGCAACTATAAAATAGAAGCTGTTGAGTGAAAGGCCTGTATGTTGCGGCTAGATATTTGCAAAAATTGCGTCGGAGAAGTGGCAAACATGTACAGGTACCTAATAGGTACTGTGGATTTCAGAGGTGCGGAATATTGGCTTTTACCTTGTGGTGCGAAGGACTACTATACCTACTTCTACTGTAAGAATGGGGCGCAAAGAAATATTTTCACCGGTCCCAATGACAATATTATCCATGAGAGAAGATCAGGGCTATAGCAATGGGACATACCTAGCAATGTCACCTAGCAATGTGCCCTATCAATGTTACCTACCTTGCCTCTACAATGGCGCAAACGTAAATTTTGGATTTTCAAACGATCTAATTCTCCGACTTATTATAAATATATAAGGATGGAAAGAAGGTATTCTAGTCCGACTGCAGTGCCTTTTATACGAGAACAGCATCCAAGTATTTTTAGAGGGCCAGATTTAATGTAGACAGGGAGCAAGAAAAAATAAATGTAGGACGTGATATGATCTGTCAACCAGCCCACCAGGCCTCCAAATTTAGCTTGTTGAGTTGCACATGGGGACTATGCCCTCGTGACACACTGGTACAATGAGTGTGCACCCGAAAATACTCGAAAGGAGGAACTGCAACGATAACCCTTTCTCCGTCAGTTGGTCGGCATCATGTCTCCGGTTTTTGATAAGGATCGCCTACTTCCGAAAGGCTTACGGTGTTTCCAGACATGCATCCCGGAAATAAGCAGCTGCTTGAGAGCTCCGACCACCCACAACCACGCGTTACTGAGCAGACCTACTTACCCCCTTAGTCCCCAGACAGTTGTACTAACGAAGAAGATCAGGGATCCATCGACAACTGAAAAAAACGTGATCTTATAGAAGATAAGAAGCATGTGTGATGGCTATAATCAGCTCATCCTGCTCATAAATGCGCTTCGTCTACGCCACATACTTATTATCAAGTTTCATTGTACAACAAAGATTTTCCCCAGTTTAAATTTTTTTATGGTAAAAATTTCATTGTTGCATTTTAGTATCTGAATTTTATATGAACGAATGGAGAATTCCGGTGTGTCGTAATTTTGCTTCAAATTCGGATTTAGCACCTTTGAAAACCCCTAGAGTTCTAATTCTCAGCTCAAAATGCTCATTAGGTTGGCTAAAATGGGTGAGAAGATCACGCTTGACGTCATCTGTATCTTTTTACTATATCAGCACCTAGTTGGAAAGCTCTCACTGAAATCTTTCAGTTGAACGAATAAAATGGAATAGCCGGAATTGCCCATTTAAAAATGGCATTGAGAATAAGAGAATACGTATATCAAAAGTACCCAGACCAAGTACAGAGAAGATACAGATCATATCCTTTCTATTCCTGCTCCCCTCAGCCCTCCCCTGACAGCGACCCATCTCATAACATCCAAAGACCTCCTCCTTGGAGATCCTTTATCCGCAATGGGTTGACGGAGGTTTGGTCGCGAAGGAAAATATGCGTTCTGGGTTGAGGTACAGAGAAAGAGTATAATATAATGTGGATTCTGAGTGGAAGAGGAGGATTTTCGTTATTTATACAGTCTATAAACTGGTGCAGAATGCTACAACGCAACAACGAACGTCATCAAAATTGGTGCAGGCGTTCCTCCCAAACTTGGGTAAAGACAAAGGAACTCGTTCTAAATATAGGGGATTTTCAGCATCCTCACCCGCCCGTGGGTTGTTCCCACGGTCTCTGGACTCGGCATTACAAGAAAAGCGTGTCCGTCGTCAAAAGCTCGGTCTTCAGAAAGGTCTGAAACACTCGCCTTACGTGAAAAACGAATGATTTATCTCACCAGCCGAAAAACAGTCACCTGGAGTGGAAGCCGGCACCTGCCAGTCTGCTACCTGACCTCTTGTGTCACCTTCGTTCGTATTGTTGGTTTCTCTACCCAGAAAACTTGATGAACCGAATCCAATCACGGGGATTCAGAACTATTCTGTTGAGGCACCTTAAATCCTCAAGGAACCATAAAAAATAGGAACATGGCTCGTGCGAATGGTGACCCGAATTTTCAATCCCTCAATCACGATTCCCTGGAAGTAATGTACTCAAATAAGAAAAAACGCCTTTCAAGTTGGGTATAAAACCGTCTAGGGCTCAATCCACACTATCCTCGAAAATTCCATCAAATTCGAACCATAATTTCGTATAATTAGATTGATTCGTATCTGAAGGTGATAGTGGTAGTAATTCAATTTACCTTAATTACAACGTTAATTGCCGAAAAAAGGTTAAGGACCCACCCAAAATTCTCTTTCACGTTAAAAATCGTGGAAAGAAAACGAAGGAAATATTGTCGCGCCCGAAGATCTTAATCTTCACACAACACAGGAGGCAGCAATTAAGACGTCTGACAGCGGAGGTATAAACCATCAGCCAAAAAATGGCGAGGTCGTTCAACCCCTTTTCAGCTAGTTTTACGAATTTCGCACGCTTGGAGACGCAATTCTCAACAGACGGACGATTTTCGTAAACTGTTTCCGTCCTGTGTCCCTTTTGGCGATGATTCCTATTATCGGCAATTAAACTGTTGATGTTATCAAACTCTCAAGTACTTCTAGTTCCATCGCTATCTCAAGTCGGGGCCATTAAGTTTCTCTCAAGCGTATCTGATGATGAGTACTCCTACCCATATAGGTTAATCTATATTAATACAATTTTAATTTCTGTATATACATTGATTATAATCATGAAATTTTGCGTTTCCTTTCCGAATCACGCTATTTGAAGAAGATCAGTACTATTGTTTCACTGTCTCTCTGATCCGTTTGTTTGTCTGCTTTTCATGGCCACAGAGACCATTCGATAATATTGGTGCGAGTTGGGGATCTTTGGATTGATCTACCTTGGGCACTACCTAACTTAGATTGTAACTATAAGCTATTTGGATTTTTTTTTAATCTGAGCCAGAGGGGTAGTTTAGGGATAGGAGTGAATCCACGGGAAGGGGGGGTATTAGGCCAACCTCACCCAATACATAAATTATTTGAAACTATAAGGGAACCAATACCTCAAAAACAACCAACATGTAAATCCAGTTGAGGGGAAGTTTTCAGGAAGAAGGTGGAGTAAATCCGGGATTTTCGGGTACCACGCACCACAGTAAAATTATATACCCCCCCCCCCCCCCCCCCCCCCTGAAGGAGAAAGGAATGTGTCTAAATCAGTCCAAATCGGTTGGAGACACCTCGAAAAGCTGAATTGAAGACGATTTTGAGCCTGAAGCAGAATACCTATACTTGTAAAGTAAGAGTTTGTGTAAGTAAAATGTTATGTAAGTTAGGTAATATAGTTGTATTTCTTTCTTCTGCATTTGTATTGTATTTGTATTCGTTATTTGTATTCTTGTATTTGTTCTTTCAATTTGTATTTGTATTTCTTTCTTGTTCCAGCCTCTCATGTCCTCAACAGCTCCATCGAGTAGTGGATACCATACTAAAAACGTATGAAGAAAAGCAAGTTTGCATGGGTCTATACATCGACAACGAGAAGGCCTTTGATAAGGTTTGGCATAGTGGGTTGTCAAGCCGAACACTGCAAGAGCACATCCGTCTGATCGAAGACTGGGCAAACCACTGGCGAGTGAAGGTAAATCCCTTTTAAGTACACTCTTGTCAAGTTCACGTACCAAAGGAAATTGACCCACCATCAAAATCTAAATGGCACGGGCCATTTAACCTCTGTCATTAAGAAAGCTCGAACGAGGATGCACATTCTTATGCCGCTACTCACCAGCTCAGCTCTAGCCCTTTCCACCAAGCGTCTGATGTATTTAGCTCTCATAAGGCCAATTTGGCAATATGGATGTCAAATATGGGGATCTGCATCAGACAGTCAAATAAAAAAAGATACAAACCCTTCAGAATAGAATCCTCAGGATAATCGCCAAAGCACCATGGTACGTTCGAAATTCCACCCTCCACTCTCACATGGATTACCACTGGTAGCCCATAGGTACTCAAGGAAACCAGTCGCCGACACTTTGAGTCACTCCAAACCCACCACAATATGGAACTCCAGCAATTATTGGAAAGACAACCACCAGCCCGAGACCAAAGAAGACTCAAGAGAAAACGGACAGTTGACATAATCAGCTGAAACTTCTGTGATTTGTAATATTAAGCCTGTGATAAACTAACTGTTATAACAGCCCCATTATTTATATTTATTGTTGAACATTATCATCATTCACTCGTTTTTTTAGTGGATACATACCATAAGATGTTTTGATTGGTATTGTACGGTCTCTCCACAAATTCACGTTGAATTTGATTTGAAAAATATTCATTTCACTTCAATGAAAAATATTCATTTCACTTCAAAAATTCTTCACTTCTGGAAAATGTTGTACCTATCCAATCCTGGAAACGGTTGATTTTTATCTCCTTAGGTTTGTTAATGAAAACGAAAAAAGTTCCATTCAAGCAGCATGAGTTGATGAGCGAATTTTGAAAGAATAATTTTAACCGATTTGGTGGGTGATTCTTACAGGACATTTCACGATGATTCCGAATATATGCTCCTATGTTTAAGATGGTAATTTACACCACAAAAAAAATCAAAAACACGTTTTTTAGAGATTTTTGAATAAATCTTCAAAATTTGACCCCTTGGAGTACTCCGAAAATTCTGGCCAACGAACTCTTCATTTCTTTTGACATTATTGACATTTTAGAATTTTTCTGGATTTGTTTATCTCGATTCCATTGTCAGATATCGTCTGGAGTGACACACACACACATTTATAAAAGTGTTAAATTTCGGGAATCGTTTTAGAATGGTCTAAAACGGATTTCCGTGAAGAAAATTGTCGAAAATTTGCATTACCTACTAAAATTTTGAATGGTATTGTCAGATTCTGCGTCGTTCGGACCACAAGGCGCAAAAATTAGCCCCTCGAGGGGAGGTGATAACGCTCTGTACAGAGGCCACATGCCCCGCCAAAACTCATTCGGTCCAGATGCGCCAAAAACAGTTCGGGGGCACGGACCACACCAAGAGGCCCACGTGCTACCGGGACGGGGGCCCCCAGCCGACGCGTTCCCACGGCCTTTTTTGCCCTTATCCATCGGGAGAGCCTTCTAAAAACCTCGGCAATCATCTGGTACCCGAGATCACCCTTCCCGCGAGACGTCGCCTTAAACATCCCAATTCATTATCGCAGGCGCTGCAGCAATGAGTCTACATTATGTCTGAGTTACTGAGTTTTAAAATCGTTTGAGAGGACAGTGGCCTCCACCTGAGTCTCAGGGGATGATGGAGTACAAGGGTTTCCACATTGGCAATACAATTGATCAAATCAACAGTTTCAATTTAAGTATAAATATATAAAACTGTTTATAACTGTACTAAAGCTGTTTTCTTTGCCCTGCTATTACGGAGGTAGTGCTGAAAAACACGGTATTAGTGAAGGAAGCGAAGAAAACAGCTGTTATTGAAACTGATTATACCATTGGAAAGAGTATTAGATGAGGCAGTTTTTGGGAGATTTTTGCCACTTTCCAGGATTTCTTTTTTGGAGCGTAGTCAAGTTTTAAAGATTTTCAGAAATTTTGTTTTTTCAAAATCGTCTAAGTTTGAGCTGATGTGAAGTTCTTTGGATGGTACTTTGTAAGAAGTCAAGTGCACTATTCTTATAGAAAATGTATCGCTGATCCCGAAAATGAGGTCAAAAGTTAAAATTAAATGAGGTAAAGCGGAGAAATCTGAGTTTAAAAGAAGAAAAAAAATGGTTTTCCTGACAACCCTTTTAAAAAATCGTATCTCAAGTACGTATTGAGATAAAAATATGCGGTTGGCGGCATTTTACTACATTTCCGATGCAGACTAACAGAAAAAAATGTCGGCAGTTATCTGCTTCCACCCTGTATGTATATAATAACTCGGCCTTTCAGGCCTCGCCCAGGATGCAAGCCCCCCAGACCCCTCTGGGATCTATCTCTTCTATTCTTCGTATAGAACGAGGAGGAATTTACAAACGTAATTCCCTATTGTTTGTTTGGGTTGAGGGTGGAAGTAATTCGGCTTATTCCGTATATAGATCACTTTACTAGTCCAACATGTTTCGCAGATATTACTGCCTCATCAGGAACTTCTTAAGTTTGCTAGTGCGGGCTGGTCCGCCGTTTAGTCATTAGGGGTGAACTTCCTATTAGGAGTTCTCAAGGTATATATTATGAACCGTGGAAGAGCCGGAAAATATGTAATTAAATGCATTTTGCTTTAAAAA
>JAEMON010000004.1:14747134-14759061 GCA_030264115.1 Lygus lineolaris
TCCTGAAGAACGCACACCTCAAGAGGAGCTTACCGCCCCATCCATACCTCTCCTTTGTCAATCAACAACCCCACAGGAATCACCTTTACGAGGAAGAACTCGCAGCGGCCAGACCGTCAGATTCCCCGCTCGTTTCAAGGATTACATCCTCTATTAGGGAAGGGGATGGTTGTAGGTAGCATCATGCTACCTAGTTGTTAGGATTATGTTATTGTTTTCATTACAGTTGAGTTATTTGGTTACTGTTATAATTTGTCCCTGACATGTGTTGATTCACAAAATATAGTTTTCCTTTTTCGCTCGACAAAGTTTTTTACATTCCAAAAAGTTAGAAGTTAAAGTTGCGTTATTGCTGTTGGAAAAAGTATTGTTACTGTTAATCGTAGTGAACACGAGTAGGTACACTGTGTCGCTACAGCTTCCTTCAAATCGCCCACTGTTTGGGGCTTGTGCTCGTAAACACGTGCCTTGAGGTGACCCCACAGGAAAAAATTGTAGACGGTTAAATCTGGGGACCGAGCAGACCAATTAACATCACCATACCTGGAAATAAGGCGACCAGGGAAGAGAGGGCGAATAACGTTCATCGTTGCTCTGGCTGTATGGGCAGTAGCCCCATCCTGTTGGAACCACACACGTCGGATTGGGACACGTTTTCGACGTAATTCAGGTGACGAGAAGTTGATGATAATTTCGACATAGTTCACAGTAACAGCATTGCCATTACCGTCTTATTTTCAGGTAAGGTGATGTTCATTGCTCTCCTCGGTACCCAGATTTAGCCGTCTGCTATTTTTTCCTGTGGGGTCACCTCAAGGCACGTGTATACGAGCACAAGCCCCGAACAGTGGGCGTTGGTTACCGTAAATTGGTTCCCGTGAGCTCTTGGGATTGGATGGGTGACCGCCTGCGTGGCTGGGACCACACATCTCAGTATTTTCACGTCGGGCCGTCGGCGAACTCCTCTCTACTCAAGGGGGTGAGGCAATGAGTAGCCATGAGCGAAATCATCAGAACAAATTCTGATCCTCCCTTTGGAGGACAGCTGATAACGTCCGCGACGCCAGGAGTGGCAGACTGACGAAATCCATCCTGAAATGGTTGCTTACTTTACTTTACTTTACTTTTCGCGGGGAAGTCACCTAAGTTGAAAGAGCGATGTTGGAAAGAGTTTATTCGAACTTCCAAGGACGCCTCCAGCACTGCATCAACAAAAACAGACACCAGTTGACTGATGTGATTTCCCACACATGACTTTCGAAAATGCTATTCAATTACGAAGTCGAATCTGTCAATAATTTGTTTTTATTTTTATTTTTTATTTTTTTAGTGAAAATTACCGATTTTGTGATTTTTTTAAACCGTCCGTCCTTTATGCCGCACCCTGCACAATGATAGTTCAGGAATGTTCATCCAGAAAATAATAAAACAATAGTACTCCTTTATGGAAAAAATGTTCACAGATAATAAGCCTCAGGTATCATTTATGATGATACTAAGTATCAATACCTATTATCACAGGAGGGTTCTAAGTCCAGTCTTCACTATCATTACGGAATTTAATCATAGAAATGGAGTGGTACCTAAAATACTCTCATTCTTCCTGGTACGTTTCGTCAGTACAACGCTTCTTCAACCAGGCCATTATAGTATTAATCATTCCCATAGATACAATCCACAGCAGTTTCTCAAAAATTATTGGTAGTGACTTGCAAATATTTTCACAGTGCGATTTGGTTAAATTCCTTCCCTTTACCGAAAATTTGGAATATTGAAGTATTACCTACCTACTGAAGAACTATTGAAGCTTCACACGATAAACTCATCACGTCCCAGATGTGATGAAAAGACGGTTGGTCACTGGTGGGCTCACTTACCTACTTATCAAACTAATAACAGTAACAGTTGTGCAGTTTGAATGAAAAAATGAAAATGATATTATATTATATGTATATGTGACTAAGGGAAAGAAAGAAGGAAGCCGATCAAGTACTGAATGCAGTATTGATAGATAAGGACTATGCTGTGGTATAGGTACTACCTATAATTTGCCTGTTTATGAGAATGATCGGGGGAGCCTCATTAATACTATAATGGACTGGCTGAAGAAGTCAGCGTTGTACTGATGAAACGTACCAGGAAGAATGGAATAAATGCTAAATCTACGAATGACTCCAAATCTTTAATGAATTCCCAGAAGGAAAAATGATCCCTCCATACCATCACAAGAATCATAAAATACTTGCATGTCCTCATGGGCCTAAAGGTGGGTACACACCAGTACGAGGCAGCGCACGAGGCATTCGGGGGCGAGGCGAGGCAAAACGTTTGCCTCGGACGTTCGATTTTGTGGTCTCGAGACGCCGCACGAGGCAACGCACGATGTACCTTCGTTTTTCCATAGAACGCGCCCGCTCGCCGCACGTTCGGCCCCCGATCCATCGGGGATGGATCGGTGCTCGCCGCACAGCGCACGCCTCGGAGGGGGCCGAGGCAGGTTTTCCTCGCCTCGCTTGCCCGTCCACATCTGTACGAATGCCGCGCCTCGGCCTGCCTCGTGCGCTGCCTCGTACTGGTGTGTACGCGGCTTAAGAGGGAGACCCAATCCCCTCTTAGGTCCATGAATGTACTAATGAAACAAGATACCAGAGAGAACGAGAACCATTTCTGGCAGATCGGAATACAGACCTTTAATCATTATTATCCTACAGAGAAGAAAGTTATCGAATTTATTGTTGTGATATTACTAACAATAAACAATGATGAGACAAAGGCTCAACTTGTTCTCTTCAAGTTTAAAATTATTCAGATTAATAAGGAAAAAATCAATTAATAGGTGGTATTTATTTACACCGGCCTATTAATAAAATCGTAATTCTGTCTGACTGTACATCGATCGAAATAATAAAAATTAGTTTCTTATCCGTTTCATGTTTCTTTAATACGATTGGCACATTGGTTATCTCAGTTTGTCTGCTTTTCACACCGCTGAGATTATTTGCTATAACTTGGGGGAATTTCTTCAGATATCTCTAACTTGGATTATAAGCTATGTGAGGTTTGGGGAGGGTGAGGTAAATCTGGAGTTTTTGGCCACCATCGCCCTCACACAACTCAACATGAATCGAAACTAAACTAGGGCAATATCTTACCCTGGGTTCTCAACGTTGATCCCTAGGGGAAGTTCTGTGGAGGTAAATCAGGTAAAAAGGAGGATCCAGTGTTTATATTGTGGTTCTTTTCCTTTATCAAAGAGCGTAAGGAATACATATGAAGATAGCTTACCCGTATGCCGCGACCTGACGAACGGATTGAAACGGGGTCTGTCGCTCATTGTAGATCTTTTCACGCTACGAGAACCTGTCACAATAATAAAGAAATTAATTACATGTGTTCTCATTAGCATTAAACTAAGGATAGACAAATTATTTGGTGGGCACCAGTTGATGATTAATAATGAAGAGGAAAACTGTAAGATTCCAACTAAATATACCACACCTTGGAAAAATCTCCTCTTCACAAACGCCCTCACACTTGGAATGTGAACAATCAAGATTGGTTTACTCGTTTAATGTCCATCAGACCAACACTTCGCAAGTTCTACTCCACTACAAATGTAACGTTGCCTAGCTGGCTATTGATTACAGAAAAACAAAAATTAGGCTAAGAATTGTTCATTTCATTTTCTTCAAATAGGTTAGCGGAAATTAGAGAGCAACACCCGTAAGCCAACTGATCGAACCTTGAGGAGACATTCTCGACTGATCGCAGATTCGCGAAGGTGGATCTACCTATATGCAACCAAGATGAAACTTCGGTCCCCAAGGTTTGAATAACAGACAACAATCGATTCCTAATCAGTACTCTTAGTAAGTTCAAATATGAACCGAAAGTACGTTTCGACGCCTAAAAATAATAGAGCTAATTCAGAGGATCCAATAAGTTGGGTCCAAACATCAAGTCTATTTATACTATTACTTCACTGACGCGTTACCGACAAAAACAGAACGTTCAGTATTATTCAACTCAAGTTGTTTTAAACGTTTTTGTTAGTCTCACTAACGAAATAGGGTATTTCGCATGGTCGGAAAATTGGAGTTATTCTTATGTTGATAAATATAATAGGGATGTAATGTAACAGAGTAGAGCAGCGGTTCCCAATTTGGCGGGAAGCAATTTCAGACAAGAAGAAAAAACAACAGACAAACAATAGAAGAAACGAAAACATTGAAATTTGGAAGTTCAATTAATTGTCAGATAAATTAAGAAAAAAGTGAATAGCCTTCGAAATCCTGTTTCTTCTAGGGTTTTCTGAACTTAATGAGATGCCCCTGGGAAATTTCTTGCGCCGCGGCGCGCCGATCAATTTAATAATTACTCATTACCTATGAAATTGATTTTTTTTAAAAGTTCCCATCATGCAGCATGAGTTGATGAGCGAATTTTCAAAGAATAATTTTAACCGATTCGATGGGTGATTCTTATAGGAAAATTCACGCTGATTCCAAACATGCCGTATTATGTTCCTATGTTTAAGATGGTAATTCACACCAAAAACCTCAAAAAACACGTTTTCTGTTGCGATTTTTGACTCTCACATTTTAAAAATTTTACCCCTTGGAGTAGGTACTCAAAAAATTCTGGCCAACCTTTTGATATTGACATTAATTTTTTTTTTTTTTTTTTTTTTATTTTTCATTTCGATCCCTGGTCAGATATTGTCTGGCTTTTTCTACTTTTTCCACATAGGTTTAGTCTAGATGTTTTCCACTAGTCTAGATTTTTTCTGGTTCAGTCCAAACATAAGACGGAAAAGAGTAAATCTATACGGAAAAAAATTAAATCTGTTTGGAAAAGGTCTAAGACAATTTGGAAAACCTCTAAACCTACCTAAGTGGAAGAAGTGTGGAAAAACGTCTGCCAAATTGGGAGGGCAGTAGAGTTTCCTAACTTTTGTAACATGGAAGTATAGAATCTGTTAGTGAACATTTCAGCGAAATTGGTAGAATAGTTCCGGAGTTATGCCTATGACAATAAATTAAAATTTTGAGCAAGCGCAGTAGCCATCACAATCATCCGATTGTGACCCCCAACTACACGAGCGGAATCGGTCCATAAGGAACTACTGAGAAATCGTAGTTTCAGGGAATTCACGTTTTTTGCGCATGCGCACACGGTACTAATGATCCGACGGTGATAAAAATTGATAGGGGACCGTCATGGGGCTACCCTGTACAATCTCTGAAAATTTCACAGAAATTAGTCGCGTAGTTCCGGAGTCATGACTATGAAACAAATTTCAAAATTGCGCATGTGCAGTAGGTATTACTGATACAACCATGTCAATACTCGAATGTAATTGTTAACCTCCAACTACCCTCCCAATTTGAGCGAAATTGGTCAATTACGAACTGAGAAATCGTAGTTTCAGAGAATTCGCGTTTGCGCATGCGCACACGCTACTAGTGGTCTGAAATTCATAGAGGACCCCCTAGGCTCTCACCCGCGTAATCCCTGAAAATTTCACCAAAATTGGTCCAGCAGTTCCGGAGCTATGCAGTAGCTATTAGTGATCCAATCGTGACGAAATTCATAAGTTATTGTCTTGGAGTTAGCCCCTAACTACCCTCCAAGTTTGAGCGAAATAGGTCAATTAGGAACTGAGATACCGGGATTTCAGGAAATTCATGTTTGAGCATGCGCTCACGCTACTAGTGGTCCGATGGCAATGAAATTGGTAGGGGAATGTCACATGCCTATGCCTAACGCACAATCCCTGAAAATGTCATCAAATTTGGACGATAACTTCAAATAGTTTAGCTTGGGACAAGGAATTGACCACTGACTGACAGACAGACACGAAACCAAAATTGTTCAGAAAGCTCTGAAACGTAAAAAGCACGTGGAAATTTTGATTTGGGCGGAAGAAAATTCACGCCTGTTGCCCTGTATTAAAACAAAACCTGACTGGGTTGAGCCTCCTTTTATGACAAAGATCACACCTGCAGTTTAAAAATCACAAGAATTATTTTCGCTCTTTGCCCGCCCTTGGCCGTTCCCAATGACCGCTATAGGTCCCTACTTAATTGTACTACTAGAAATAAATATAACCTCGTAATAAAAATAAGCTGCTGACAACTTAATTGCGCGCGGGACGAATGCGACTATAAGTTTTCTATTATAAGTTTTCTCTGAATGTAATAAACGGTCACGCACATCTTCATCTTAAAATGATATGCACCTAGTTATGATTAACACCAAGGAATTCTCAAAATTCCGCGCCCTGTAGATAGTAGGTACCTAACCTAACTATCCTTCATGAGTTTCTTCCTTATTATTCAAATACCACCTTCCTTCAACATTTTCCTGGTTAGAAGGGGCCAACGACTGGATGAAATTAGTTTTTCCCATTTTTCTCAGCCAATTTTGGGCCGATTTTGATGCGTTTTGCGGCATTCTCCTTGTTATTCAATTCTCTTGAGGTATCAGCTATGTATCATTTTAATTCTAAATTTTTTTTAATTTTAAATTTTGACATTTTATGTCTTTGCTCTGGCACATAACTCGAAAAGCGTTACCAAATTCGTTACAAAATAATTGTGATGATTTTCACTTACAACCAATATGTAGCTAGGGAAAAGTAACTTCAGCAATTTTCATCGCACAAAAATCGTACACCACTCGTTGGAAAGCTCTCAATTTATCCCTAAATACCATGATGTTCATTTGTATGCACATTGACCCCCTTCTTTGTAGAGCACGTTAACATTCCTTCAGTTTGTTTACTAATATGTGAATTTCGAATCCGTCAGGAAAAGATTCTCCGTTGGCATGTGAACCCGTAAAGTATTATAAAATCCTCACAATTATACACTAGGGATTTTTTGATGATTTTATTGAGCTGGTGTTTCAATGATTTGATTCATAGCAGGTGATCCAAATATTGCGAGAACGGTTTGATTTGTGAAGAGGTGGTTAAATCATTTTAATAGGTAATTTAAAGACATAAAATGTCCCAATAATGTTGCAGACTTGTATGCAAGCGTTTCTTTCAATAGATAACAACACTCTTTCACGGAGAGAAAAGTTTCTGTAAGACCCGGCAACTCGGCAGGTAACGGAATCATCAAAGAAAAATGATAAACCAATAGAGATAATAAGTGCCTACCCACCAGAAGTGCCACCTGGTCGAAGTTTGGTTTTTTCACGTCCTTTTTTAACATTCAAATTGGCATTACGGTACATCCTCCTAGAGAATGATAAAATAGGAAGAATGCCGTCAACCGTATCAAAATCCGTTTGAGATTGGCTGAGAAAAATGGGGAAAAACTGAGCAACGCCAAAATGGTTAGAGGAGGGGGAAGGGGGAGGTTATACATTTTTTTAAATTGATGGTCCTAAGTAGTATTAATGTTATAGTTTAAGTTCCTACAAACGCTTCGGTAGCCCAGATTTAGGAATTTTTAGGCAATTTTGGGCTCCGTCCCTTGCCTTCTTAACTAGGTACCTATCTACATTTATTAATATTTTCCTTCAAAATTCTTCAAATATCTTCAAAATTGCCTAAATTGACACAATTCTTCAAAATATCCTACAGTATTTACAATATGTAGGTTCTATGACAATTAATAAAAGTCCTTGTTTTTTCGATTAAAAACTGCATAAACAAGGACTTGTTATAAATAGAACAAAAAAAATACAGTTTTTCAAAAATACAGTGTTTTTTAAAAATACAAGTTTTTCAGAAATACAGTGTGAAATACAGTTTTTAATCGAAAAAACAAGGACTTGTCTTAGAACCTACATAATGTAACTTAAATAAGTCCCGACAAAGAAAATGTGATAATTTACAATGTTGGCCACCGAATTGTAGGTGGGAGTGGTATACAGGGCGGTCCACCTTTTAGGCTCACCCCCTTTATTTTCTCAAATTTTGAGGGTAAAAAATTAATTCTAACGCCATTGTTCATAGTTTTTTGTCTAGTTTTAGATAATTAAATAATTGCGCATTCCGCAATTGCGCAAACGTGCGCAATGAACATCAACTTCAAATGAGAACCCAATCTTTTCACTTCAGATTTGAATTCTACGTAAAATTTCATGAACATTTGACCCCTTAACCAATTTTTTCGGCAGCGCGCGACCGGTCTGGTGAGCACGCAAAGATGCGCAATCCTGCCATTTTACTGAAAAACTAACTTAGGTAAATCACAAGTGTGGCACATGAAATTGTATCGTTTTTCAACGCTGATTCACGTGGTGCAAACCGTTTTTTGATTTGGGTCAGTTTTCTGGGGATCAGAGCCAGAAATGTGATCATTTCCAGTGAAAAATCACCAGTAATTTATTAATTGATAATAATAATTATAATTAATAATTAGAAATCCAATAAATAATTTAGTCAATCCCATAGAAATCCAACAAATCATTTATTCAATCCCATTTAAATATTAATGGTGATTTTTCACTGGAAATGATCACATTTTTGGCTCTGATCCCCAGAAAACTGGCCCAAATCAAAAAACGGTTTGCACCACGTGAATCAGCGTTGAAAAACGATGAAATTTCATGTGCCACACTTGTGATTTACCTAAGTTAGTTTTTCAGTGAAATTGCAGGATTGTGCATCTTTGCGTGCTCACCAGACCGGTTGCGCGCTGCCGAAAAAAATGATTGAGGGGTCAAATGTTCATGAAATTTTACGTAGAATTTAAATCTGAAGTAAAAAGATTGGGTTCTCGTTTGAAAAACGAAGTTGATGTCCATTGCGCACGTTTGCGCAATTGCGGAATGCACAATTATTTAATTTTCTAAAACTACGCAAAAAACTATGGACAATGGCGTTGGAATGAGTTTTTTAGCCTCAAAATTAGAGAAAATAAAGGGGGGAGCCTAATAGGTGGACCACCCTGTATATTTATGTAGACGATTGAATGACATATCCAGTTGGTGGGCATCCCCCCTTTCGCATAATACATTTTCTTCACTACCAACAATTTCTTTCATTAGATACCAATAATTATTCCATAAAATCACTTACGACGATAGCGCGGACGGCTGAGTCTGTCGTAAGGATTTCTTTTATCTGAAACAGGAAAATAGGTACATACCTAGTCGTAGTAAGATAAATTGAACAGTAGTGTTCAGTCATTAAAAACTGCATAAAAAGACGTATTTCTGTACTGATCCCAGTCCTTGAAAATAATTACTATTATCCTCCTTGAAGTGCCAAAGGAAGTACGATGTGTGTGTGTTAATTGATTTTTTGGGATGTATTTTTCTATATTTTCATAGAGAAAAAAGCTTTCTTTGGTGTTACAAGAGCAAAACCTTTTTTTATACAAAAAGATACCTATTCTATAAACCCGACCCAGTGCACCAATAGTGGACAGCTGTCCATAAGTGCAAATTGTTTGAATTGATCGGGATCAATAGCAAAAAAACGTGCATCTACCCATGAACACCTCAAATAAGGTGTCAATAACTTTTTTTCAATTTTTCAAATCAAGCGATTATCATAACTAGTGCAACATCCACTACCGGTGAGATTATCTTCATTTTTGTGTATCAGATTGATTCTTGTGTTTTATAGAAAGTCAAAGATCAAAAGAGGAGGAGGAGGTTATTAGGATAGTAAAACATGGTAATAAGAGAGTGGATTAGTACATAATTTGATGTTGAAGCTAACAGGCGTAAACATCATGAAATGATTTGAACTTCCGAGTGTTGTCAAACGAATCTGTTTTCTAAATATCGCATTAAATTCTTGGAAAAATTTAAAGTTAATCAGACAACAACTTACGTAGTTATTGACTAGGTAGTAACAAGTAGTACGGAAATACGTAGGTCCTTAGTTCCAGAGCCAAGTAGGAGTACTCACTATCATATACATGTACTACAAATAATAAAAACACAAAGGAAATTGTTTGAGGAGCATATTACCTTCCAAATCCTGTCTTATTTCTTTAATTGATGTTTCCAACTTGAACAATTTTTCTGAAAGAAGAGAAGAACCGAGTTTATGACAATTTTGACAATGTTAGAAGATTTTGGGATGTATCACCTTCAACAAAATTGAAAGATATCTATGGTTGGTACATAGCTACTAAAGAATATCCCACAAAGAGATGGTAGAATAAGCCCCAAAAATGGAGTCCTCTCCTAATTCAGGGTAGTTACAAGTAGGGGTGTGTCGGTACTGATGGATCGGGACTGAGGAAAGTAGTCTCTCGTTGTCACAGTTCCAAGCGGTGACAGCCCCTTTGTTCTTACTGGTACAGTTCCATGAACAAGACCTTGCTTCTGTTATGCCATACTTCGAAAAACCTCATTAGTACCATGTGCACTTCATTGAAAATAATGATAAACTAATGATAAACCTAAGGATGACTAGCTTTTAGAAATCGTAACTTTATTGAAAACGGTTGAGTTGTAAACTCATGGTCAAGAGGGGAGAAAAGTAGTAAAAACTCGGAACATTTATGTAAAACAAAAAAAACGAATTTTATTCAAACAAATGATAAGAACTTCAAAATCAGTATTAATCAGTCAAATAGTTTTTAATTTTCTTCCAAAAAATCAATAGTCTGAGCATCAGAGGCAAATGCAAGCTCTTTTCATCACAAATCAAATTTTATTCAAACGAACGAATGACAGAATTCTGAGAATTGGTTGTACCGACCTTAAGGGCCTCAGCAGGCAGGTGGAAATCCAAATTTTCCAGGAAACAAGTTCAGCGACTATTTGTTTGTCCTGTACGAACTAAATATAAACAAAAGAAAAACCGAGTCCAGTCTGCAATAAGAAAATATTGGTTGTACCGGTAAATGGAACTGTAACAGTGAAATTGAACGGTTCCATTCTTGTCACTGTCACCTTTGGAACAGTGACAGCGAAAAACCGGGACAGACACACCCCTAGTTACAGGATCCGAATTCCTGACCCATTTTAGAACCTCACTTTTAATCATTGTTGATGTTTTTACTACACCTAAAAAATACTCTTAAATCTGAAACGCGGTATTATGACTTTATTGAGTTTGAAGTAGGTTCTCATATTAAAATAGCAGTGTTATTACCAGTAAATTGAAGTACTCGTAATGAGCAGTAACATTCTCATAAATATTTAGCAGGCCCCTGATTCGAATATTGATGGCTGTACATCCAAACCAAACTGTGTATTTGTACGTGCTAAATTAGAGGAATATTTTACCTGATTTGAAATTGAAACTCCACTTATGTACCTAACACAAGACCGAAATTAGGTGTTGAAGAAATACTTGGGAGTAATATTTGATGAGAACGTACGCTGAGACACACATACTGTCAGAATAGTAACACGACAAAGGGAACTCATTTAATTGACGAATAAATTATAAAATGCGTTTGGCGAAAAGTCGCAAAATTCGAGTACCCATACTATTGGCCCAACGCATACTATACATTTATTATGTGGTAATATTGGGAGTTTCGCTCACTTGAGCATCCCAAACCTTCATCACTATGAAGAAGTCAGGGATCACTAAATCATGTAGCTTTCACACACCATATTTATCCCACTAGATAATTTTCTAGCCAGTCAGTAAACGCCATTCAATCTCAAAATCCTCCTACTTCATTTCATCACTAACAACTTAATTTACACATACATACCTTCTAAAACTACGACGATGTCTTTCAAAGGTTTCAATGCCTCAGATGTGCTTGTTCTTCTTTCAGCTCTCTTGGATAGATCTGAGAAAAAACGTCAAATCGTCAGTCCTAACAATAGTAAGGTAGTAAAAATAGTGATAACAGATATTAGGTTATCCAGTATACTACACATACATCAGCATGTAGGTGTTGTGGACGGGAAATTGTTAAAAATTAAGGTACTCAAAAAGTAAGGTTCGAGGGGGTTCGAACCTTATTGTCACAGCGAAATCTGAT
>JAEMON010000004.1:14815153-14830075 GCA_030264115.1 Lygus lineolaris
GGGGGGGTATTGGCTTTTTTTCTCTTTGGTATACCGGGTTTATTGGGGCTTCACCGGCTGCATTTTTTAAATATTTTTTGTGTAAAATAAAGTAATTAATAATAAGTCAATAATGTATTCTCTGAATACAGTGATGACAATTTTTGTGGTATTTTTGGCTCAAAGTCACGATCCATTCGAGATTATTGTCAAAATAATGAATGCCATGCTTCACCTTTTGCATGGATTAAGTAGGTCTGTGTCGTATTAATTTATTGAGCATCTAATACAGGTTTCTCTATAAATTTCCCTCCACATTCTGCAAAGCCTATAAATAGATGTACAATTTCCATTCGTGCGAGCAAGTATAATCAATGGCCTGCCAAGTATTGTCGAAAAATATATCTCCTTATCTGATCATACATTTTTTCTTTCGATATTCTTTTGTAGGTACATCGACTTGTTTGCACAATTTTCTATAGTACCTATCACTTCTATCGACAGGATTGACCCATTATTACCTACTACCTATATTATTTATATTATACCTGCTAATTATAATTATAATATTATATAATTATATAATTATTTTAAGCACTTATAACCATTGCTATCAACACTTTTACCCATAGTAATGAACAGTATGATAGAGTTCAATTTAATAATGTACGTCCGGTTTTCAGATCCCAATACAAACTCTGGGAGCAGTGAGAGACCTCCTGCAGACAACTAGGGGAAGGTTCCAAGCTATCGGGCAAGCATATCAGGCGCTTCAAGCTGCTCATCCAAATCACAGGCCAAACCCACATTTCACCTATGATAGATTCACTAACGACAATCGCTACGGGAACAACAACTATGGAAACAATAACTATGCCAGTACTAGTGCACAAAGCCATAGCCACTACAACCAACAAAACTACAACAGGAGACGGGTCTACAACAGCAAAGCTCTCGTTCAACCTAGAAATAACGCTTTATCCGACGAGTATAGATGATTAAATTGTTTTGCCAAAAATACATATTTCGTAAAATTTGGTCTGTTCAAAATTCTTTGATTTCATTTTTGAATATTAGGAGCTACAACTGAAGACGAATCTTTACACGCTATCAGGAACATCGCAAAACAAAACACTGCAAATTATTACCCAACGGTTAATTATTTTTCTGTACAGTTCATCCTTCTGTAAAGATCCAATTGCTTGATGAATTCCTCAAAATAAACTATAAGCCCAATACATTTGCCCGGTTATTGAGATAGGTAAATGGTTTTATCATAAGTATATAAGTGGTAGGTATATACCTTCCGTAATTATATCACGAGGGTCACAATTATTTCTTGAGTCCCTACCTATACCAACCTGAAGTATTATATCATCCGAGAGTTGTAGGTCCTTCGTTAACGTAATTCAGTAACTAAGGAATCGTATAAAAGTAAACCAGAAACTTGAGATTCGGTAGCAACTAAAAAAGTTGGATTTGATCAGCTGATCTTTTAACGAGGATTTGGCCTACTCGGGAAGATTTGATATTCACATTCGTGTTTTCCTGCTCTTGTCGAAGAAAATGTAATAAACTACTAAGGGTCAAAAAACGTGTTTGTGGAGGTTTTCGGTGTAAATTACCATCTTAAACATACGAAGGAACATAATTGTATATTCTGAATCAGCGCAAAATTTCCTATAACAATCACCACAAAATCGGTTAAAATAATTCTTTGACATTCGCTCAACCCATGCTGCATGAATGGTATTTTTTTCGTTCAACGTGGTTCAACCCTTAAGTCCTTGCAGTGAGCGAATGGTTGGGCCTCAAATGCTCTGCGAGGTCTCGTTCGACGCTAGAAATTGTGATCTATTTGAAATCGATGGAAAAATTATACCTTCGTATGTGAAGTTTTCGAGCTAGGGCGTTTTAAAAATTGCATTCCCTATTGTCTACCCCTTAGAGAAGATTGACGGTAAAGCCAAGCTTGGGTGCACAACTAGACCCAAAATGGTGGTGGTAACTATAGGTACCAAACTTCATGAACTTTGGTGAATGGTACAACTAAGAGGGTGAATTCCTCTTCTAGAATCCACAAGAATTTAAATCCACATACCTACTTCACCCTAATTAGTATTTCTAGAATTAGGCCAGTAAAATTAGACACAAAAAGGGCTCATAGGTGGCTTAATTCCGGAAAAGCTGGAAATCGTTTTAATACCTTTGGTTGATGCTTGATAAATGTATCTGAGTTGGCACCCTCACATGTGGTGAGCTTAACTTTTTACAGCGAAAAAACCTCGAAATGTTGGCACTTAATTGGAGTTTTGGTTTTTTCGGTCTGAAGTAAGCTTCCTAGCGAAAAAAAATAGTCGTGGATAAATTAAAGAGCATTCGATTCTGTATCGGATGATGTACCTACTGAAACTTCAAATTTGGTTCGGTAATACAAACGTTATCGACTGCAGCTTCGGTAGGGTCGTCTTCTCCGTCGGACATCAGCACTCTACAAGAGCAGGAGTGATATGGACGGGAGCTCGATCCAGCCAGCTGGGGTTGAAAACATCTCACCATGGCCTTCTCCCCATCACCTTCACCAAAGAACCAGTCCCACCTGATATCCTAAAGGCACTACCGTGGAAGTGCGTGAAGGGATGGTGACGATGAAATGAACATGGATCACGAGGGACCGTCCTCTTCAAAAGGTGATCAGGAGGAGAACTTATAAACATTAATGAGTTGATATTAATGTTAAGTATAGGTAATTATTAAATTTAATTAATTTAGTGTCATAATTATATATCTTCATGTGAGCGGTCTTGAATTTGGATGTCATTTAGTCATCGGAGCTCAATTTTTAGATAGACGACTTGGTGAAAAATCTGTTTAATGGAACTTTTCGATTTATTAGCTATAAAAATCGATCACATTTAGAATTTGTGGTGCCCATTGAACGCAGCATTTAATGCTCTACAACTTTCCTTTAAAGAGTTTTTTATTTGGGATTGCCTTTTTCGGCTGAGAGAGGTTTGAAAAGTGATAGCGGTTGTATTACCGAACCAAATTTGAAGTTTCAGTACATCATTCGACGCAGAATTTAATGCTCCTCATTTTGTCCGATAGACAAGTTTTTTCGCTAGAAAGCTTCAGACCGAAAAAAGTGCCAACCTTTCGAGGATTTTTCACTGTGAAAATTAAGCTCCCCACCTGTGAGGGTGCAAACTCAGATTACCCTTATCTAGTATCAACCAAAGGTACTGAAACGATTTCCAGCTTTCCAGGAATTTAAGTCACCAATGAGCCCTTTTTGTGTTTAATTTTACTGGCCTAATTCTACAAATAGGATGAAGTATTTTTATTTCAATTCTTGTGGATTTTAGAGGAAGAATTCACTCTCTAGCATGAGGCACTAATCATTTGTTTGGCATCGTGAGCAATCTTCTTAGGTCTTCTGCCCACCTGTGATGGGGCAACGCATACCTACAATCCTGAAATCATCACCAAAACTGGATGGAAACTGTGGAATTGATGGGTGTTGGAAAAAGAACCAAATTTGTTCAGAAATGTATAAAAATAAAAATATAAGATGAGAGTGGAAATATTGAAGATAGAGGAAAGAAATTCACCTCACGAAGCTGACAGCAAAGCTTCCGCAACTTGTGTAGACTCGGGATCACAAACGTCTGTTGTGGGGGTGACACATAAATATACCTACCTCTTCCTCGTAGGTACCTACCTACATTTAATGACGAACAAGAACTTCACGATCGAGTTGAAATTGCCAAGTCAATATAGGACCTAGCTATAGTTTTCCACCTCTAACTGATCGAACGGGGAATTAGTCTTTACTTACGAGTAAAATCTACCTATGTGTTTCCTATACCTACTTATGAGAGTTATACAAAATTACTCACCGTCAACAGTATCCACATCAGCATCGGACATGGTCCATGAAGTTCTTCACTCGCTAAATTGAAACTTAGCCACTTCCCATTCGATACTGTTTGCAATCGAAAGCGCTTGGCTCTAAATGGACGAGAAGGTCTTGAACGATTTCTTATATACAATTACTTGAGTCACAAGGTAGCAACGGGATAAAACCATGTGCACACATCCGACATCAAACAAGATAGATAGGTAGGTAGTGATTAAAGTCATAAATGCCTGGAGATGTAGGTATGTCCAAATTCTTCTAAGGGTTGCTCAATTTTTTGGTAGCGATTGTCCAGTCCATCGATCATTTTATAGATGCCTGACCGATGCAGTTGCACGTTTTGACGCGAGTGCAACATTTAAAAAAGGGCATTTAGCTAGAGGGCACCCCCCCCCCCCCCCCCCCCTCCCGGGAAAGTTTCTTCAGGCAAGGGCATCTCAAGAAAAATGGTTATTGGAGGTTAGGACTAGTTACAGTTTGGTAAAAATAAAGTATGTAGGTAGTTCTCACATAAATATCTTCTTTCAAGTCTTGAATACAACAACTAAGTAGGTATCTATGTCGTCTTGATATCCAAAGCATTCAAGCTAAAGAATTTATACGTAGGTAGGTACTATAGTATTTTACCTTTTAGTTAAACCTTTTTCGAATTGATTTCAACATTTTTTACTTTATATTAAGTAAACCTTTATAATTTCAACCTTTTTTACTTCAAATTAAACCTTATTAGCTTTCATTTATACCTTTTTTACTTTGAATCAAACCTTATTCGTATTTAATTAAACCTTGGAAGAGAATGTGAATTTGGGTAAAAAATAAACTCATGAATGATACGCTGGCTGTCAGAGTCTGAAGCAGGTGCCTACCCCGGTGGCGATCTAGGAAGAAATGGAGGAAGACATACCTATTCAGTCGCCTCATTTCTCCTAAGAAGAAGGCGATCCATATTTACGCCGTGATTGTCAAAATAATTATCTGACAGACATGTAATTGTTATTACCCACTGCAGTCAATGGCCAACCTCCGCATTGAAACCAACAAATGTCTGCAATACCCAATACCACGTTGACTGCGCTTTTCCTGTGCCACTTTCTTGTGCGTAAAGAAACCTTTCATGCGTTCATTTTCTTCAAACATTTACTTTCTTACATGGTAATAGAAAAATTGTAATTCAAAGTAAAAATTGTTTAAATGAGAGTAAAAAAGGTTCGATTCAAAGTAAAAAAGGTTTAATTCAAAGTGAAAAAGGTTTAAATGAAAGCTAAAAAGGTTGAATTTAAAGTAAAAACGGTTTAAATTAAAGCTAAAAAGGTTCAATTTAAAGAAGAAAAAGGTTGAAATTAATGCGAAAAAGGTTCAACTAAAAGATAAAATACTACACATTGACCCAAGAAAGGATAAAATAGTTAGGTCAAAGAGCAGCCACAGACGAATGACGTTATCGTTCTCTACAGTTTCCACGAATTGCAAGATTCCAACAGCACAATTAATTTACCAAGCCATCAGGGGTTTTCACATTGGCAGTTACCTGCCATGCACCGGATGCCAACACACAGTTTTATATGGGTCGGAAGCCCATAGTTTTTATGGAGTTTTTCGTATAATCTAGAGTTGATGTTCGTTGAGCATCTGAAACATTTCCTATGACTCAATCAATGGCCTCGAACTCCCTGATCTCAATCTCTTTTCTGCTACAAAAAACTGATTTATTATAAGTAAACTCCCTTGGCTTCTTCATTTGTCCCAAACAGTCCGAGTGACTTTGAATTTGGAATAGAATTTTTCCAAATGCGAGTTTCAAACATAATGAATCCCATCTGATGTTAAACAATCCTTAGCCAAATTATTGAGAGCTGATGCGAACGGAGCACCGTCTTTTAGTCTCATAATTTCGGTAATGATAAAAAGTGATCATAACCCAAAGAGGTGACTATAAGGATTCGCGGTGTTGTACGAAAAAATATACCCGTCGCCTACAGGGGCCGATCATTGATTAAAATCTCCGAATAGGGTGACAGAGCCCTGTAACCTGACAACCTCTTCTACTCCTGATTAGCACGTATGACGTATTCAAATTAAATTCAAAAGTGTACCACATTGAAGAAATATTGTGTTGTTGGGTTGGTAGTACCATTTTCCGTACAGGAAATACACGTTTTGGAGTCTTCAATATATTTTGTCAAGGTAGGAACATGTTTCTGTGGTTCTCAGCCACTTTCATCAGCCTTCAAAAAACAAATTTTTACATTAAAAAAAAATATAGGTAAAATCTAAAGGTAGGTTCTAGAGTTAAAATTAAATAGACACGCAAGAACATGTCATCAAGTATGTCATTATTTGAAAATTAAACCATTAGTTCATATAAAATGTATAATGTATATAGCTAAATGTACCTTATTTTGTTATATGATGGGGCTCATCCCATTCATCTCCTAGTATATAACAAGCATTCATTGCATCATGTTTTCACCCATTTTTGATAACGTCGTTGAGTATCTAAAATTGTAAATTTTTAAAATATATTGTAAAATTGAAGCAATCTAGTGTTATGTAAATTAATTGTTGTTTAATAAAGTTGCCAAAACATATCTTGAATAAGTATGGTTACTTGGTTTGTTTGATTACCTGTGTTGTGAAAATTCATCATGTATTCTCCTCTTCTCTTTCATTTTAGTTTTTCCATTAGTTCATATAAAATGTATAATGTATATAGCTAAATGTACCTTATTTTGTTATATGATGGGGCTTTAATGGGGGTTTAATTTTCAAATAATGACATACTTGATGACAGGTTCTTGCGTGTCTATTTAATTGAAGAAATAGAGAAGCACATTTTTTTAATGCAATCAGAAATATTTTGTGGTCATGGTGAAAAAATAATTAAACTGACCAGAATACCCCCCCCCCCTTCATTATCTTCCTAGGTCAGCCCCCTCTAAGGGTCGGCTCTTGCTACTCTCCTGGCTGTTCAGTTTCTAGGCAATTTTCCATTTAAGGGACATCCCCTGAAATGCATGAATTACTAAACTACATAATATGTTTTTTAAGTCAGGTATCCAGTAACCTATTACTTAGATATCCAGTAACCTATCTATTGTATCCTTTCTTGAGTCAATATAATACCTACGTATAAATTCTTCAGCTTGGGTGCTTTGGATACCAAGACAACATAGATACCTACTTAAGTTGTTGTATTCCAGACTTGAAAGAAGATATTTATGTGAGAACTGCCTACCTCATTTTTACCAAACTCTTAAATAGTCCTAACTACCCTCCCATAACCATTTTCCTAGAGGTGTCCACATTCGTGTAGTACTCAGCCTCATCTCCCCCAACGCCACCTCTGGTACGAGGATAGTTACTCTTCAACTACCTACCTATATTCTTTTAACTACACATTTGAGCCATTTGGGCCCCCCCAGGGCCGGATTTACCATTACAGCGCCCCTAGGCCCGAATAAATTTGAACCCACCCCCCACCATTCACTGATAGAAGGATTTTGTTGTCTGAAATAAAATTTCTTGATAGTTAATAAATCTCTCATTTTGCACCATGTTCAAATGAATACTTGTGAACTTGTTAACAGCAAACTAATCATTTTTTTAAAGATAATTCTTTGGTTATTTATAATATTAAATAATAATTACCTTTTCCAATTTTGTTTCCAATTTTGTTTACTACAGGTTTCGCCCCTTAGTGTTAACACAAAACAGAATTGGAAAAGGTACATAATTAATATTTAATGTTACAAGTAACCTCAATCGAATTCAGGGCCAATCAAATGAAAATAATAATTCTTTGAGCCAAGTGAACAATCAGTTTTATGTAGAAATAAAAACTACAACTAAGTATATAATACATAAAATGTGTGTCAGAATTGGCCTAGAATACTATTAACATACTAGAATACTATTAACACGGTATAATAATAGTGTGAGTAGAAGAGTAGAATCTTTTTTAAATGTAAACTAAAAAATTCTCTTTTTTTTTTTTTTTTAATGAAAGTGCGCCCCAAGGCCCGGGCCTATTGGGAAATCCAATCCCCCCCCTTCCCCTATATAAGGGTATCTAACCTATATAAGCCACTGACCATAGATTTCAGAAGAACACATTGCAAAAATGATGATAGGTAGCGAATTTAATAGCGAAATAAAGAAGAGCGGCCTTATAAACCCCCCTCACTTTTTTAAGTCGGTCATAAATGAGGCTCCTCATTTGAAATACGTAGGTAGGTAGGTACCTACGTACCAAAGGAAGCTGGTGTGGATTGCGCTTGGATTTCGAATAGGTAGGTCGATAATGGGGAACTAGCATGGTTATTTTTTTTATTTAGTAATTTGAAAGATCTTAATGAGGGCTTTCCAAAAAGGTGCTATGTGAGGGGTTTCCGACGATTGAAAGTTACCGAAAATAGGTCTTGTAATTTGAACCTAACTGACGGCACCGTTTTCTGGGCGAACCAGTAGTAATTTCCAGCTGAAATTTGGCACCAGGGGTTGTGAAGGGCGCTCAATGAGATTTTGGGGTTCAAAATGCAAAATTCCTACCCACGCAAGTTCCCCATTAGGTAGGTACTTACCTAGAAGATTAATATTCTTAGTAGGTAGGTACGAAATAATAGCAAATAACTTTATTTTTGATGTTTTACAAGGTGGGTGGAGAATTTTACAACACTTCAATCGTAGGTTGCACGATGGCATGATTATTACCTATTCGTTGACTTCTGTATAATCTCAAGACTCCAAAACTTTGAATTCCGTGTAAGAGATGAAACCATCATTGTCCTGATCCGCCGTTTTCAACACAGAATCGATTATCGACTCGATATCATTATCACTGTGGATTGTGTGCTCTTTCTCCTTCTCTGCTTCACCTGAGTCATAAACAGTGAACCAATTAGATAATAGATAGGTAGATACCTACCTACCTAGTTAGTAATAATGAGACTGATAGGTACCCATTCGTAGTAGGTACTTGATAGCCAGAGTATAATAAATACCTACCTCTGCATAAGGAGAATAACCAGGTGGAAATACCACAAAAATAAATGGAAATAATGACTCTAAAACAAGACTTGCCTATGCCATAATAGTATGATAGCATTTTTCAGAAAACTTAATAGCCCCCCTACCCTAGTTAGGATCCTATCTACCTAGTTAGGTAGGTACCGTAAACCTACGTATATCTTCCAACTTTTAACAGGACAAAATGCAAGGTTACAACTAATTTTATATAGGTACCTAGGTAAGTAGTAGGTATTACTAACATTTTTAGATAATTTCTGAAACTGATGAAAATGGTCCCATGAAAATTGAGAAACTGACGTTAAAATGGTCCAAACAGTAATTTTATTAATATTATTCAATTAAATATTATGCATCATTATTAAATTGTTTGTTACTTTTTTGAATTTCAACGAATGAGACCAATCGGAGCTCTCCAGACATATTCCGATTTTGAACCAATATTCAAATTTCGATGACTTTAGTAGATATCTAGTATCCCCTAAGCTCAAAAAACCAACGTTACCTACCAATCCCATTTAATTTTATCTTTTTGGAAAAAGGTTTTGCATAAAACGAGACTACCACCATCCTTATTATTATTTTGCCACTTCGAGATGATGGGGTAGTGACTTGGATTACATGGCTCGGCGTATTTCACGTTTGCGCATGCGCAGCCTCTAATACTGATCCGAATGCTACGAAAATCATATGGGATCAAGAAGGGCCTTCTCGCAACTACCATTTAGTTTAAGATTGCATACGATTTTGCTGAGCTGAAACCCTACAAACAACGTCATGAGCGCTGCGCCCGGTCTCAATCGGTGCAGAATCCAACAAATTAACAACGTTTATTTCGAAGAGGTATGAGATTTGAGCGTTTGATGAGCAAAAAATGGGTTTTTGTGGGTACCCCTCAACATCATGGGATTTATTGTGTTTTACCACGCGTTATCCACTCTTTTCCAGACTTGTGACCGGCTCCTTCTTGATTAGCCTATGCAACAACCTACAGTCAAGAAGGCCGAGGGTTACAGCTGCACTCTCCTCAGAATGAACCGTCTGTTCCACCTACCGCTCCAGCTCTTCAGCAGCACAAAACCTCACCCACAACCCTCAAGGTTAATCATCTCGATAGGATTATGCAAATATGCAAATCACTGCTATTTGGAACTACGGCAGTCCAAATAACACAAGTGCCACCTTCCTATTGTGACGCTCAACATGATGACGCTCGCGTTGGCGATCGATCTCCAACCCATGAAGGAATCATATTATTCTGCAGATGGCAGGTTTTTCAGTAGGGAGCGTCCAGCCAGGGTGTGAACCGTCATCAATAATTCGCAAATCTCGGGAATTAAGGAGTTCATAACTCTCACTACAAATTTTAATACTACTTCAGGCCAATATGTTTGAAAAAAAGTAAACTCCTTCCCCCCACCTCCCGTTTCCATTTTACCGTTAAAACATTGTTTCAAATTTTCTCAGCCAATAATCGATCAATTTCAAATCTTTTTCTGGCATTCTTTATATTTTTTAATTCTGCAGGCAACACCCTATCAACATTTCAAATTCTAAATTTTGAATTGATAACAAAATGTGAAATTTTTGAAATTTAAAATTTCGATAGAGTGTTACCCTGAGTGTTGCAGAATTAAAAAACAGAAAGAATGCCGAAAACAGATTTGAAATTGATCAATTATTGGCTGAGAAAAGTTGGAACAATATTTCACACCACTGGCGGAACCCCCTTAACCACCACGCTACCAACAGCCGATAGTGAACAGACGCTCATTACACCTAGTCAAGAACAATGATTATTTATCTGAGAACAAGCATTAACGCAATTGAAGGCACTGACAATAGCAATTATTAAAACCGTAAAGATTGGTAGCGATCACTACATAAATGCCTTTTGAAAATACGTCATTCAAATATCAATATCCAAACAAACAAAATGCACATGCGAACCCGAGCGAAGCTGTATGTACCTACTGCAGAAATTACGAAACAATTCATTACCATCAATCGGACTGACATGAACTAACGGCACAGGTGTCAATGGGTAATCTGAAATCTCATAAAGCTTTCATGGGAAGCAGTAAACATAAGGATAAACCGTAGGAAAAAGGTTAAGACAGACCAACCAACTAAAGGTCATTACAACTATTTATTAGTTTGAAAACGTTACGAAAATTTGTTCACACTCCCAGTTAAAAAAAAAAAAAAAATAACCACAAGAATACCGACCCCTCCACCAGTAGATTACCTACATCCCCATTGGAATAACTAGATTAATAATTTTATACAAATATCAGATAATCTCAGGAATACTTACTCATATCGACAGATCTTACAAAAACATAATAACTCGTGGCTTATTCATATTTTTAATCCAAATTAAGATTTTGGAGAGTTATGATCAAGACGTTAACTTCCAAAGACTTTTTTTGGTGATGGGGGGAGGGGGGGTATTAAATTAATTTTAATCATGGGTAGGTACCTTAACTAGTTCGAATCGTCACAGTTGAGATTGAACTACAGAGTCATCAATTAATTTAAGTAATCTATAACAACTACACACTTAGTATAAAAACTTGAAATATAATTGCCAGTAGTTGCTAATTTGCCTCTTCTATCAAGTACCTACTTAGGTATGTACCTAGTCCACCTACTATTTAGTCCATGAAAATAAATAAGGTACCTACCTAGTTGGTGCACCTTCTTCATTCATAACATGAATAGGTACCGAATTCTTTTGTAATTTACCTACACAAATCTACAACATAGGTAGTATGTATACCGGTAATTAACCAGTATCTTCTTCTGTTAATGCATTCAATGCTCTCAATGCATAGGTACCTACTTCTTACATTATTTTTAGTTCAAACTTGTTCTTATCAAAATTTAATTAAATACCTTCCACTATCAAAAATAATATCCACATCATACTTATTATCTTCACAACCCTTAATGTTAAGATTATAATTTATCTATTTGTATCACACCTTTTTGAATATTACCATTGTACATTCAATAATTTAATTCTCCAATGTTGATGGGCCAATTTCTGTAAACAAGGGAGTTCATAGACTCATCCGTTGAAGAACTTCGAATAGACAGGAACCTACCTACATTTATTGCACAATATACGTCAATTAATTAAATTACTAAGAGAGCTCTTACAATTTAAGAGTTTATTTAATCAATAAATTCTAACTAGATACATCGTGAAAAATCACTATGGTCTTAATAATTCGTATGAACTTATTACAAACAATATGAATTATAGGGAGTGTTGGAAAATTATTTCTGTACATACCGTGAAATAGGGAAATTGAATAAATAATACAGTTTTGTTACCTACACATTCCTGTAATGTGATTCAACGATAGGTAATGGGAAATGTGCTCCAGGTAATAATATTGTATGATTATATAAGTTTGAATAGGTTTCCCTGCGAGTCTCCATTCTGGAGAATGATAACACATTCGTATATATCAACATCAGATGTGTTAAGTACTGTGTTAATTGAATGGGAGGTAATGCTCAACCCATATGAAATTATTATTATTATATAACCATCCAGCACGCGCCAATATTTCTCTAAGTATCAGGTCGACCAAAATTCAAAAACATTTTTTAGATCAAACTGATTGATAGTAACATCAAGTACTTATGAAGCTGGTAGGTATATGTACATTAGGTACATATTTATCTAAAAATGAACAACACATCACAAGAACCAATTCGAACCCCTTAGTTCCTAAATAATTCCCAAAAACGGAATAAAATAACCATGAGCACATCAATGTTGGACAGAATCGCCCAGGTTTGATAGAATACTGGAACAGAAGGATCCAATCCGAGTTCATCGCCAGGGGAAATGTCAGCCAATCAACTGAAGAATTGAATCAGCTAATAAAACTAATTTTATCGTCGGCTTCCTGGAGGTGGACCAGCGGCGGCAGCCTTCTGCTGAGCGCGAACGAATTCCGGATAATCGATGAAACCGTCGACGTTGGCATCGTCCAATGAGAGAATTGGATCGATCAAACTCACCAGCTCGTCGTCCTTGAAGAGTTTCTCCTCCACGGCTTTCTGTCCAGCCGCAGGATGGGCGCCTTGAGCTGCAGGTTGGCACATGGTTTCAAACAAAAGACAATAGTAACAACTGCATAAACGACGCAAACAAGTCATTCAAATTAAACACAGATGGAAGCAACAGCAGATGTTTGAAAAGCGATTCGCTCACACAACAAAAGGTTAAGGTGACACGCACAAGATCGGCGAAACTTCAAGCTTTTGGTATTAGGGAGCCAATCAGAATTGGTTCCAATCCATCAAGACGGACACCTGAATAAAATTGTACACTTACCGTGCCAATGGATCAAGGACTTGATGAGTTCACAGCCGTCCAATTTGTTGTTGTTGTCAGCATCATGCATTTTGAAGTAATGGAATTGAAGTTCTTGTTCAGTCATTTTACTGGTGTCGATAGGGACTGACATATGCTCTTGAATATGCCTGGAAATGAGACAAATCGATTAGCGACTCATTGGTACAAATCAAGATTGAATACCTAGGTGGGGGGGGGGGGGGGGGGGGTTACTTATGTACCTACCAACCTATTTTCTCAGATACAAAACATATGAACCAAACAGGCGTGTTTGCTTGAAAATTTATTCATCACGAATATCCTCGATCCAAGAGATTTGGTCAAACATGCGCAAAGTAGTGACGATTCGATACTTTCGATATTTTGTATCGATATTTCCGATATTTGTTTCGATATCAGTCTTTCGATATTTGTTTCAATATTTTTTTTTCGATAGGGGTATTCATGGTCTGATTCCGATCGTCAAATCGTCAAATATCGAATATCAGAATGATATTCGAAACTCGATGGTATCACGAGGCTCCTACACTTTTGACATGGATACGTCTTTTGGCTGAGGGTCAAGGAATTTTTCGCGACACTTTTTTTGACATTTTCATATGGCACATAACTCAAAAACCTTTACGAAAATTGTCCCAAATGAGTTTCTGACGATTTCCGCGTACAACCGAGTCGTTGCTAGGGGAATAGTACTTCGTCATTTGTCATCGGACAAAAACCATTCACCATTCGTTGGAAACCTCTCGATTTATAGAACTAGAATACATTCCTCTACTCGGTTGTCGCCCTTCGAAAAGCTGAGATATGCGCATGACATAATCCGCCAATCCCAGGAAATTTGCCCCCATTGGATGCGCATGAAAATGTCTCAATGTGTTGCAGACTCGTATGCAAGCGTTTAGTACCTGTTTTTTTTTTAATTTTTCTCCACTTTTTTTGTCCACAAAAAATGCAACGCTCCGGCACTTTAGATTATTATTAACTCGAAAGGAAGGCTAGGTAGAAATCAATGAGGTACTACCGCAATGTTTTGAGGTGTACTACTCTCTGCATCGAAATTCGAGCTCCTAGATCAGCTGAGTCGAAAATGGAGCTCTCAGATCAGCTGAGTCGAAAATGGATCTCCCAGATCAGCTGAATCGAAAATGGAGCTCCTAGATCAGCTGAGTCGAAAATGGAGCTCCCAGATCAGCTGAGTCGAATATGTAGCTCCCAGATCAGCTGAGTCGAAAATGGAGCTCTCAGATCAGCTGAGCGGCTCCTAAAGCCGCTAGACATATCCATGATCTATTGTTTTTCCCATCAAGGGAGAAATTTAGTTCTGATGCTTCCCAATAGATAATTTCGAGTCAATTTTTTCCCCGTCGAATGGTCGAAAATCGAAGCTACCGCTAGGATCGCTGCTGTATTTCGATATTCGACGTCGAATCTGATTTACGACGCCTCCAGCCCGTGGTAAATTCGAATCGTCGTAAATCGAATCGGAGCTGGAGCGCATGCGCGTTAGCTCACTTTGAAAGTCCCAATTCGACGATTCGACAATTCAATTCCATCCTGGACCATGAATACCCCTGATATTTGATAATATCCACTACATTATTCGAGAATTATAGCTTATAAT
>JAEMON010000004.1:14834549-14845635 GCA_030264115.1 Lygus lineolaris
TAATAAACCGTTGTGTAATAATTTGCAGCGTTTTTCAAAAGGGTTCTCCGACTTTTTCCCTTACCTATCTTCATTTCTATGACAAAAAATAATAATTTTGGTAGGTAGCTACTTACTACTCATCACCTTCATAGCTCATACTGTTACTCTTCACGTAGGTAGATAAGAACAAGGCACTCTTTAGTAGCTGGTCCCAACCATTCGTGTAATTTTACCATACCTGCTCAAGTGCCTACCTACCTATACCTACTGGTTCTCATCAATACGCCGGTATCGCAGCGGTCTAGTTAACTAGGTATTTATAATAATTGCCTATTAAGTACTTTTCAGAGGAGAAAACCGTAATTCTTTTTTAAAGAATTTTTTCTCCATGTTGGTTCATTCTTCTTATATAGATTATTATATAGATGCTGGTTCATTCTTATATAGATGCTAGTTCTTCTTATATAGATCATCAATTTTTCTTATTCCACGTTATTAGGACCATGGTAAAAAAATAATTCGAATTTCAAGGCCTTCATTGCGTTTATTGGTCAATTTCACTGAAGGGTGGCAGAAAGAGGCTAGGAACCTCCAAACAACAGAAACTAGGTACCCAAGAACTAGGTATTTCTAAGTCGATTTCTTGAGTTCTAAGTTGTCTTCCCTCAGGTGACGATCATTCTTTGACTTTCAATTTCCTTTCTATTTCATCGATGTACCTTTCTGGCACATTATGGCCCCTGAAAAAAATTCATTCTGATACATTCTGATCCAATTTTACAAAAAAAAAAAAAAAAAAAAAACAAACAAATAGGACCCAAACTATAGATCAGCAACTAAAGTAACGAAGTCCGACAGCACATTGTTGAAATTGAAAGACAAATGGTCAAACAGACACGTCAAACGGAGTTAAATAGAAAACGTAGTCGATTCCCACGAAAATAATGAGTTACAAAGTTAAATCGATTTCGACGGTTAGGGCATCATCAGTAACAAACAATAACAGCAGTTATTGTTTGTTACTGATGATGTTACTGATGTTACTAATCGATTTAACTTTGTAACTCGTTATTTTCGTGGAAATAGACTACGTTTTTCTATTTAACTCCGTTTTCTTTTTATCGCACTGTCAGAGGTAATTATTTTAGTTGCAGATCTATAGTCAATAGTAGGTTAAAAGAACTAATTGAGTTATGGCAAATATAAATTAATAATACCTAGGTAACTAACTAACGATGTAATGAATAATGATACTATATATTTGGATTCGTAGGGGATTTGGTGGGATTTTTTAAATGTATTAATTATATATATATATTTTTTTTTTGCGAGAGGACCACATTTTTGAGATTTATTATTCACGATCATGAACATCTCTCACAGTAGGTAGATAGGTATAGGAGGTTTGGCTCTCCCCAAATATCTCATCTCCTCGCCATTCCTTACATTCCTTATATCTACTTGCATTAATTAAATATTATACATCTAGGTCAACTCGTTAAGGGCACATACCTAATATTGTTAATTTTCTTCTTGATGGTATTTTTCAGCCCATCATCCCTCGCTTTTGCCTCTAGAACTGTATGGAGACCTTCTCTGAAGACATTTTTCCTCGTTTCAATCCTTTCTTGCTCCTTTTCATTGATTTGTTTCAGGAGCGCAGCTTTGTAAAGAACGTTATCCTTGAATATATAATACTCTTATTTCAAAAATGAATAATCGACTGGGAGTACAAAAGCAAAGCAGACTTTCTCACAATAACTAAAGACATAAGAATACTTTCTCTTCCGCTTGGTTCAAACATGAAAAATCATGTTTCGGAAAATTACCAAAATATTTAAATACAAGGGGAAATAATGGCAAACTTCCACTCACTACACAGTGTAAAGATATCGAGAGAATAAAAATAGATCACCTATTCGAATCATGAAGAACAAAAATGTCATGAAGAAACACAAGTAGGCTTCCTATATCAGGTATGCCCAACCTAAAACGCTAAAATATATTATTATTACCCAATGTAACTATAACATAGTTAGGTATTTATATTATGTATCAATACAGACAAGGTTTAGTCCCACTGCATGCTACGAACACTAGGCCTGGCCTGGAAGCTGGTCCCAAATCCGGAGAAGTGAGGGGCTTGTTGCACTTCATGTCACAAGTTAAGCAAAACCAGAAATAACCATCTGCCGGGGAAGGGGGGGGGGAGGGGGATGAAATAAGTGGGTACCTACCTAATAGTTAATATGTTTACACACGCACATTTTGAAGTTACAGATCGTTTAACGCAAAGGACGCGCCAATGGAAGGTAATGCCAGGTTATCTTGAGTTGTTTTTCATAACCCACCATCGATTGGATTACGAAAGTTATCGACGCCACCGCCACCGTTGGAACACAATTCAGGGGTACAGTCTGACTAAAAACTCGTCCTCGGGTTATTTAACTCAAACCGCAGGAACGGAATGCTCTCAACCGTGGCAATCGGTTCTGCGCATAACTGGTTAAATAACTTTCAGTTGCTGGAACAATCCTAATGACAGTGTGGGCAAGAGAAGGACGTGTACCTTGGGCAACATTCTATTAGTCAGACCCTCGAAGATAGGAAATTCGTTAGAACGCGGAAAATTACTGTATTCATTATGGTACCACTGTTCTCGAAGTTTGGCGCGCGTCGGGTGGGTTGTTGTTGCTGAGTAGCGTCAAATTTCACACACAAAGTGTTTTTCTTGAATAGTATTGGATGATTTTGAAGCTGTTAAATATGGGCTTTATCATGGGCCATCGCTTTTTTCGTTTTGTTTTCATGATTTGAATCGAAAGGTGAATATATTCTCCAAGTCATTTCCGTGTACCTTGAGCAACTAGGCAATGCTGCTCAAGGTACAATACAAGATTGTAATTTGAGTTAAAACCACCTTTTACAAAAAAAGTAATGATTCATCAACCTTCGGAGATTCTTCAAAATTTCCGGGATATTTTGAAACCCAACGAGTTAGAGCATCGATATACCTTTAAAAAATGGGGAAAAAATGACGTAAACTGCTCCAAATCCAGCTACGAAGAAAAACTGCCCAAGGAACACGACCTTCCCTATTGTGCTCGATTACCTACTTAAGTACACTAGGTACAAGAAGTAACTACCTATTTTGAGAAGTAACTGCAACTCTTATGCAGTGATCACATTCTGAGTTATAAGTAGGTACAAGAGTTATTTTACTTGACATGTAGGTACCTTTTTCCGCCTTTCTTGCTCCTGTTGTATCCGTTTATCCGTTTCTGCAGCAATTCTCTCTATTTTCAAAGATTCTTGCTGCTCCCTCTCTATTTCTCTGGCCTGAGTGAGCTTCTTATCCTCAATCTGTCTAGCTCGTTCCTGAAGCAACTTCAAACTCGTTTTCTTTTTTTCCAATATGACTGCTTTCTCTTTCGCCCGCCATTGCCTCTCATACTAAAAAAAAAAAAAAAATTCAATCGACAGACCAAGTAAATGGATATGACTGGATGGTGATGAGAATAACAACCTTCATAAAACAAATTGTAGGTACCAATCGAAATTCAGAACTACATTCTTCCACACCGCAGCCGTACCTCCAAAACAAAACTATATACCTTACCCCTTAAAGCAAACTAAGCTGCCTGGGGCGTAAAATAAGACCCTATTCCCCAAATAACAGCAATAACCCTGCGAAATGACGAAAAAAAATGCGGTAGACGAAACGTCTACCAAATCATAAAAATTTACTTACTTCATCCTGAACTCTCTTGGCCAAATACTCGTCTTTGCTAGACTGTTCGTCTTGAGCTTTCTGCTGTTTGGCACGCAATTTGGCCAATTCCTTCTCCCGCTCTGTTTTAGATTTGAGGCGCTCTATTTCTCGTTTCTCTTCTTCTTCTGCCTTTCTCTTCATGAATTCTTGAATCTAAAGTTCATTGGTAGTTTAGTTTACAGTGTTGGCGGTTCTTAACTATAGCTCAAGGGATCAAAACAAGTCTTACCCATTCATGAGAATAGTTGTAGGTAATTAACTAACTCACCCTCAAATCGGCCAACTTGGCCTCTTTCCTTTCCAATTCTATTTGTTCAAGCATTTGCTTGTTTATCCTGGTCATTTCCTCACACATCCGTTGTCGTTCTGCCTCCTTTTTCTGGATAGACCTTAATTCGTCTATTCTCGCTTGCATGGCAGCTTCATTTAGAATTTTGCTTTCCTATGTAATGGAGAAAAATAAGATATAAATAAGAAGCTGATATAACCAGGTAATTTTTAATGAGAATATCGTACATAGATAGGTATACAGCGTGACCAAGAGTTCTCTCCTCCAACTATTTTTTTATTTAGGAAGCGAGTCGGCGAAAAAGCGAACGAAAGCGAAAAAGCGAGAATCGAAAAATTAAAACGTTAAATCCCTCAGATTTTTTAAGTAGGTAGATCTCAAGCCAAAATCTAAATTTCATGAAATGATTTGGGGGGATTTTCAGCGCTAAATCACGCGGTGAAGTCAATTTTTCGTTTCGCGATCGAGCTTATTTTTTTACTCGGCCGATCTGGGACAATTCAATTTTCATTTTTCAACTTGTCTCCTTAGACGGTCCCATATGAATTTCATCCCCGTCCCGGATAGTAACGTGTGAAAATATTAAATTTGGTGGGACTTGTTCGGATGCCTACAAGAACATCAGGTAGTGATGAAGCATATCGAAATTTCGACTCGACGACCAAAGTGACATCACCTAATTTTCCAGCACGAAAAAATAAAACATACTTAATCTTGGGTCTAACATTTGGGTAGTAATGAAATACAACCATAAAACACGGTTTTTCACGTTTCGCGCACTCAAAAATTCGAGTGACTGGTCACTTTTCCACTTCACATAAAATTCCAATAAAAAAATTAGTGATTCCCGTTTGAAGAAACAAAGTTAGTGTCAAAATGTCAACTTTATCGTCATTTTTTAATGAAATTTAGATTTTGTAGATTTGAGCTACGTACCTATGTAAAAACTATCAATTTGAATTTTGAAATTAGAATGGGGAGTACATGAGTAGATCTTTAACTAATGGCATGCTCTTGGATTTGATCTTCTTTCAGAGTCTCACACTGAGTCCACATGGATAAGTATATAAAGTAGGTGGTAACACTCAGACGACACTGTGAAGTACGGTGTTTTCCCACCCCAGAATATTTTAGGAGGATAACAAACTATAGCAAACAATGGTAAATCCCAGAGTAATACCTCTACCACCCTCTCAGCTTCAACTTCGCGTTCAAGTTCATTGCTTCGGACTTGTTCAGTAATTGCTTTCCTGTAAGCTTTCTTTCTTTCTTCGTCTCTCAGTTGCTCCATCTTGTCCCTCGCTACAGCCTTTTTCCTTTCGAGCTCCATCATTTCATCAAGTCGTTTCTCTTCTTCCATAAGTTCTTTCATAATGGTCTGTTTTTCTGCTACTTGAGCATCCCTGATGGCTTGGCACTTGGTACCCAAAATCAATTTATTGCAAAGTTTAATGTCATCATCGTCTTCCTGGCGAACTTCCTTCGCACGGTTCAAAAGAAAATTGGATTTAGCTTCGGCCTCCGTCTCCAACTAGAAATACGCAATGAGAGTGATGAGCAGGTATTTAATTACGTTAGTTGCCTACCTATGAATTTATCAATTTTACGAAAGAAAATGTACTGAATCAGGGCGAAACCAAGTCAGGAAAAAGAACAGCCATTATTATACGGTTAGGATAAGGTAACCGATCCGAACCACCTGCTTAGCCAACTTAACAAACTTTCTGTTAGGTATTTTGACTCATTGAATAGTAATATAGGCCAGTCATATAGTAGGTACACTAAAGAAGGCTAAAATCGCAAACTAACGGGCAGTTTTGATTTTTTGATATGCTACTATCAGTAGCACGTACCCAAGTTTTCAGTTCGATCAGGGACTTGACGGTCTGGGAAAATGCGAGCATATTCCCATTAACTTCAGAGTACAAAAATGCACACCAATGTGACCCCAACCCCATGTCATGGAAAAACAAATGCATGTGGTAGCCTATCTGATGGGAAATTCAATGCTCTTTTCAACGGTATCCTCAATTTTTACTTTACATATATATACAATTAAGGAAGTTATGGTCATTTTAGTGAGACAAGGTTGAACACACGAAAAAAATCTTAAAAGTGGAAAAACATGAAAAAACAAGGGGTTATAAAGAAATTGCTAAGACACTTTTTATTGGAAATTAGTTTTAGAAACGATTCCTGAAGTTTGGCCCGTATCTTTCTCGGACACCCTGTATATGACTGACCTAATAGGTGCCCAGGTATTTTAATGAGGTAAGTACAAGCCATCTCATGGGTTTCTTTATGAAACAACGCATTCTTCAACAATATCATACCTCAGTAATAGAGTGACTACCTATGTTCATCGTTGTTAGTCGGGATGCGGCCCAGGAGACAGGAATCACAGAACTACTGCATCATGTTTAATGCTGTATTTTTTGATGTTTCGTACGTCACTGCCTTTTGTACGTTAGTTTTGATAGCTTCTTGCTAAACTTTTTTTGAAATTTGTTTACCCAATTTGGGTTTTTTACGTATTTTTAATGTTTTTAAAGATTTTTTGTTGTTGTTTTTGAGCTCGTTGCCTCTGAGGGCTTTTGAATTGACTGCTGAAATTTTTGTTTCAAATTTTTATTGCTGCTTGTTTTATGTATGCAGTCCGACGACCTTTAAGGACCTTGTGTTTGTGCTGCCTGGCCACTTGAGATGTGCATCGACGTATTCGAGGTTTTTCTCGGATGATTCGCTAAGTTTATTTTTACACATCCAAGTTTTGAAAATGTACGGAGTGACGTACGAAACGTTAAAAAATATAGCAATAAACATGATGCTGTAGTTCTGTGATTCCTGTCTCCTGGGCCGCATCCCGACTAACTACGATGAACGAACATCATACCGACCTACTACCCATACAATAATGAGTGACCGAGTGCCTACTTACGTATAGTTGAATATGATTAGGCTAGGATCTCAGCATGAACGTCACAAGGAATGTTATTGACTGATAAACACAAAGGTAGAGAGGTACCCCAAATATCAACTTTATTATCTTCGGCTACCTCGACATATCCCAAACGGACTGAGTACCACTCGTAAGTACTACCATAAGAGACTCTATTACTAACCTTGATCTTAAACAACGCAAACAGTATACAAAATATGATTATACACGTAATAATGAGGTCGGTACCATCTCAATATACATAAATGTAGGTACTTACATTGATATAAAAAGTTGATTTATACAATTTTTAAAAACTATACCTAAATATTGTAGTAGTACATAAATATCGTAATACCTTATCCAATCGTGGTGGGTACGATCTCAAGGTCGGGTAACTCTGCAGCTCTTTTTTTCGCAAAGCGCTTTCCTCGGCCTTTTCATCCCTTTTCAGCTTTGAAACTCTCGAGACTTCGTCTGTTCCCTGAAGATTTAGCTCCTGCCAGAAATAACGTTCAGCCGTTAATGAGGCTAGGGAATAATATATTCATATAAGTACTTACAATCCTTACAATGTTCTGTGAAATTACAAGAATGTTTTACTAACCGCAGGCATCGCAGTGAGTTTGTTAAGATCATCAGGGCAAATAAAGGTTTCGTTCTTGTTAGGCTCTTGGCTAGGTATGATCAAATCCCTCACATGGTCGTGCCCAACGATCCGAACGTACCGTTTTCCGTTCCTCACAAACTCTCCTTGAGTGGGACAATTGGATTTGTATCCCCGAATTTTGCCGGAATTGACGTTACTCCGACCACCCAGTTTATCGTTTACCATCTCTAAAACATCGACCTACGGAAGGAGGATAAGTTACGAGCCAAAATTCGCAAAGAACTAAAAAACAATTACAAGGTACGAACCCCCATAAGTAAAGATGAAATTGGAATGGTCTGGAATATGGTGGCTGACAAGGAGACAGATAAACAGTTTACTGGCAAGGAGATGCTAGAGCTAGGAGGGAATCGATAATGTGGACAGTCATGGAAGTGACAGGTAGAAAATTGAAGACGCACGAAAACTAAAGTTCCATTCATGCAGCATGAGTTGGTGAGCGAATTTTCAAAGAATAATTTTAACCGATTTGGTGGGTGATTCGTATAGGACATTTCACGTTGATTCCGAATATACCACATTTATATTCCTATGTTTAAGATGGTAATTTACACAAAAAACACGTTTTTAGCGATTTTTGACTCTACATTTTCACAATTTGACCACGGAGTACTCCAAAAATTCTGGCCAACGAACTCATCCTTTCTTTCGATATTATTGACATTTTGAAATTTTTTGGTTTTTTCCCCCCAACTCTAGCGTCAGATACTGTCTGCAGTGACACACGCACATATAAATAATTGAGACGAAAATCCAAAATGTCAATTAAGTATATCAAAAGAAAGGTTCGTTGGCCAGAATTTTTGGAGTACTCCAAGTGGTCAACTGTTGACACTTTTTCATATTATGGAAAAGTGTTAAATTTCAGGAATCGTTTTAGAAAGGTTTAAAACGGATTTATAAGAAGAAAATGTTCAAAAATTTGTATTACTAAAATTTTGAAGCCATTGCAATAGCTTCATTTTCTTCGAAAATTCGCAAGACAGCACACTTCTGCTGTCATATTACTAGGTAGTAGGTACCTGGGTATTTCACGGATATATTCACGTATTTCGTACTGTAGACAACCCTTCCGAATAAATTAATGTTCTTCTGTGGCCACAACAATTACCTGATCAGTGAGTTCAATTTTCGATTCCGCTGGCCTGGGAGCTCAATTTTTCAGACACCTTTAGTTTGTGTAGTACTACCTAGTAGGTATCCCGAGCGAAAACGCCCATCTTCAATACACGTACAGGCATATCACTGTACTTTAATAGGAAAGACGAAATCAATTTGCGATACACAAGGGTTCTCTCTTCTTCTGATCAGGGGAGCAAACGGTTGGACGCAGTGCTTCGGGTGGTCTCGTTCGATTATAAAAATCGAAAACTACTAAGGCACTAGTAGGTACATATATAAAATATACAAAAATATAACCTTCTATTGAGCTGGGGCGATTTTAAAATGGAATCCCCTATTCTGTACCCCTTGGAAATCACTGACAGTAACGTCAGGAATCTGAGCACAACTAAACCCCAAATAGGACCTATTTATCAAAAAAAGGTAACTAAGCAACTTCCATGATAACTGTCTAAGTAGGTACCGTTAACGGAATGATTTTATCAAATAGATTTTTGGATTCTTTGTAAGTAGGGACGAGAGAAATTAAAAATTACTAGGTACTCCGTATTTTTTGTTCTTCATCCTTCTACTGTAACTTTAGGGAATATAGATGTATAATAACGATTATGATAACAACAATACTTTATTTACAAGCAATTTAATAAAACGTAAATATGTTTAGGTAGGTAATTGAACAAATTTACGTACATCTATTCTATCTTTCATCTTTGCACACAAAGGATGCATACAAATAACAAATCCAGAGCCCCAAATGAATTTTTTCAACTCCTGGAATCAGTATCACAGTGTCTAATGAGTTCAAGTTGCAAAACTACTGTCCACCCTGATCATCATACAGACTAGATCTGAATAAGGCTTGAGCCCAAAATTAATGGAATGTTCAAGGTAGGTATGCACTCGATATAAAATAAGGATAGGAGTACATTTTTAAGATAAATACCCTACTAAAAATACCAACAATACTGTGGATATAAAGGGAGAGAAAAATGCTGTAGTTCGTGCTCGAAAGTCGAGTCAAATTACCTAATGATTTAGTGTAAACCACAATAAGTTTGTGTTTCACTAACACTGAACTTTGATTCATACAATATTTGAATATTATCAAAGAAACAATGTGTATCATGATCAAATTTGTGTGCAATCATTTTTTTTTTTAACCTCGCTCCTTACTAAACTTGTGACATGTTATAACTAAATTAAGATGTTGGATTATTATAAAGAAGAAATGGGTAAGTACCTATAAAGTCACACAATATTATCCAAATAAATGAATTTTGATTATTGTGATGAAAAATGGACCTTTCCCACCTAACTGAGGCAACCACGGTGTCACGCAACAGGATTTCGATTGTTGGCAGTAGAAGAATGAGTCACGTTGAAGTCTGCTGAGCTTTATCAATAATGTAGCAAGCTATTCCACCAACAACGAGGAGCATCCCCAGAAAAGTGCCTAAAAAGAATATTCAAGACATTATTCCACTTCTACTCAGATGCACACCTACTAATTTATGAATAGGTAATAGCTAGAGACTCTAGTCTAGAATATACCACTGGGGGAATACGGTAAACCTCATATATGTTATCTCTTCTCCTGCTTAAACTTCTGTATGGTTCGGTGAAAGTTGGCTTCTGTCCTTGAGCGAACCCGCCTGAGTAGGGAGAATCTCCCACCGAATGATCGAAAAACTTCTGGTGGGAGACTTTAGGAACTCTACTTCTCTCAGTCAATATTAATGATAATGTAACCAAAAGTCAAGTAAGTAGGTACATTTTTGCGGAGATAGGGGTTTTTAGAAGACCATTGCATTAATAACAAACGATTATATATCAGGTAGTGCACAAACGAGCAAAGATGAAAAGCTCATTTATAACACGAAAAATGTACAGACTGACAGATATTGACTTGATGGGGATCAAAGAAAAAATTGAGGAGGAGTGACAGTAGGGTATTTTGGAACCAGGAGGTTGGTGTCACTTGTGGTATCGCGAGTATGATGCGCTATGGTGACAAGTTGTTAAGAGAGTTGTTTACGTTATAAAACGCTTGCGTACGAGTCTGCAACACATTGGGACATTTTATGTCTTTAGTCATCGAAACACCAGCTCAATGAAATCATCAGAAATTAACAAGCGGTTGCAATCATGTTCACAATATCAATTATTGAGAATAATCACCTGAGTGTACACAATTATTCAAATAACCATGCTCATAACTCAGCTTGTTGGCCACGCACTTCGCAGTAGCTAACATAACAATAGTTGGATAAATCGAGAGCTTTCGATCGAATAGAGAACGATTTTTGTCCGATG
>JAEMON010000004.1:14876731-14891627 GCA_030264115.1 Lygus lineolaris
TTCTACCTCAAAACGTAAGTTGCCTGGACTAGTACGTCAGTAACAACATAAGGCTTAGTTGTATTTCACACGGAGACGTAATCATACAACACACATAAGTACGCCAGCTGAACTACATTGCTGCAGATTCTTTAATGAAAGTATCTAGGTAGGTATGTACGTCTAATAATAAAAATTCCATGTGCCGGCAATGTTCAAGGATTTAGCTTTGAGAAACCTCATCAAATTTTATTCCTGATTGAGAATTGACTGAGAATTTATTATCGATCCTACTTCTGAGGCTAAGCCCCAATACCGAGGATGTGTCTTCGATTCTCAGTAATTTTTGATAAAACTAGATAATTAAGTTGAATAATTGATGAAGTTACTTTATCAGAAGAGGGTGTTTCTCTGTCGAAATTGGATTGACCGACGAGTCCTGGAAGGGTCTGGACGGCAGGAACCACTTTGGTCGTACAGGTCCGAAGACAAAGCGCCATTGCTAGCGACTGAATTTGCGATAACCAGAGAATTTGGCCTTTTTTGCTAAATAGAAAATTGGATCACTTTCAAATATTCAAACTGTCACAAGAAGTGCCCATTGAAACGAAAAAGTCTCGCACTTGCGAAACGCACACAAATCGAACCGAAAAGAACCTTGAGGTTGCAAACGTAGAATAACCTGCACGTCGGTATCAAAGAGTTTAGAATACAGGATAGGGGAATAAATGGCACCAGAAAGAATCACCCTAGCGGCGACCCAATGAACTAGAGATTAGAGAAGAGTTTCCTGAGGCTTCTGCAATGCGCATTTTCTGGCTGATTCACATCCGCACTTTGAAATTTGCACGGATCCAAAATGTGTAGCGATTTTCCCACTCTAGTGTTGAGCACATTCGGATAAAAAGGTTTCTCAAAATAACGAATAATTATTTATTTCGAATGATGGGGCAGAGCTGTACTATTAACCCTTGATTTAAAAAAATTAATTAAAAAATATTAACCACCTCTAATGTGAGGTTTTACGTTTCAAGATACGCCTACGTAGCATCCAAAAATCGAAAACAAAAACCCGCCTGTTCGTACCATGGACCAAAATTAATGAAATTACACAGGTCCCATATATGGTAGGTATACCAGCCCCATTTTGGTCTAGGTGCGCCCTGAAGCTTGGCGTCTCCGTCAGTCTCCTCCAAGGGGTAGAAATACGGCATGCAATTTTCAAAACGCCCTAACTTCCAATAGGAACTAGGTATGGCAGTTTTTGGTAGGTAGGTATATGAGAAGCTGGTTGTGAAACATTTCTTATGTGGGTTGTAGCAGTAGGTACCGGTATTTAATTTTGCATGCACAGGGGTCGGAATTTTAATTGACGAAAAGTCATGTGAAGGTCGTAGAGAGACCTCTAGCAGATTTTGTAGAACACTATTAGTGTGAGCTGGGATCCGCAGAGGTACAGTGAAGCTGGGCTCACATTAAGCCGCAACGACGTAATCTCGTCTGCAAAACCGTAATTCGATCTGATTGGCTAATTAATTACGAGCTTACGTCGTTGCTTAATGTAAACCCGGCTTAACAGTATATATACTGGGGTCGAAGGAGTAGAATGGAGGTCATACGAAGGTCCTGGTCTCATCCATGTCGAATGTGTGTAAGAGCCCGGGCCAGAGAGCCTGGGGTCCGCGGGAGTGCTGTGACGCTAGCGTATGTCCTCATGTTGCCTTCTGTTCTTCTTTAGGGAACTCATAGGGAGTGCTGAAAAGCGGATCAAAATCATACCCCTCGATACCCCAACAGGAATTCCTAAAAGAACCAGTGATCGGGGGGGTCCCTACTTGTGGTTGGAAACCTGGCAGTGGTGACGTCGAAATTGCCGGTTCCGAGCAAGGTTCCTGAAAAGGACCAGTCCCCCACGATTGACCACCGACAGGTGAAGATATAGGTTGGAAGGATAGGTAGTTTTCAATGAGTCCCTGGTAGCATGATTTGCCAGTCGTTGCATCTTCGACGTCCATCTTAGGTACTTGTAAGAAGCTCGAGGCATAGTGGAGTCCTTCCTGTAAGTGTCAAAGTGCTGCGGCAGAGAGATATGTTCTTGGTGAGCTTCCACATCACTTTCTTGTCCAAGGGGTGTACTGACGACTGCAACTCTGGTAGTAGGTACTTAACCCCGGTGATCACCTTCTGGCAGCCGATTACCCTTGCTGAGGAAACAATTGGTAGGTACTCGTGCGAAGTCAGGCTTGAGTCTTCTTTCTTGTACTGCAAGGGAAAAATTTTATTAGTAGTCCGAGGTCCTTCTATCAGACATACCCTACCAGTGGTAGGTTCGTAGGCTGGAGCTTCCCAGGAGTGTATCAGGCGGTCGATGTAAGCAGCTGAGGATAGGAGCTCGATCGAGTAGTGGACCTCCTGAAGAAATGGGCCTACATTTATACTCCTGGGCGAGCACATTGGGCTCCAGGTTTGGTTAATTAGGGGAGCCAATCAGCGAACAGATAATCGAGCAGCGTAGTTGTGAGCCCCCCCGGTCGGCTAACTAGACGAACCAATCAGCGAGCACGAAGTCGGCAGAAGTCTTGAGGTGACCTCTCGGGATTGAATTCAATAACTTGATCCTAGACTGTGAATCAGTCGTGGGGTCTCGAGGCAAATTAATTTTCTTTCTGTATAGTTATTTGCAGAAAATATCCTGAAGAAGTGGTAAAAAATTCAAGAAGATCGGTTGATGAATAGGGAGTAAATACCTATCGGTAATTTACAACCCTGTGTGGTGTCAGGCCCCACCGTCGATATTGCGGGTAAATACCGAAGCCTAGACCTCAAAACTCTGGTTTCTCGTTTTTCTACCTTCGTATTTCGACATTCTTTTCTTCTAATCCCATAAACTGAGATGAGAGGGAGTCGGGAGGCCATTTTGTCCTATTTTTCTGAATTTAAAATTGCCCTTTGCGTGTCTCGTACGAGCGTCGTTGAGCCGGCTGTGCCACTGCCCTCTTTGCGGGCTTTTAGCCTTTCCTTCATAGTGCGGAATATTCGTGCTCATTTCTTCTTTTAATTCGTAAGGGCGATAGGTAATATATAATATCGTTTCTCAAAGTTAAAGTTGAGTACGATCATCGGCTTAACGATTTTCGAATATCTTTAAACTGCGTGTTATTTGGGAAAAACCTGAAGGACAGCAGAAGATTTCCCTGAATTCAATTCAGTGACTGTAACCAACATTATTCATTTTTTAAGGACTACCTTTCCCATTCATTGACATGTTCCCTCGTTTTGGTTGTGTTTGTTTTGTGTTTTGGTTGTGTTTGTACGTATTATTCTTATTAAAAATCTTATATCTTTTTTTATGCAGGGTGTATCATGGAGCTTATTGAACGCATCGGGTCGAGTTTACGATTAGGTAAATGAAGAGGCTCTTGAAAACTTGAGAAAAAACTAAGTACCTACTTCCCTACCTACTTAAGTAACCTAAGTCCCTAACTAAAGTGGTAAGAAAGGAATTATAGATAGTACCTAATTACTTTTCCATCACAACACACTAGATAAGTAGGTACATACCAAACTATCTACCTACCTACTAAATGTTTTGAGCACATCATCTTCAGTTGTTCTTGGTAGGTACCTACCGAGATCTTGCCAGGTGATCAATGCATATCGATCACAAACACAAAGGTAAATTCAAAAACATAAACTCACGTGAAATTCATGTTAAAAACAAGATATTGCAAGACAGCCCTGATACAGACCGATCTGCCTTCTACAGATCCGTTGACGGTAAACAATTTTATTTCACGAGAGTATGCGTTGAAACAGTAGCTTATCTTATCGTAATTTTCAAAGGAAATTAAAATTCCAACAGAGTTATGCAAGTTTATTTCGAAATAAATTAATTCGCATGACTAGGCGATACAATGTGATTGAATAAATAGGTACACAATAAAAATAGATTAACAAACTAGCAAAGAGAAAACCGTATAAATGAAAAATATTACCTACCTAATCTAGGGAAACTAGACGAAAATCATTACTTATCTATTAAAGAGTTGTTTTTTGTTTAACATTGTCGGGTAGATCCCTCTGTAGGTAGTTGAACACTTCCCCGTTGTCGGGCACTTTCCAGCCAACCTCTGACAATCACAATCAGCTTAATATTTGGTGGTAGAAATATTTGATGGGGTATTGCAAATTATGTACTTTTAATGGTTCCAACTGAAACTACCAGAGCACAAAAATGACATGATTAACTTAAATTTTAACTGTGATGATTATTTTTCCAACACTATTACTATTATTGTACACTTGGTTGGTACCTATTCAATTAAATAGAGAATAGAGCAGGTAATAAATCATAATGACAAGTTTCTATAGTCACGTTTAGTCCAAACTTTGTACTCTTCTCTAAGCATATTTACCTTCTCTAGTACACAATTATTCCTGAAAAAGCTAAGAAACAATTTTTATTGCGCAATTCTTCATGAAGCGCTTTGCGTAAGCTAAAATCAGTACGAATAGCCTGAGAACAGAGGTTAAACAACTCTGAGGAAGCTATAATACTTAGGTAAAAACTCTTCAATCTACAAAAATACGAGAACCTGAAAAATCCTTTCATATCAATGCGGGTATTTCTTCCGTGTACGACATATTGAAGAAAAATTGTGGTCCCTCACTCAAGAGTGATAACAATAACAATTGCCTATTAAAAAAATTAAATGTACAAAATACGTCCAACCGTTTTTCATAACACGTTATCGTTGGGCTGATAAAAATTTCATCATCAACCCAACAACTTTATACAAATATTTTTGGAAGAGGGTAATTGAAAAAGGCATTTGAGTGGAGCGAAGCGTTTCTGGAATTCAGCCCATAGCTGAGGTTCCTACATCAGGTAGCTACCTACCTATCGTTACCATTATTTTCCCTTATCAAGTCAAAGTACCTAACAAGTCAGAGTACCTAACAATAATCAATTCGACGCGGTGAAGGTAAATACAACAAACCTAACATTAAACAAAATCGTGACTCCTTTTATAAAGAGTATCAATAGTAACCAAACGAGGTTCGTTCAGACCGATAGTTCTGAACCAGTTCGGAACCGAATTGGTTCAGATTCGGACTGGGTAAAGACTCTTGAATCACCATGGGCAGATTTACGGGGGTGCTAGGGGCGCCACACCCCCAGATTTTTGGGATGGTAATTTTTTTTACACGTAAATAAAAATGTTTTCTTTTCAGTTTAATAAATTTTGTTTGAAGAAATATTTCATTTCTTAAATTGTACTTACCTAATCTAGAGCCAACTTCATTTATCTTAGGATATTAGAACTATGATTACACGTAATCCGTGAATCACATGTCGCACGCTAGGAAGAACACTGGTACATCTCCAGTACTCGACAACCTCTGGAACAAGACTGCCGATGAACCACTGTTCCCGGAAACCGAAGCCAAAGTTCCTAGTTAACCCTTTGAGGACTCCTGACGTCATTTTCGTCCAGTTCTTTTTTCTCAAAATTTCGGATGCAGAGCACTCTGTTGTTCCTTCCATGTACTTCTAGTCGCGCAGGGCTCCTTTGGGTGGTGAATAACATCAACAGGTTGTGTTTTAGTTCAGTTTTGTGTTATCAGTCGTCCCTTCTAGCATTTGCTTTATCATCCAAATTCGTATTTTTTTGACAGTTTCGTCCTGATCAAGTTTACCTACTGTGTTGATTACATGCGTCGAATAGAAATTTACTGAAAATATCGATGGAGATGATAGCAATAATTTGAGGAGAAGTGAATATGATGATGACAATGAATGAATGAATCACCGGCACAAGCTGTAGTGGTATCACCTCCAATGTTCCGGTATGTTTAGTTTTCGCACACCTAATCAATCAATATGTTTTCATTTCAATCCCTGACAAATTTCTCATATTAAAATACACATAGGAGTAATAAGGAACATAGATAATGTAATCGTGAATGTGCTTTTCAAATGCAATGTCTATTTCAATGGGATAATGGAATAAAAGCTGGCTTGCTCAGCGTGGCGAGAGTGAGAGTTATGGGCTGTCCTGGGGGTAGTTTCACTTTCACTTGGTACTGAAAGAGTTTAACCATTCAGGCCCGTAGCGGTTTATTTGCGCTCTAGCGGCCACTGTTTGAACTACCGTTGATCCACTACCACCCCCGTACCTGTGAAGAGCTCGTCAAGCTCTTTCCAATGGTACAAAAACTAAGAAGTGCATTTTCGGAAATGTACCAGTGTTCTTCCCAGCGCGCGATGAATGAATAGGCTACCTCTTGCCTAAAAACGGACCATTTAAATTCCTTTTGGTTTTTGAATTTGGTATGGTTCCGGTGAGCTCACACCCCCACATATCAAGACCTAAATCCGCCCCTGAGAATCACCAAACAGTGATTCCAGAGTCTTAAGGACTGGGGAAGGGATAAAACGAAGGACTGGGGAAGGGGGTGTAAGTGATAGTAGGTAAGTTGTTGTAAGTGATAGGAGATGAACTCTCAACTACAGAATAGAAGAGATAGATACTGATACAAGGGATAATCCAGATCCAGGGGTGGGCGAGGTTAAACGAAAAACATTGTAAGACACCCAATTTGTTAATTATAAGTAGGTACCTACCTATTCATTGATATTTCGGCTAGAATACAGGATTTCTATATCACTTTAGAAGGGTATTAGGCTGGTTTAGACTGAATCATTGAAATAGGTTACCCCCTCATCTGCCTACCAGGTAAGAGCAACACTAATTTGTTTAGATCATCAATGACACCCTAATAATCCCCGTAATAAATATTAAAAAGAAAGAAAAGATAGAAAAAAATCGTACCCTAATTTCGTAAAGTTCTGTTGAAAGGGGGGGGGGGGGGGGGGGGGGACCAGTTCCAAACTGCTAGTCCGAACAAACCCTTGGTAATGAAGGAGGCTCTATGAGAATATTATTCGAACATGGTCAATCTAGGTAGTACCTCCAAATGATGCAGCACCTTGAAAGCTGTAAAAATTGGATTTTTGAAGCAGCGGCTTATGTGGTACCAACAGGGTTGAGCATCGTTCAAAAACCATCGATGGTCACTAACAAACCAAACAACAAAAAAGTGAGGTGAAAGATTCAGTTACAGTCACTGAATGCCTCTTTATGCCTGTTTTCATGGATTTCCGGGACCTAAATTGTAAGGATTACATCATCCCCGATTATACAGTGTGATTGTTGGTAGCTAATCAAAATGGAAGAAAAAAAATCCCTTCTTCCGTGGTTGCCAATAGATCGATTTTGGCTTGAAGGGGCCGAAGAACACCAATTTTCGCCATCGATTGTGGAAAAATTGAACATCGAAGCAAACCATCGATGCTCAACCTGGTACCTAGTAAAGTTGGTGCAGCCTTGCAACTTGGAATAAAATTTGTGATGTTTAATAAAGATAAAACGAATGAACTACAGTGAAAGAATGTTTGGTGGCAATCAACGCAAGAAATACAAAACTGATAAACGGGATTAGCATGCAACAAACGGTAAGAGATAGGTGATTCCAAAACACTTGACATTCTAATCGTTCTGTCATGTATCACATAATCATCACTATATATGGATTCCTTAAATTAGGTAGATACGTAAGACCAATGTTTAGTAGATTTATTCTAATATCATGAGTATAAAATCAACATAAAATAGTAGGTAACGTACGATAGCAAAATAAATTCTTCATATCGCATAAAACTTTTAAATATACTTAGTACAATGAAAAGCATACAAAAGTCGTATGATGTAATAATATCAGGACACTATGGTGACCTTTTCCCTCTCAATACAAGCAATCACAACACGAAGATAATATATAATTATATAATAATAATTACGTTATCTAACAGAAAACGTTTTCACGATTAAAATTCTATTATATAAATATTTCCAAACAACAATAGATATTATATATTTTTCTACGTAGGCCATAAGGTAAGATATCACTCGCAAACCTACGTAAGTAGGCGGGTATGACTAATATCACTAAGAGATCACACGCTAAAGGCAAAACATTTAGTTAGGTACAGCAAGTCTAAGTTATTTATTATACTCCGGGAAAATGAAGCACCCACAATGATTAAGATCAATAGACAGGTTTTTCGGTATGTAAAATATAAGAATGCTTTATAAAGTTTTGAAATGCTTTTTCAATTATTATGATGAAATAAATCAAATCTAATTAACAACTCCCGCTACCAGGAGGTTTTATAAATATTTTAACAATAGTAGTTATTTAGAATTAGGCCGATTAAATTAAAGATCACGAGGGAAATACCATGACGAACTAGAGTTAAATTCAGAGGCTATCGTCTTAGCTAATACTATTTACTTATACTTTACGTATGCTCTACTGCTGTCTAATGAGTACATTATATTGGTATTAAAGCATGAAAATGCTACACCATGTAGATATCTAGGACTAATAATGGGGTATTCCGGTCAATTTTCCTTTCTCGAAATAAGTATATTGCTTGGGGATAACGCAAATTGGGTCTGTTCGCCGAGAAAATGTTAATATAACATTTGAGGACAAAAAGAAATAGTGGAAAAGGTGGGCTTGTCACTGGTTTTTCACTGCCTCCTACATCTCTGATTGAAGGAAATCAGAAGTATCCATGCCAAAGAGAAGTTGATTGAATGCACTCTGTAGATTCACGGGAGAAACTGTGCATCCGTGTGGCGCTCCCTAGGTGGTGGATCAGCAAACTACGATGCAGAAACATCCATGGAGGAACCTTCACAGGGAAATTTGAGCAGTGCGAAATTTGTTGTTCTGATAAAGTCTGCACTGCAAACGAGGAGGGAAATGATGACACTTTTGAGGAGAGAAATTCCCGAAAAATTACTGTACGGACGGGAATTTGCTTGACGATAAGAGATAAATAAGTTCTATCTCCTCCAGAAGAATGGGCCAAAAGGATGCAAAGTTTCTCCGGTGGATCTATAATTTTGTTGCCCTGAAAGAAGTAATTTAAAAGTAACATTAGACTGACCTTGATCACCTAGATCACTGTGGATACTATAAAATCGATAAAATGGGATAGAGAAAACCCAGGCTTTTTCAACATCTATTACCTTTATTTCACATTTCCTTTCTTACGAGTATATATAATACACCAGGGCTTCCCAAACGTTTTAGCTAGTGGGCCCCTTTTTCAGTTGATAATCCACGGCGGACCCCCTATCAGTCGAGCACACAGAAACTGTTAAAATTCAGCTCGAAGCCCAAGAGAATTGTAACGCCTTAGTTCAAGTGCAGTCATTCCACTAACCCCACGACCAATCAAGAGTCTTTGGTTTAAAGTTGAATGTGAACAACTAACAAACGACGTTCTGATTTGTCTGCATTCTCACTGTGTTCAAATAGATACTTTCAACACACTCGGCAGACCACAATTCTAATGGATTGAGGGGAATATATTGCAAAGGAAAGCAACATTCGTTGGATACATGATCATTATGTAGGGTAGAGGATGAAGAGAAAAAATCTGACCTCTTCAATCGTTTCGTCCGACATGTTTCGCTTTATTCCGCCTCATCAGGGACTTTATGTTGGGAGTATTCCACGTCGTCGTTTCACAGCAGTATGAAGAAGCAATGTAGCAGCGCTCGATTAAGTACCTTGGTAAATAGGGTGTGATGCATGGGGGGTCGTTTTTTGTTTTTGAAGAACCATAAAACGTTTGAGTGAGGAGGAACTTGACTGGAATATCCCATTGAATATTATGTCGCATCAATGATTTAAGAAAATAATTATTATGATGAAGTTATAAGAATGGAAAACCTCGTACTCTTTTTTACGTAAAATGATTTCTTATTATACAGACTTGACATCATGAGAAAAAACGTAGATCTTTTCTGTAAGATGTCTCTCTCAATTATTTTAAAATTCCTGAGAAGTTTGCTGAAAGCTCACATCCCCAAAAAACACAAACAAGAAGTTAAAATTTGGCACACAGCAAAAATGTAATATTAACTAGGTAGATGAAAAAGTTGTTGCTGAAAAGTTGTTGTTGTTGCCTGCATAGTGATTTTTTTAAATTAGGAGAAGACTATCCTATAAGCAGGTAGGTACCTACTCGGGGTACCTATCATACAAGAAGACATTAAATTCCTGGTAAGGAAACACCCGTATTTTTAATCATCATAAGTTGAAAGTTATACCAAATGAACAACATACTCGCCTGTTTTCCGAATTCGCACTTTTTAGAATCTTTGTTGTTAGCCTCAAAATAAGAGTAATATTTTTCTGGAATAATTATGATTGTTTAAATTGAGTAAAATTGGGTTATACAAGGGTTTTAATACTGGAGACAACAAACAGAAGCCACATCGAGTTGTGCTACTTCGAATGGGTTGAAATGAACCGAATTTTCGAATGATCCAATGAAATTAGGTATAATAATGAATGACCTTGACTTTAAGCAGAACAGAAATTTCGGTTGGTTTTATGATGAAAAAAACTTTAGGCAGACGACAATGATGGCACACACACCACACTGAATGAGCCGAACCAGCTTGACTTCGTCAGGAGTTGGAAGACTGGATAACAAGTAAGATGATTCAACTTGAGTATCAAGTAGAATAGGGGTATTCATGGTCCAGGATATACGACGTCGAATGGTCGAATTGGGACTTTCGAAGTGAGCTAATGCGCATGCGCCCTGGCTCCGATTCGATTTACGACGATTCGAATTTACCACGGGCAGGAGGCGTCGTAAATCGGATATTCGACGTCGAATATCGAAATGCTGCAGCGATCCTAGCGGTAGCCGTACGAAGTTCTCTCCGTTATCACTCGTGTCCTACCACTCGCTATCACGATTTCATGAATTCACAATTTTATCTATACATTTCGCTTTTCTGGCTTTTTCTCGGCATGATTAGGAATTACGATACGTACAAACAAGCAAACTGACAATATAGACAAACGACTATTGATAACAGGTTAGGTGATAACACTGATATCCTGATATGGCCTTTGCCAGATGCCACAAGGAGCGCTACACGCACTTCGATCTTCGACCATTCGACAGGGAAAAATGTAGGAGCCTCATGATCCCTCGAGTTTCGAAAATCGAATATCAGATTCGATATTCGACGATCGAATCAGACCATGAATACCCCTAATGATACATTTCTGTCTAGGAGTGATTCATGTTTAGTTGAGCTAGAGAGGAAATTTGCAATGAATTTGGACAAGTTAATAGAATGAAGCAGATAAGGTCTAAAGAAATTGAGAGCATTCATTATAGGTTGTCAACGTCAGATTCAGAATCTTCTAACGCTAGACCGAAAGAGCAACACAACACAAGAGAGACACAAAAGACACACACTGAGATCACGAGAGATCCTATAATATCTTATCAGCACATCGATAACTTTACAACATTTTGGTAGGGTGGTGAGAGCAGAAGAAGGAGGAAGACATCACATTTCCTTCTGTATACTACACAATTATCACCACACTATACATTCCCTTCACAGCTACTTGAACTAAAATACAGTCACAATCATCTTATTTTTGGACCCAATGGAATAAACCACGATAAAAGAGTTTTGACATTGCAGAAATCACAAAGGAGTTCAGGATGTGGAACGTCCAAAGGCTTGGCGGGGTATACAGCCCTCGGCCTGGATACAATTATTTGTATAATTTTCACAATAAATTACCAAACCGCTTGATCAGTGGGACATCTTGGGAAGTGAAAAGCCCCCTTCTGAGTAATTCAAAAGGACTAGACAGGATCCAAAATAGTTCGAGGGCAATACAGACTGTTCAACAGAAGGGCCAAAGCACATTGAACAACTTTTGGGGTGCTGGAAATATCCCAAGATCGTTATCGAAAATCCAGTACAGCAGGATGTTTTCATCGAAGGGTGATGGCGACATGTACAACAAGTGGGATAGTAAAGGATCGGTTGGTAAGTGATTTTTTTTTTTTCATGAAAATTAGTTGTAGAATGGATTTCCGAAGTTTGTCATAACTTAATGTTGTGCCGGGTTTGGATGGCAGGGTCTACCAAAAGTGGGATGTTAGGGTCCAAGAGCCTGCTACTACCTTTTTTGAACTAGAAAGACGTTTGCTTCTCCCTACACTCATTGATCTCGTCACTTCAAGTAGTATAAAGGGATTTAACACTCTCAGCGCGGCAGCATATTTATACAATAACGCCTCTGACGAGATTATTAATGACTTGAAATTGAAGATTAAAAACGCAGTATCCGAAAACGGGGAGCTCACTTTGGTTGGTCAGCTCATACTGAAGTTATTAAACCCTAACAGGACCCTTTCACGGCTACCTGAACCCACGAACTTCGAAAAGAACTTGGGGGAGGAGTTTCCTATCATCCTAGTTTTCTATCATCGTGTTGCCATATGGATACGCCCGTCAGAGGCAAGAGCAGAGCGCATGCCATATGGCAATGTTTGCGCTGAAAGTGTTAAGACATGGGTAAGCAGTGTGAAAAGAATAGTAGTAACTGTGAAAGTCTGCCCTATATCTACGCTGGAGAGAAGGGGAGGAGGAGGAGGAGAAGGAGGAAAGTACTGTGTATACATTTACTAAAAGGGGGTACCTAAAATTACAGCGTTAAGCCTGTCTGAATTGCCATCAGAGGACAATAATACACAAAATAGTAAGGACACAATAATAGGGACTAGGACACATTAATAAGGGACTTGCCCGTAAACTACTTAGAGGTTGCCCGTCAACTACCTACCTAACTTCTCCTAAACTTCTCTCTCTACCTAGCCCTACTAGTAGAGTCCCTGCTCTGTCGGTGATAATGTATAAATAAGCGCAAGCAGCCCCTAGGCGGTAAGTTACACTGACTAAGTTTGAAGTTTCTGAGTCCTGGAAACACTCACGATCATCGAATTTTGCCACAAACCGAGTCAGTGATCCGCTGAAATAAATATCAGATGTTTGTGGGGGAGTGCCTTCCATTTGCACAGAGGAATCTCACAAGAGTATCACTTCCAAAATCCTCTTAACCCTAGAATGGTACACTTCAAAGCTGGACTGTTGTTGGTACACTACGTAAAAATTACGTTTTGGAGCTACACTTCGAAGAAATTTGTTTACATCGGAACAAATGGTATATTCGGAATCATCGTGAAATTTCCTATAAGAATCACCCACCAAATCGGTTAAAATTATTCTTTGAAAATTCGCTCACCAACTCATGCTGCATGAATGGAACTTTTCACTACCATTTAGGCATCACAAAGTTATGAAAAATTTACATTTATTAGTACACTACCTAAATGACGCATAGGCTTGTCAATCAATTGCTGTCACGTGGTCTAACTCATCCCAGGACACCTTTCCCAGTTTTGCGCCACTTCACTACTAGTTTCCCAAGGCACTGGTGAGAGTAAGGATTGCTGAGGCAATAAGGAGTGGCGGGGAGGCAGAAATTTCCCACCCACATGTAAAACATACGTAGCGTACCGTTCTAGGGTTAAAAGCCTGTTTGTCGGGAGACCACCTTCTGACCAAGTCCTAGTACCAAATGTGTCCCCCATATTGTCCAGGAATTCCAGGAATTCCACCGAGGTGCTTCCAACTCACAGCTGTTTACAATTTTGGCATAACGAAATTTGAACAGGCGTCGAAATCGTCCGTTTAGAGGACCCAATCCCCAGTCGATAGAAGCTCAGTGGTCCTGTACAGTGCTGCACTCTCCAGCGGGTCTGGACTACTACTCATAAAAGAATGAGTGTAGCCCACTACAGTAACCATAGAGACAGGAGTAGAATAGAGGGAAGAAATCAAGGTGAACTGTAGAGACCTTGAATGACCTGCATAGCTCCATCCAGTTATGAGGGACGAATTGAGTGAGGATCCCAGTTGGAAAATAGATCTACTTAACATCGGTGTTCCAGCCACAAATCCGGGCACATAATTCAAAATTCCTTACCGATGAGTATAACGTCACCTCAAAAACTGCACGTAGCTGTAGCATGGCTCTGAATGAGCCATGCTACAGCAATGAGCCTGAGCCTGAGCTCAGGCAAGGCATCATGGGTACCTGAAGGAGAGACTTCAAGTGAACGGTTCCCGTCCCTCTTCGCCCTCTGCACTCCCTCTATTCTACTCTTATCTCGATGGTAGTAACCTGTCTCCTGGTCTAGTGATTGGGACCCCTCAGCCTGCCATCAAAACACGGCATAACAATATTCCTTTAACACCCTGTATACCTACATATTATTTTGAAGCAGCGGGTACTTCAGGGTTTCATTTGACATTCTGCAATGGATTTGCATAGAGAACATTTTCAAGAACGCACCAACATTTTGGACGCTTTGCTTGGAATATCTAGTGAAAATGTCCCCTTTTTCCAATGTTCTCTCTGTAAATGCAAACTTTTTATTTGGATTTGATGGCAAGTGCCATTCTATTACGATCATCAACAGGATCTGAAGATGTGAAAGATTCATCCCTGCTGAGCTTCTTCTGGAAGAAGAAAAATTGTGGTTGTCCTAAGGAGAAGAAACCTTGTCCACCGAAACCTGACAGATGTGAGAAGAAGAAGAAGAACCCCTGTGCCAAAGCAAAACCACCACCAGTTGCTCCTCAGCCAGTCAAGAAACCACCTGAAGCGAAGCCTCCGCCGCCTCCGAGACCGCCTCCCACGCCCACACCTAGACCAGCTCCTACGTGTTGCCCACCACCTCCAAAATGTTGCTGCCCCCCGCCATGTTGTCCTCCTCCTCCTCCATGCTGTTCTCCACCTCCGTCTGATTGTCAGAAGGGCAAGATTAGAAACAGGTGGATTTCACTAGTGGGGAAGTTATGCAAAAGGAAAGAGAAAAGTGGTTGTGCTCCACCATTACCATCTCCTCCACCGCCACCGCCACCACCACCACCACCACCACCAC
>JAEMON010000004.1:14892088-14904334 GCA_030264115.1 Lygus lineolaris
AAAATGTCCCCCTCCTCCATGCCCACCACCACCAAAATGTCCTCCTCCACCATGCCAACCAGCTTGCAAACCACCATTTCCTCCTAGTTCACCAGGGTGTACGAAGATGAAGTAGATTTTAACCACAGATGAGCTAAGGTGAGGCTTCCAGTCTCCAACTGCGCACAATGGTAACCAGAAAGGCGCTCATTCGGTGTTACGTCCAAAGTCTCGAAACTCTCCTGATTCAGTCTTTCTGTGTTGTATCGGTAGCAGTGTGGCCAATAATTCAAATAAACATAAGCTTAATCAGAGTGTCAATCCATTTTTTGTTTACACTTCCACACAAAAATTACCCAATAAGTACCTTTTATGGGCACTAACAAAATACCTAACATCAATAATTCGTAACATGACATCATCGGATGATTAAGGTAAGGACCTAGTTCCCTACTTCATCATTCATCATCAAAATTCTGCTACAAACAAGCTGACCATTCTCCAAAAACAAGATGTTTCAACCCATTCGCTGCAGATTTTCAGCACACCTCTCTCTCCTAGGGATTTAGTTCAGGGGATAGCAATGTCTTCACCACACAGAACAGCCTATTTTTGTGGTTCACATTGAGAAACAACAACATCAACGCTGTAAGGAACGCCAAACCATTCACATGGATCTGAAAACACCTCGCGCTTTGCTTTGCAGAACCCCACAGGCAGATCCACTAGGCCGCAAGATTTTTAGATCGAGGATAGTTCATAAGTCTCCTAGCATAAAACCGTGAAGAAGGCCCAGCAGCCAATCGGATTCAATAACGCAAGTGCGGGTTTAGGGGATCTAATGAGATGAGGTTACGCTCAGGTAAACGTACAACTCAAGAAAAATGGTTATGGGAGGATGTTTAGGACTAAGTAGGTAAACATAAAGTAGTAGTTCATAAATATCTTCTTCCAAGACGTGAATACATCAACTAACAAGTATGTTGTCTTAATATCCAAAGAATTCAAGCCAAAGAATTTATATTAAATTTGACACAAATGAAGGTTAGAATAATAGTATTCTAGATAATGTTGACTCAAAAAAGGATACCTAAGGTAGAACAGAGTCTTATAAAGGAGTTGACTGTTATGAAACCCAACCCAAATTCAGATCCATAGATTTCTTGCGTAGGAAACCTGCGCCTCAATGTGAACCCGCCTTCAAACTTTAAAAGTTCAAACAACCTATAAACTTTAGAACTTTAAACAAATGGGTCAAAAAGTTCCAGACTCAAAAAGTACATCGCATCAAACTTGATTTGATTTTTGCTTTGGATTGTCAATCGCCCAACTTAAGTGAAACTAAAAACGGTCAAAAATATAAAATACAATTATAGCAATATAATTTTTTCTTAGATACTGTACAACAGTCGTCCAGTATCTTTGCTTAGACTATTGCAAATCACATTTATTCATGAAATGGAATATTTTTTCAAACATTTTCTGGCATTTACCAAAGTATGGGGTCGATAGTTAATATTTGAGGCTAGCAAAAAGCTTGTAGTGAAAAAGCCACTCACTTGTTTTCCCTTGAGCCGCTAATACTTGGCGATAATATTCAAGAAAACAGATTAAATCATTCGCTCGAATCATAAAGTCACTTGCACGTTTTTCACCATGTTGCTCCATTCGACTTTGGAAGGGACGAGGTAGAACGCAGGCGCCACCTTAGAACCACAAGGACACTGACACCCTAGAAACACATAGAATAGAAGATGATTAACATCTATTCATTCAGCGTAGAACTCATACAGAATGGAGAACTTGAATGAGTAGAAATTTTGCATGTTTCCGAAAAATCTGATTCAGCGCCCTTGCATCCTCAAAATTCCAATGCTCAGCTCCAATACTCTGGTTTGAACACAACAAATCTGGGATTTTTGACATGGATAACGTATCAATGGGGATGATCAACCACAAACAATGAAGGTACCAGCCGACGCCAACGGCCTAATCTGGTGGAATAAACCAGTTCCTGTGAGATCACCGAAGTTAAGCTTTCAGCGGCGTGGGTAGTAATTGGATGAGTGACCCCCGGCATGGCTGGGACCACACATCACAGTATTTTCGCGTCCTGCCGTCGGCGATCCCCTCTGTACTCAAGGGGGTGAGCCAATGAGTAGCCAAGAGAGAAATTCTGATCCTCACTTTGGAGGACGTCTGCAACGCCTGGAACTGTAGATGGACGAAAATCCAGCCTGAAATGGTTGTTTACTTGACTACCTTTTTACTTGCAACGAAATTATCAAGAATTAGGTAGAGGAATAGGTAGAGAATAATATATTAGCTACACAAACACAGGAAACATTTAACATGTTAGGTTCCTCTTTACTCACCCATAACCCAGCTGAATGAACCGAGCTTGTTGTTACATTTGGGGCAGTTTAGTTTCCCTTCCACGGAGTGCAAAGCGTTCTTCATCCAAGCAAGCGGCTCAATGAAATAAATTTGCTTGCAGTATTCTTCGTGTCGGAAGTCATCAGACGACCGCTTCCAAGACATCCGTCTTCCTGAGAAGTGGGGCAATACGTTGGAAGCTGAAGCCACGATTCTCCTACGAATGCCCCACACAATCAATAGGTTTTACTCCTCAAGGCACGTTAAAATTAGTAATGGTATCTAAGATGGCCTGTAGGTACAACACTTTATCAAAATTAGTCCAGCCGTTCAACCGGAAAATGAATGTGTCAGTATTGAATTGCACAATCGTTCTCAAATGTGCATTCTAAGGGGGTCCTACGGTGGTCCTGGGAAGGCCCTATGGGGATTATGGGAAAGGGGGAGGGGGGTCTTATATTTATGCCTACCAAAACAAATAGATAATTATTTCTAATTTTGAAATATTATCTATTTGTTTCGGTCGTCACAAACATGAATATTACAAATAATCAATAGGAGGTACTGCCCATTCAGGATGAGTGGCCAAGCAGTAGGTAGAGAGAGAGAGGACAACCAACCTGCGGGACAAAGGACAACACCAGTTTACTGTATATACTGGAAACGTTGATGAATCATTTCTGGGGTACCGTCAAATGCCCACAATAGGGACAAGCTCCTCAATAGAGACAGAATTTGAAAACGAGATTTTATCTGCCTCTATGGTAGTGTGCTGTACTAAAACTCTGACTTCTGTGTGTAAACATACCTTCAAGATGTTCTCTATATAATAGATGTTTGTTGAAGAAAAAGAAGAAGAATTCTATCTTCCGCAAAATCTGTGACTGATAAAACTTATCAACTCCCAAGTCTTTTTTTTTTTTTTTTCAAAACACTGAGAACTTCTTCTGGAACTCCCATACCCACGAGTTTTGTTGAGTTCTCGCATTTATTTAAGGATTGTACAGGAGAAACGCCGTTGCCAGATCTCAAAAATGTTGTTTCCATGAATTAAAATGTTTATTTTGGTTGAGAAGGTCATAATTTGAGGTGAAGTGGTCCGCAACAGGAACACTCACTTTTTCGTTGTTTTATCATCAATAATGACACTGAATTGTTTTCAAAAGCCTCGGTTTCTGCTGGCACCTCATAACCACCCTACTTTATGTTGTTTGCATCATTTCCAGGTGCAGCAGGATGCCATTGGAGGCGCCAAGGGTCCAGCCATCCTACGTCTTCAATTCTAATTTACCACAAGTGTTAGTAGGTTATGAATTAAGAAAAAATATATTGTTTTAACGTTTTTGGAATGAAGAATTAAAAAAAAAAATCGGTCTGCGTCGGACCAGACGGTGCAAGTTATACTTTGGCCATTCTCATACACCCACTCACGCACACAAACAGACAGGATATATAAATATATATATAAATCCCTACAAGCCCCCCCCCTTAAGCCTGAACGTACAGAAAAGCATACAAAACGTACAATCGACGATTGTAAAAAAAAGTTCTTAAAAATTTGCTCTTACTTTTGAGCGTGACGCGGTTTTTCGACCAACATCCCATCCCAATGTGTCTAACGGGCGCAAAGAAGTATAACTTCAAAAAGAAATACCTTGTTCCTATTGAAGAAATGTAAGATTCGAATAGGTTTTTTTTTTAACTCGTCGTGTCCCTGTAGCAGAACCTATGAGCCTGAATCGGGACATTTTTTGACAATAAACGAAAATATGAAGGAAGATATTTTTTTCACGATTTTGAGACGTCATCGTGTCTGGAATCCAGTGAGGAACACATTCCAATAGTTGAAAAACGCGCAAAACCAATTTCCTGTACCACTGGATAACCTACGAAAACCTCTAAAACCCGCCCCTATTGTGGGCCATAGACGGTACGCAATGGGCGCAAAATCTTTGGTTAAGGGCTCGCTATGTCATCGTGAGTGGACAGTAGGAGAGGTAAGTAGACAATAATATTTCTCAGCTACCTGCACTTGCAACAACGGTACACCAGAGGATCGGGCCTCACTGTGATGGTAGCTGGGTCGTCTTTCACAACGTCCATGTGCTCCGTTGGTAAAATTTTGACTGAAATTGAGGACAAAATACCTACATTGAAACCCCTACAAGCAATATCATCATGAATATTCCACCCATATGCCTACCCCAAAACTACGAGTAAATTTTAAAAATCAATACATGGTGAATCGAGCATTGAAATATTATTATCTCTAACTAATCTCTAAAATAATTTCTCTCACAACCAACATTAATTTACTTGGTGGGAGGAATAATTTCATTTGTAATATTTTCATTGCTTTGCAGATTAAATGGCCAACAAATTTAATAAATACCCAGAATTATTCCTTACCTTGTCTGACTTTAGCAGCAGCCACTTTCAACTTGAACAAACGATAGTGAAGATAGTTTTTGTCGATCTTAAACCCCATTTTCTCAAAAAGCCGCAACTGATTCTCAAAGCCAACGTTGGGGCAGGCAAACTTCCTCTTCTCCTTCACCCTGTCGATTAAGGAAATGTTATGAACAGGTGATTTCTCGATCAAACTGTGTGTTTCTCGTACCGAATTTTTCTTAAATGCTTGCACAACATTCAATCAACGTGATTCTTTTTGCATTGTGTTCTGCTGATACCTAAGGGTGTCCTGTTTCAACCCAATTTCAAATTACTGCATTGCAAATTTAAGAAAAACGGAAAATCCTATCAATGAAAAATGGGCAATTTTATAGTTTACAAATTATTATCGGAACAATCTCTAAATAATCAGATCACATCTTCTCTCTTATCAATCTCTCTCTTTTTCATTTGGGGTCTCCATACCAGGAAGCAAGAAAGAAAAAATAGGGATGGGTATCGAACGACAAAACATCGATTAATCATTTTGACTACCGAAAAATGTAGTTAAGATAGTCAGTTAATTGATTGATCGGCAACTTGAAAAAATCGAGGACACATTTTTAAAAGACTGAAACACAATCCAAGCATCTTCTATTTCTCTTTTCCGTCACCACTATGAATATGAACACAATGGGGAACTTGCATGGGTAGGAATTTTGCATTTTTGGATCTTGAAATCTGATTCAGCGCCCTTGGAAACTTCTAGATGCCAATTTTCAACTTGAAAACTTCGTCTTGGAAAACAACTTGGTCTGGTTTGACCATAAACACGGGTTGAAAGAGAACGCTTGTCCTTATTTAGGTTCCTCGCCCGAGCTCTCAACAGGTAGCGATCCAGTTCCCACAATGTTATTTTTACAGCCTAATTAATGCCTCTCTGGGATGGGTGGAGTCCGTTCAAGAGCTACCACCTGATCTGGCCAATAATCACACAATGGCTGGACTGGGTTGACTGGAAATTATGTTGTAATATCGTCAGATTTCCTCCCTCCAACCTTGACATGGTAGCAGAGCGTGGTTCAGTACTGAGCTAATTTAATTCACCAGTATTGAATCCAAATATTTGTAACACCTCTCCTCAGAAGAGTATTGGGGTGGGGCGCTTTCCCAGATGGGACTCTGAGATCCTCTGGATCAGTAAGTAACGGCAACCCTTTGCTCGGAAGTTGGCTCATTAGTTTAATTTTTAAAATTACATTATTCACTTTTCCTTATGCCTTTGCGCTAATTTTAGGAGTTTCCCTTCAAAATAAAAATTAATGGGTTTTATTCCCAATATATTATAATGTGGTTGAAAATCCTAAATATTAGAAATCCCCCCAGTTGGGTACTTTAAATATACTTGTGCAGTCCCATCAGTGAATGGAGGAGTGAAATAACTCCTAGAGGTTTTGCATGAAACTCCTGGATTGGAACCCCTGACTACCTAAAGAAAAAAAATCTTTTCTTTATTTTTTCCTAGCCAATCTTGTCAGAGCATAGTTCTCCACAAGTAGAAACTTTGCAATAGTGCCATTTCGATGGAGGTCTTCTTACCTTGAAGTTTTCCAGATGCCCTCTCCTGGATCTGAACCTCACACTACTTTAAGAACCTCACCATCCGAGTTTACAGAAGGGGATTGTGACGGTACGCCCGAGCTCTCAACAGGTAGCGCCTGGTCTCCCTGAGCGATACAGTTCCCACTGTCACCTGATCTGGCCAATTATTACACAATGGCTGGACTGGGTTGACTATGACTTTCCCTTGTTTTCTTGCAGCAAGGGGAGGGGGTAGATGTACCTACCATAGGATTTCCTCCCTCCAGCCTTGACAGATGGGAGGGGGGTCGGTAAAGTCAGTCAAGTTGAAATTACAAGAACCATTTGCAGAAGGTTTCGCCAGTTCGCTAGGTTTTGCACCTCTCATTTAGCACCTTTTTGGAAAAGCCTCACCAAGATCTTTCGAATGACAAAAAAAAAAAAAAAAAAAAAAAAAAAAAAAAAAAAAAAAAAAAAAAAAGGTTGGTATTATTAATATTTTACCAGTAGGTACAACGAAAAATAATAAATATTTTTAAAGACTGAAATACTGAAATATGAGTATTCCGCAGATCCCCCCTGAATAATTGAAGTTAATTAATCGATTGAATACTAATCAAACCTGGTTAACATCAACTTGGAAAACATCGATTAATTCGATTAATTGATAACCATCTAAGAAAAAAGAGATAATAACAAAAGTAATGTACATGATGCCTATCTAACCATTTAAGTGGCTAGATTAATAAGGTTCCATCATAAGTATACTAAATTTAATATTTTTTTACCTCTCAAGGGCTTCGTCGAACGGTAGTGAGTATTTTTTCATCATGTAAGCAATCACAATTGTAGAGCTGCGAGATACACCGAAGTAACTGAAAATGGTGTATTGAAGTTTATGAATCAATAGGTAAATAAAATTAGGATGAGTAATATCAACAACAACAAGAACTCACCAATGCACTAAGACTACTCCATTTGCTACCCCTTTCTCGATGAAGTTGAAGGCACTTTCAAATTGGCAGAGCAAATCCTCCTTCGGCACATCGGTAACTTGAAATATATTACAAAAATATTACAGCTATAAAATTGATTTTTAATAAAAAACATTCATTGGTGTAGAACCTATTATCTCGTCATACTCCGAAATAGGAGGTTTTGTACTAGAGTATTTGGTTCGTCACTACCGAAGGTAGAAGCTATTTGGTATTCGTGCAAGAAGTTAAAAAATGTTTCTTTTCAGTTCACTAAACGGTCCCTAACTCCCTATGAATTTCGTAGCCGTCGGACCAGGTAGCGTATTATGCACATTCGCTAACGGTGTTCAAGAACGATTACTTATGAATTTCGTGACGGTTAGATCAGTAATAGCTACTGCGGATGCGTAACCTCATAATGGGGAAATTGCATGGGTCGAAATTTTGCATTTTGAACCTCAAAATCTGATTCAGCGCCCTTCAAAAACCCCCGGGGCCAATTATCAGCTTGAAATTACGGCTAGTTTGGCCAGGAAATGGGCTGAAAGGGAGCGCGTGACGTCATTTAGGTTCCGCAAAAGGGGTGCCCGCCATGGCAGGCGGGGGGTCGGTGATGTCAGTTAGGTTCAAATTAAAAGACCCATTTTCGGTAACTTTCAATCGTCGGATACCCCTCATGTAGCACCTTTTTGGAAAGCCTTCATTAATATATTTCAAATAATAAAATAGGAAATACCACGCAAGTTCCCAATTTGTTGTCACAGGCGAAATTCTGGAACTAGTTGACATATTTCGGTGACATTTTCAGGGATTGTGCGGGGTAGCCCGTAGACAGTTTTCCTATAAATAGAACTGAAGAATCACCGTAGAACCAATGGTAGCGTGTGCGCATGCGCAAACGTGATGAAAATGGTTTCTCAGATTCTAACGTACCGATTTTTTTTTTTTTTTTTTTTTTCACTCGGAGGGTAGTTTGAGACTGACTCCAAGGCAATTGCCTATTAATTTCGGAGCATTGTATCCTCAAGAGTTACTGCGCATGTGCAAACTTCACATTTGTAGTCATATTACTACTATTAATACAATATAACTACTACTAATTAAGGCACCAATATCGGTGAATTTTTCACTAAATGATTCTATGCTTCCATGTTACAGAAAAAGGAAGCTATACGCCCACACAACTAAACACAAATAAAATCCTGTTTTCCAATGGGGAATTATCGTGTATGAGAAAATCACATTTTTTCTGCTTATGTATTTTTGGAATAAAATAACACTGTCAATACCAAGGAAAAAAAATAGTTTATCGTTCGGGTGTGCAGAAAACTTGGAATAAAATCTCAGCTCCGAATTCCGAAGGCTCTTGAAAAACCCTTCCCTACGTCACACTAATCGAACTGAACCGAACAACAATGCGCTGATCGCATTGAGAGCAGTGAAACAAGGAATAATTTAAATAATTAATGAACATGAATAATTAATTAATTCAATCAATTTATTAATAATGTAAATTCTATTCTCACTAATCAGGAGCCCAAACAGTGATGGGCTTTGTGTTCTGTTCGGTTGGCATCTTGGACGGAATTGGCCCATGACAGATGACACACCTTTTTCAACGTCACTTTCCCGCCATACTACAATAATAAATATTTCAATAAATTTTCTAAAATTACAGATACACTGTTCTTGCCATACGACTTCATTATTGTTTCTTTTCAGTCATTATCTCTCAATTTTTTTTTTAAATTGATGATAATGCCCCAATGGGGAATTACCTACCGGACCTCAGTACAAACAACACAAAACCCCATGGTGTAAGCCACTGCTGTTTGGAACTATGGCAGCCAAAACAAAACAAGTTCTATTGTAATAAAAATCAGTTTTCAAAAAAGGCATTTATCTTTCTGGCGCCATTCATTGAGAAAAACGTCCCAGTCACGCAGTATGAATTAAAAAGCGAATTTAGAGGACTGTAAACTTGTTTGTAATGTCATAAGATTCAGAAATTGATTCAGCATTTGAAAATCCAACAAAATAATAAAAGTGAAGAAGTAAGTACCAATTTCTAACAAACGGCACTATTGGTGCAGATGACGCAACTTCTACCTGTGAGGCACATCACACGAAATTTTTATTCGGAGTACCTACAGCTGTGTACCGTTGAGTACCTACGTTGTGTATTCTTCAAATCTCCAGCCCTAAGACCCAAAAGTTAACCTACTAGTACCTACTTATCGTAATTAATAATTAATTAAGTAATAATTCAGCATAATTACGGGGCCATAATGTGGGTGTAATACCCTCCTAATTTTAGCTCGATATCAATTTCCCGTTTTTTTAACACAACATTATTTATTATTCCCACCTTGGATGAACTTGGTGTTCATTCCGGGAAGCAAAGTGATGCTCCGAGGGAGAGGGCACGAGTCGACTGTCAAGATGTAGTTGCAGCCGATTTTATCTAGAGTGTCCAAACTCATAGCTGCCGTGAGATTACCTGAGAAAAGACGAGGGTAGAAACAAAGAATAAGAAAGTCTGAGTACTATTCGCCGGTCCAGTTCAAGAGAGGTCTTCATATTTAAAAAAAAAAACACGATTTCTCATGAGAGGCGTTTTAAAGTAATCGCGTTCCCCTTCATTCAACATCCTCTACCTCGGTGGTCCAATTGGGTTCACATTTTGCAAGCACCTTTCCACAGAACTCTCCTATTGATTCTCAGAGGAATTTTCCCCCTCTGACAAACTGCGTCGGTATGGCCAAAATTTATTGTCAAAAACCAAGATGATATTTTCTTACGCCAAAATATTTCAGGTTTATGAATATAATCCAAACCAATATTTGAACAGAAAATCGTAAAAACTCTTTTATTTTCTAAAAAACAACTTCAACTATTTACTTCAATAGGTTTCAATAGGCATCTCAAATTTTCGTATGAGACTGATAGTGAAAAAGTTCCATTCATGCAGCATGAGTTGGTGAGCGAATTTTCAAAGAGTAATTTTAACCAATTTTGTAGGTGATTCTTATAGGAAATTTCACGCTGATTCCGAATAAACCATATGTTCCTATGTTTAGTCTGAAACGGATTTCCATGAAGAAAATTGTCAAAAATTTGCATTACAAAAATTTTGAAGCCATTGCAATAGCTTCATTTTCTTCGAAAATTCGCTAAAAGAGAAATACTACTAGGAAGTAACTTTAATTTAGTCAAAACATGATGGTTCAGTTTAATACGAAGTATGAGTTCGAAATATTACTGTCGGTTTATCACAAAATAAATAGTCCACATTCCCTGGCGAGTGACACGGATTAACACTGCTATAACTCCCTAGTTTTAGACGAAACGGTCTTGCAGGGTGAAAGTTGAGGTTATTTGAAGTTGTTCCGTGCATAAAACTCAAAATCGCATTTTTAAATTTTTTTTAGATAGACCACTTGAATTTGACCGGTGTATTAAGGTACCTACCAACAAATAATAGTAAGCATTGTTGACATTACGACGACGATGAACAAAAGAATCCCTGGCTGAGTATGATGGAGGGAGGATTTTGTCAAAAAGCATTCTCATTTTTTTTAATAAACCATCAAACCCATAAAATTAAAAAAAAAAAATAGATGAATTAGATTTCCAAGCACTTTTGACCATACAATTTATCAATTTTCTCAAACTCATCATTATCATTTGGATGAATGTTTTAAGAAAATCCACCATTTCTCGGAGATGAACAAATTTTTCAAATGCCATTGGCAGTGTGACAGCCAGTTTTTTGCAGGTGATCCTTACTACTTTTTTCACGAGCGAAGTTAGCGGGAAAAATGTCTGTTTGTGAGGTCTACCTAGAAAATGGGAGTTCTTATTTCAGAGTTTTTCTAAACCACATAGAAGGAATTTAGAGAGGGAGACAGGGTCCAGCAAACACTCTACCTAGGTGAATGTGAGTACTCCTTGTTCAAACTACGCGACCAAGGTAGGTGATGTAGGTACTAATTACCTACTTATAAAGGAGTATTGAGAGGTAAGGAAAAAGTGAATAAAATTTCTGGTGGAGATGTGAAAGAATGCAAATAGCGAGCTACTTCTTCCGTAGATTAGGTAATGCATAGGGAATAAGTAAGCCCTTGTCAAGACCCCCCCAGGGCTCCTCCGTCAGCGAATTTCACCCTAGAAGCCTTTTCAAGCCAAACTCTCACTTTTTGTCATCATTCTTTACAGAAAGGGTTTCTTCAAAGTTGAGGAGACACGTGATATGCCAACCGAACACCTTTTTTTTTTCATCAGCGCCAGGGAGGTGCTAAACTTTACCAACTTCTTCGGACCAATTGATTGACCTCTCATTATATCAACTCTCATTGAGCATCCAAATCAAAATCTCATCCCAAGATCCAAACAAAACAAAAATATTACAAAAACTACCCCACGATGAACTTATTCATGGATGAATGTTGAAATCATCCACAGACTGTCTCTTAATAGAATATCTAATAGTCAAACCAATCAGGCAAAACAGAAAATTGGGTTATCTCCCCTAATATGAAAACAGTTCATACCCACCTACCAACCGTTTTATCCTTAAACCACAACCCAATTAGGAAGAAGATGAACTCGGCAGAACCTAACATAACAAACTACAGAGTAGCTCATTTCATATTCTCCGGCATGTCTTCATTAGGAAGACCACGTAACCTACCCTTTTCCTTTTTTCGAAGCCAGGAATGGTTCTCTCCAGGACTGCCCGTTGTGCATAATTCAAAACCATTGGTCCATCTCCTCCCACCTTCAATGTTTTTTCCGGGATAGCGCAAGCAGCTTAGTTCTCTAATTAGATCTTCAAATAAATAGGCCTTAATTAATGGAATAAACCGGTTCAAATTCTGAATTTTTCATTTCAAATTCAGATTTTTTTTTTAGCGAATTTTCGAAGAAAATGAAGCTATTG
>JAEMON010000004.1:14913118-14925716 GCA_030264115.1 Lygus lineolaris
ATTCGCTTACCAACTCATGCTGCATGAATGGAACTTTTAAAATATAACGAGGAGAAGCTCATAGCTGCTCATAGCTGCAGGACTGCAGGACACAAGAAGATAGATCTGTGTAACTTACGACTTCCCTACTCTGAATTTGCCTTGGTCAGGGTGTTGACCGGTATGCAGAGCGGGCCTATCGTAGCGTGCCTCGTAGGCACCTAATAACAGCTAAAGACGGCTTGCTTTGACGCGCTCGGCTGCCTGAGTTTCAGGGAGAACTTCAAAAACTTCATAGCTCAACCGGAACTTCAAACGTTTTAAAATAACTCTCATCCTCTTTGACGCAATCCCTTAAAAAGAAACACAGGTTCTTTCCCAACAATTACTTTCGCTTAAATGTTCATAGTAGTTTTCTTGGGTCCTGGGAAGGGGTCAAGACTGACCAGGGTGTAATTTCAACTGATTTCGTATATAAAGGCTGTAATGGCGGGGAACGGTGTCCAGTCGTCATGTCGTCGTTTTGTCTCGCGTGTCTCGTTGTTTTGTGTGTCGGTGTGTCTTCGGCAGCCGAGTTTGTACCGCCGCACGATTCTTTGATCGGGAAGGCGGTGGCTGCCCCCAGAGTTCATCCTGAGTCCCTTCAGGGCTTCGACATCTCTAGGCTGACTCCTGAACAGAGACAAATTTTGGCATTCAGGTAGGGGCCAGCATTTGTACTGTTCCGTCTAACATTATGTATCATGTGCGACGATAATATTCTTCGAAGAGTATCTTAGAATCTTCAGGACCGATGCCATTGATGCGATTCAGGACTGGCATCAATCCATCCCCAGCCCGCCCCAAATTTTATATGAATTCGTTCTGGGCGGCCTCTCTAGTCTAGGCTGAGACCTGAACAGGGAGAGGTTCTGTCATTGAGTTATAGGCGAAAGAATTTGTACTAATGATGCTGCCGCTGACAAGATGCCTAATCTCTGGGATCATATTCTCATATGAGTCCAATGCAACCTCCTCAGAGTTAAACCTGAGTCCTTTTTTATTAGCGAATTTTCGAAAATAATGAAGCTATTGCAATGGCTTCAAAATTTTTGTAATGCAAATTTTTTAAATTATTGGTTCATCATCAGCCATTAGCTCTATGTTGTAGTGGGATATAAAACACTTCTCAGACAATCAGAAAATTCTTAAAAGTTTTAAGTACCAGAATCAGTTAACAACCTACTGATCTGTTCCATGTAAAGATAAACATCTTTCATTCACATGCTTAATCTAATCTGAATGTTATGATAGGTTACCTAATTCCTATATTGTTTGTGCTCGACTTCTTGTTAAATGTTCATGACGTTTCTCGAGGCTATGTGAAATCCCTCCACCTTTTTGTGGTGGATCACAGGAAAATTTCCTCTATAAGGGGATCTACCTTTGTAGACAAATTTGCTTCATTCAAGTTGCTGATCCATTTCATGATTTTTTTAGTAAGTACCTATTTCTTGAGCAATTTTCATTTTCAACAATTATTATTCGAGATGCATAGGATAGTCCCGACCGAACTTAGGTAGTTTCCGCTGGATTTATATTTTTTTATTTACATCATTTACAAATTATATATGTTTTCGGTTTTCAAATCGGTTTTCTGCCGATCGCAATACTTTCTTTTCACCCTTGAGGTTGAGGAAAGTAATTAGTTACCTACTTATTACCAAGAAGTGGACCATATTATGTGAAAAGATCGAGCCGGGATGCAGTCCGGGGATAGTAGACTAATTATTCTATGAAATATAGTTCTCTTTTCAAAATCTTGATAAAATTGCCAGTCTTCAATTTTCGAAATCTTCAAAGTTCTTAATTTTCAAAATCTTGATGAAATTGTCAAAGTCTTCTGTACAATTTTCATTCCTCATTTAAATCGGCAAGAAGAAGGTACATTATATTATTTCAAATAGCTGAGTGAATGTTATGGTTCCGTTTAACTGCTTTTCTTATTTATAACTGGTCTGTTAGGTACCTGTGTGTTTTATTTGTCCTCGTCGCTACCCTGGCTTCTTCTGATCCTTAGTCATGTAAATACCAAATTTAATTCCATTTTAGTGTATAATCCGTAGTCCACATTGTACGAAGAATCACCTGGTGAAACATTTAACGGCTTATTTCAGAATGGAACTGCTGAGGAGGAGACGCTCAGCTCTTGCTGGTCCGGCCTCGAATGCTGCACCCGCCTCGCCCGGCTCTACCGAACTCTCGCAGAGGCAATCAGCAGCATCAGAAGAATCAGCTGAATCGGGATCTGACGACCTGGAAGGAGCCAACACTTATGGACTCGGGGCGGCGGCTTTTCCATTCCTGGGACTCTACGGCCTGGGTCTTGGAGGCCTTGGAGTAGGTAATAAGGCATCTAAAACTAACCCTTTCTTGGAATGTTAGATACTTACCCCGGTCTATAATATTGGCTTTAGGGCCCCACAAAGCCCTAAATGACGTTCCCGTAATAACGTCCAACCATTTTTTGTTAGGAAAATGTTTCCTGATTTTTTTTTTTTTTTAAATTTTTGACAACGAAGAATTAACAAAAACTCGCTAAAAGGGGGGTTGGGAGGGGGCTATCATGCCATTCGACGGCTCATAAGTCTAGAATGACACATAAATATATAACTTAACCCTTTTACGCCGAAAATTAAAAAATTCGGAAAATACTTCGTTTTGTGCAAAATTCTTTCATTACAAATTCCTTCGAAGTTGAAAAAAATAATCACACCCTTTTTGGGGGGTTAAGAGGGGGGTTTAGGGGGCGTTACATATATGTTACAGTAGGCGATTGAGAGTAGGAAATCCAGAAGGGATCTAGGCAGGAACAAATTGAAGAAACTGAAACTAAACAACTTTATTGAGCATGCAACTTCCATTTTAACGAAAATATAATACATACATAAAGTAGCTCATTAGATTACCAATTGAACTACCCTGAGAATATTTTGAAAATTTGTGCATTATGTGTGAAACAGTTCCGAGTCAAGTGAGACAAATTGCTTGTCATGGAAGTAGGTAGGTATTTCAAATTCTATGGTTTCCCACAAAACGTGGTTCTAACTTCATTGCAGCCATTTTGCTTGTTGACTAGGTATCCGTTTACAGAATTCATACACCATACTTTGTATCCAAACCAAATCGGTTTGTTGCGGTCACACTGTTTACTGGAATGACGGCCGAAGTATTGGACCATGCGTTCATAAGCCCCGGACTGTCCGATGCAACGGATTGTATACTGTTAGTAGAAAACCAATACATTTCTGCTTGTCACATCTTCCTTCAACGATGTTGATGGCATCCTGAAATACGACAATGAGGTCTGCGCAAGTTTAGGAATTCTCAACTTTTGACCTTTAATTCGGATTTAGCACCCTCAAAAACCTCTAATTGCCAATTTCCAGTTCGTTACTCCCCCTAGTGCGGCAATAGAACGGGTCTACTTGTGACGTAGTAACTTATAGGTGCTGAGCCCCCCCCCCCCCCTCCCCCTTCCACTATACGGGCGCGGGGTGGGATGACGTAGCAAGCCTCATTAAGATCTTCCAAATTATACAAAATAAAAACTAATCATGCAAGTTCCCCATTTGGGAACCAAATTTCAAAAATAAAAATGTAAATGTCGCATGATCGCCCTAATATTTGATTCGTCCTCCATTTCCATGTCAATTGACCATTTTCACAACCAGAAAAACGTTTGGTGCGACGCTGGTGCCATCTCTTATCTCAGAATCATCAGAAATGTTAGCCTTAAACTTCAGGATTCAATGTAGAACAGGCTGAAATGGATTTCCATGAAGTTAATATTTTCACAATGTTGCTTAATTTTTTTTTTACTCATAGCTTCATTCTCTTTTCCAAAATTCGCAAAAAAAGGGACCCCTTGTGGGTTCTCTTGCCATTCGGGGGTAGTCCCCATTACCCGCGCTCAGTGGTCCAGAACGTGATTTTAGCACGAAAAAAGTCGAATTTTCATCTTCATCAAAATGGATTGTAGATAATCATTAGCTAGAACCCGAAGGACCTTGGTACAATCATCGATATAGAACTATTAGTTCGATATCGATGGGTACAATAGCATGAAATTTCCAATATCTGTTTATATTCAACAATTTCACCTTTGAACTGATGAACTGCCAGAGTGCGGATGGTATGTTATAGTACATCAGTAGGTATAGGTATTTTTCTTCCTATTAGCTGAGAATGGCTGTCTCTCACTCAACCAAGTACAAATATTTCAGATATAATTATATCAAAATAATGAATTTTCTCATAATAAACAGTTTTCAATATATTTAATTACGGATTCAGTAAAGAACAGAAAACATTGCGTCTTCAGGAGTGCTCGAGAATTTTTTTTTTTTTTTTTTTGTATGGGGATAAATTGGGACTGAGTAAACAGCCAATTAATTTTAAGATTTTTCTATCGGAGTAATTACTGTTTCTGATATGAATAAGAGACTACTAAGAAGAAGAGAACTACTACCTCAAGCCAGCTGCCTGGCTGCTACTGCCAGTAGTAGAAGAGAATTCTACTAAAATTGATATCTGAATATTCCTGAATTCATGAGGAAAAGTTGTCATTATTTCCTCCAATTTCCCACTTTATAATATAGGTATGCGTTTTTAGCGAATTTTCGAAGGAAATTGAGCTGTTGAAATGGCATCAAAATTTTAAACTCACAAATTTCAGGCATTTTTTCTATGGAAATCAATTTTAGAGCATTCGGAATCGAATCCTGAAGTTGGACATTTTCCACATATATTATTTATATAAATATATGGAGGGAGATATGTAAATATGAGTCATTCCAAACTATATCTGGCCAACTGTCTAAACATTTCAAATTTTAGCGAATATGTCAATGTTATGAGAAGGAAGGCCAAGTTCGTTCGACTACTCTAAGGGGTTGAAAATGTAGGGTAAAAAAATCTCTTTGAAAAAACGTGTTTTTTGAGGTTTTGGGTGAAAATTACTGTCTTGAACATATATATTTTATATTCGGAATCAGCGTAAAATTTCCTATCATAATAGCCTTTCAAATAGTTTTTTCTCGCTACACTCCCATTTCGGACCACTGTGCGGCGTCTGATATTATAAGCCGATTCCACCGTACTCAATAACACCATCGACTGCGATGCACTAATTTAGAATTTATTACTGTCTACTAATTAAGTGGGATTTTCTAGGACTTGGCCCTCTTGCGTTCGCTGGACTTCTTGGATGATCTCACAGGAGTCCCCGAAAAGAACTGGAGGTGACTCGACAGTTCACAAATTTTTTTACGGGTTATTTATTATCTTATTATTTATTTATGTTTTGTGAATAAAAATCGTCACGCAGTTATGCATTACCTTCTTTGACTCCCTTTCCTTCAATAAGTAAGAATATCTACAATCTGTTAAAATGTACGTATATTTTCTAATTTCGAGAGATCTATTTACATAGCTGTTCAAACTATGGATATTTCTTTGTTAAGGTCCAGAACAAACGCTGGAGATTATTACACAGTTTATTACTTTCTGTAGTCAAACGGAAGTGTATTTTCATTAATTTCATTATTGGCGGTTTTTCAGCGAACTTGCAGCGGTTAAAAACCAACCGATGCGATCCTTCAAAATGGGGTTTCTAACCAAAACTATTATATAAATATGTGCTGAACGATTCTCATAGGACAGTGGTTCACAACCTGGGGGGCTCACGATACTGTATGAAAATAGTAGATAATAATAATAACATAGGATCACAAGACATAAACAGACAGGCGTGACGTGACCAAAGTAATAGCTGAGTTCATGCATTACCCAGCTATTCTGGTGCATGTTGCAGTAATGAATTTCCCTGTAGTCGTCTGTATAACGAAGGTTAACATTTTTTTCATCGAGATTCCAAGTCTTTTCATGTTCCGAAAATTGAGTGTTTTCACTTTCATGTTACTGACTTCAGTTGAAAGCTCAATTGCAACATGAATCAAAATCGCTGTAACTTCTCCGGCCCATTCATTTGTTAGAGATCCAAGTTCAAACGGTTGGTACCATAGGGTGATGACAAGGGATCGTCTAGGACATTTTGCGCTGATTCCGAATATACCTACCCCATTTTCCTACATAAAATAGCTAATTCCCCTTCAAAATTAATTTTTTATACATGATTGTTTTCCAAGTCAAATTCAGAATTTCCCATACCAAATTCAGAATTTGTAATTTGAAATTCGTATTTTTTTCAACATTAAATTTCATATTATTGATATTTTAAAAATTCTAAAAATTTGAAATGAAAAATTCCGAATTTAAATGGAACATTATAGGATTGACATTGGTTTGAAAAATTCTGAATTTGACTTGGAAAACCTGTAGAAGAAAATTTGAAGAACTGAGAGTTATTTGTCGAATGAGACCAACACCAGCTCATCAAAACAGTTGACATGACTTTTAGTGATTTTTCAGGTTTTAGGTTTTCCGACGTGTCGACGGGGAACTTTGCGAAATTGCCTAAAATGTGATGGTGAGCTGGGTGAAAACGGCAATTTTTCGGAAAATGTGAGCGTCAATCCTTATTTATAGGAAATTTAGCGCTGATTCCGAATATTACCCCCCCCCCCCCCCCCCCCATGTTCCAATACCCAAAATAAGTATTATTTTGGTGATCATTAAAAAAATTCACTTTTGTTTCCTCACTACAGGTCGTGCAAGAAATTAAAAAAAATGGTGTCCTCCCAAATCAAAATGTTTACTTGCTTTTCACGTTTCAGAGCTTTTTTAACAATTTTGGTTCCGAGTCTGTCTGTCTGTGGTCAATTCCTTGTCCCAAGCAAAACACTATAAGAAGTTAAGGTCCGATTTTGATGAAATTTTCAGGGATTGTGCAGGTTAGCCCCGTGACGGTCCCCTATAAATTTCATCGCCGTTGGACCTGTAGTAGTGTGTACGCATGTATGAACGTGAATTTCCTGAAACAACTGTTCATCAGTTCCTAACCGTTTCACCGTTCTCACTCAAATTCGGAGGGTAGTTGGGGACTGACAATTATATACGAATTTCGACTGGATTGGATCTGTAGTACGTACTGCGCATGCGCAAACTTGAAAATGTATCTTCATAGCTATAAATCCGGAACAACGCGACCAATTTTGGAAAAATTTTCGGGATTAAGCGAGTTAGACCCTTGACAGTCCCCTATGAATTTCATAGCCACTGGACCACCAGTAGCTTGTGTGAATGAGCAAGCGTGATTTTCCTGGAACTACGATTTCTCAGTTCCTAATGGACAAATTTCGATCAAATTCTGAGGGTAGTTGGGAACTGACTACAAGAAAATGAAAAGACCTATGAATGATATCAGGATAGCTTCTGGGCATGCGCAAACTTAACATTTGTCTCCCCTGAACTCTATGAATTCTACGAATTTCGCTGACATGTTCACTAACTGATTCTATCCGTCCATGTTACATAAGCGAGGAAGCTATACTGCCCTCCCAACTTAGCAGACGATGTTTTCGACTTTTCGTCTTCACGACTGTAAAAGTCGAAAAAACGGAAAACTTTGACAAATCATCAAAAATTGTGGTTACCTTCTATGTTGCTAAGCTGGCGTTGGTCTCATTCAACTCAGAACTCCTAGGTCTTCAACTTTTCTTTATACAACAACAATTTTGGGCTGTTCCAATGGTCGAAAACGTGAATTTTCGAGGTTTACGGATGATCAGCAGCTATAATATGTGCCTACCTGTACCTACTTTGGGCATAACTTCGTACAATAATCTAAAGGTAGTTAATTGTTTTTGTCTGAACCTTGGTCATTTCGTCCCGTTGTGCCCTGGTAAGTGTTGTGTAGCATTTCCCCGTTACATTTAGTTTATTGCCAATCGAATTTGATTTGTTTCCCAACCAAATTTAGTTTTTCCCAATCAAATTTAGTTTTTCCCGAATCACAGTCAAGGTGGGTCCTATCATAAGGCTGCTAAACACCTTGAACTTGACGGGGGAAATACTAAATTTGTTCGGAAAAAACTAAATATTGACTGGGAAATGATAATATATATGGAAGCTTTCAGGTATACCTGAGCTGAGCGGGAAGGAAGGAAGGAAGGAGGAAATGGTCAAACAAAGGTTGGCCGCAGTAAACTCAACGTGAAAAATCAGAGCATGCAAAATACGGAGTGGAGCATGTAAAAGGTCGTTTGATTTCCAATGCCGGATAATTCGAGCGACCGCGGCCGATCTATAAAGCTCGTCCGGACATTGTGACGAGGATCAGTGTTGAGGTAGATCATGATCGTGAAACTGGGAATATTTAGCGTGATCGTCGCTGTCATCGACGCCCTGGCTCAGGAGGGCTCGTACGTGCCGGCGTCGACGTTCAAAAACGCGGCACTCCAGGGCGCCGGCGCCTACGGGCTGGCGTTCGTCGCCCCGTCGACTTACGGTCACGGCGACCGCGGCGCCTACGCCGGCTCCAAATTCGCGGGGCCCGCCGCCTTCGGGTTCAGCGGTTCGACGGCCGAGGGACTCGGGCCGGGGAGGTACGCTTTCCCGGTGTTCGACCACAATCAAGGACGTGGAGGATTCGGTGCTTTGGGCTACTACGGCACTAATCTGGGTGAATAATAATTTTATTATTACTATCAATTATTAGGTTGACCGATTACCTCCTCGATAAAAAGAGTAGCTACCATACCACCATAGGAAACCACCATAGGACCATAGGAAACCACCATAGGACCATAGGAAACCACCATAGGACCATAGGAAACCATACCACCATAGGAGTACCTGTATTATCATAGGAATACCTGTATTACCATAGGAAAGTTACTCACCCCCAACACAAGACACCCACCCTATCTGATCCTCAACATTCCATAGAATGTAGGATTTGCCGTTTGAATTAAAACTTTTCCCAAAATAATTTAACCTTTTACCAATACAATTAAACTTGTTTCCCAAATAATAATAATATGGAATAAAATAATATGGAATTGTATACGAATTTCGAAACAGGGTTGCACCATGAATTCGGAACTACAGATGACGGTACCTTTGGTTTTCCCAGTATTAGCGAATTTTCGAAATGAAGCTATTGCAATGGATTCAAAATTTTTGTAATGCAAATTTTTGAAAATTTTCTTCATGAAAATTTTCTTCTTGGAAATCTTTTTCCAAAAAGAAAGGAAATCTTTTTCCTTTTTACTTTTCTTCTTGGAAATCAGTTTCAGACCATTCTAAAACGATTCCTGAAATTTAACACTTTTCCATATGTAGGTATATATTTATATATACAGTCCCAGATAACGAAGATCACCCCCTTAACATCCTTAATAAATGGGTTAGAGGAAAATTCCAAATGGTAACCCCCTTATTTTTTTCTCTAGATCTCAAATGAGACATTTTTGCACGCAATCGTTATGGGATGGTCTGAAACGTATGTCCGTATTGTAATAGTTCACTTTTTCGAAAATTTGCTAAAAGTATACCTACCTATCGCATTTTATATGGGTAGAAACCCACTGCATAAACAAGTTTAGGCTCTTTCTCGTATTTGTCGGTAAGGTGAATTATGAGGGAACGTTTGATCAAAAGAAAATGGGAAAATGGGGAAATTTGGGCGGGAGAGAACATATGAGAAACCTGTGGTTTCAATTGGTAGAAGGTTTAATTCGAACGGCAAATCCTATATAAACATACATTTAGATTTAAGAGTGGTAAACTTAAGGAAGGAACCGGTTTAGATCGGTCTGAAACAGATTTCCAATGAAAACGCCCAACCAAAAAACGTTTTGGAGCCATTGCAGCGGTAGAAAGCATTGAGACTAAATCCTGAGAATTTCATCAAAATCCTTAGAGTTATTTTGAGAAAAGCTCTAAAATTTGATTAAAAACGACGTTTTCTCCACCTAAGTACCGATATTCGTGATAACCACCCAACAATTGACCTGGAGGGCTAAAACGTAGCTTTTTTTGCTGATTCATGCTCTCGATACCTGTGGATTGTGGAAACGAGCCCCGAAACGTAAGTAGTTTTTGAAAATAAAAAAGGGAACTTGCATGGGGTAGGAATTTTGCATTTTAAACCTCAAAATCTGATCCAGCGCCCTTCAAAACCCCCCGGTGCAAAATTTCAGCTTGAAATTACCGCTGGTTTACCCAGAAAATGGGTTGAAAGGGAGCGTAATTTAGGTTCATGTGACCTTCAGGTGACGTCAGTAAGGTTCAAATTACAAGACCCATTATCGGTAACTTCCAATCGTCGGATACCCCTCATATAGCACCTTTTTGGAAAGCCCTCATCAAAATCTTTCAAATCACTCATACAAAATAAAAACTAATCATGCAAGTTCCCCATTTGGAAAACCAAATTTCAAAAATAAAAATGTAAATGTTGCATGTTCGCCCTAATATTTGATTCCCCATTATAAGTAATTCAAAGATAATGATGGAACTTTTGCTTCCCTGCTTCTTGCTTCCTTTTGCTCACTTGCTTGGTGAGCTATGTTCGAGCTTTCAAAAACTGAATAATACAGGTACCTACTCTTTTTCCATCTTCCGTCAGATTATAGAGTATACTGGGCTTTGGAAAGAAAAGAGAGAGGAGAGGAGCTCAAAAAGAGTAGCTATATATCTAAACTTTAACGAATCAGCCATTTGCTTCCGTTATTTTAGCTCAAAGGAAAAAATCTAAACGGTAACCCCTCTTATTTGTCACGAAGAATTCATATATTACATTTTCGCTTGCCACATTGGCGCGCTAAGGGGCGTTTGACGCACCAACTTTGTTTTTCAAATGGAAACCCCCACTTTTTATTGCAGATTCGAATTCTTCGCAAAATTTCATCAGGGAATGAATTGGAATTTTGCACTCGAAAATTTGAGTGCGCAAAAACGTGCGCAATCAAGCTCCAAATGTGCTCTAAAAGCAGGAAATTGAGGTATTTTTTTACGCTGGATAACGTGGTGATATTATTTTTCTGGTTTGTCAAACCCTGAATTCTCATTTGTTTTTCATAGAAATTTGAAATTTTGAGGCTTGAATCGAAGAATGAACATCACCACGTTATTCAGCGTGAGAAAACATTCAGTGCCCCAAACCCCCCTTAGCGCCAGCGTGGCGCGCAAAAATGTTATTATTTGAATTCCTCGTGCAAAATTAAGGGGAGTTACCGTTTGAATTTTTTTCTTGGGAGCGAAAACAACGGAAATAAATGGCTGGTTCATTAAATTTTAGACACCCTGTATACTCTGAAAAGAGTATGTCTAGTAGCCCTATCTATTATGCTTTCTATTATCCACTTACTTCAAAATAATACATAAATAGGTATAGCATTTCCCAGTCAAATTTAGTTTTTTCCCAGCCATATTTAGTTGGTTTTTTGTTGGTCAAATTAGATTTTTGGACTATCAAATTTAATTTTTTCCCAGCCAAATTTAGTTATTTGTTGGTCAAATTTGATTTTTTGCCAATCAAATTTAGTTTTTTCCTAATCATATTCAAGGTAGATTCTGTCATAAGGGCTGCTAAAGACCTTGAATTTGATTGGGGAAAACTAAGGTTGGGAGAAACTAAATTTGACTGGAAAATGCTAGATTCGATCCCTCCCTTGACACGCATGCTGATAGTATGATATAGTGATCATTATCTACTAGTAATATTTATTGTCAGATTGGTTTAGTATAATTTTTCTCCTCAGTTTTTATGTCTTACACTATAAATACGACTATGTGTTATGCTGCAACATACCTACCAACGATAAGTTTGTGAAATATGCGTGTTACAGGATTCGCCTTCCCCGGATATGGATATGGAAATGGAATCTTCGGAGCCAGAGCGTACCCCAACCCGTTCGTCTAGAAAATTGATTCGTCTGCAAGTTGTATATGAATGTAAAATATGTATACCTCACCGTAAATAAATATTTACCTAATAATACATATCGTGTAGATTTTGTCCCTCAAGAAAAACAAGTACATAAGACTTGCTGATAATACTTAGGTGTGTTGTATTAATAATGATGTACCTAATTAAAACCATTGAGTCTTTTTTTTTAACTTGAAGTACCTACCGTAGAATGGGGTGAAAAGAGAACAAACACTGTTCCTTGACTTTTTAATTTTAGTGCCCTCACTATTCGAGAAAAATATGATTCGATTATTGCTATCGAATTCACACATGCTATGTGTGCAACACGAACTATGCTTGTCGAACTTTACCCGAACTTTCCATAGTTCGAATGCAGTGTTCTGCAGTGTTTCTGCAGTGCAGAAACAGCACTGTTTGATATCTCGTCGGACACCCTGTTACTACATATTTATTTATGGGAAAACATCAACCGATTGAGAATGGGATCAACAAAAATTCGCCCTCTTTGCAGAGGTTTTGTCATATTTATTGTTTACATCAACATGCCTGATTCACACACTGAGCTAGTACGGGGAGCCTCCATGGCCAAGTAGGAAGTTCCGACTTGTTATTCATCAGGAGTACTTCATGAGATTGTTAATATCGTTAGCTGCAAGAAAAAATATAGAAATTGTCAATGTATATGCCTCACAAATGTATTGAAAGTGATTTCCTCTCATTCCATTTATTATAGGTACTACC
>JAEMON010000004.1:14926716-14943958 GCA_030264115.1 Lygus lineolaris
TCGCTCACCAACTCATGCTGCATGAATGGAACTTTTTCATAAGTAATATATTTTTGGATTGGGTTCTGAAATTCGATCTTCCATTACCCTAAGAAGGTGAAATGGAAGAGAAGGAAGAATACGCCAATTTTTAAAGAACCGTTGACCCAAACAACTTATCCAAACAGTGTCCCGGATGATATTAAAAATGTTTGTTGAGGTACCCAGAGTTGTTCAGTCCGTCGACGGGGAACAGTAAAACTAATGCTTCACCGAGAGTTTTCAAACCCAGGCTAGTCCCCTTCGCATTGAAACAAGCGGTAGAAAAGAATTGAACAGGCTACTGAAAGAGGATATTATAGAACCAATAAACCCTACAACAAACATTGAGTGGGCTTCACCTTTAGTCATAGCACCAAAGCCAAATGGCAAAATTAGGTTATGCGCAGATTTTAAGGTGATCATAAACAAGTCCTAGTTGTGGATAGGCATCCACTCCCCACTTTCCAGGAGACATGCGTTGCTATGTCGGGAGGCGTACAGTACTCTGTGATTGATTTGTAGGATGCTTATTTACAGATGGGGGTAGCCGAGGAATCAAAGAAATATCTAATACTATCAACACACGAAGTTAGGAAAGTGGATACCGTTCTGGAGAGGCCAACAAGGTAGGAATGGGAGTACAGCTCGCCAAGAGCAGAAGGCTCCAAGATTCGGTCATCTATTTGGGGCACCGTTTTGATAGAAGGGGGATTCATCCCACAGATGAGCATGTACAAGCTATTCGGCAAATGCCTGAACCATCGAACGTGAAAGAACTCAGATCGTTTACGGGTAGCATAAAATATTACCAAAAGTTTATCCCCAGGTTGCAAGGGCGTTGGAAAAGGAGCCAGATGGAACTGGACGGAACAGCACAACAAGGTAGTGGGGGAACTGAAAGGATTTTTATCGTCGCCGATACGTTAGTTCATTGTGACCCTTCATTACCATTGATACTTTACTCTGATGCAAGTGAAACAGGAGTTGGCAGGGTGCTCTGCCACAGATACCAAGAAGGAGATGAAAAGCCGATAGCAGTCCCTTCTAGAACTCTGAACAAGGCTGAGCAGCTCTATTCCGTAATAGACAGAAAGGCTTTAGGAATCGTTCATTCAGTCAGGAAATTCGAACGCTACCTCTACGGGTGGACGTTCATACTAAGGGCCGATCACATGCGTACCTGACCACAGACGTACTTGTTTGGTGAAAAGGCGGAGCTACCGAAGCTAGCTTCAAGTCGGATCAGCAAATGGGCCCTCACGCGGAGTTCGACTATAGCATTGAATTCATCCCTGGGAAAGACAGCAGCCCTGCAGATGCACTATCACGATTACCACAAAAAGTCACGAATAAAGAGGATAGAAACGAATACGGAAGAAAGATAGCACAAACAAAGTTGAAAGATATTGGAGTGTCGAAGAAATTGTTGCAAATTAGAACAGAAGAAGATTTTTTTTTTTTTTCGGAATAAATAGGATTTTATTCGAATATTGGATTAGAAGTAGTTTTGATTCTGCGCTTGAACAGAAGAAGATTCTAAATTGAATCAAATAACGAGGTTCATTCAGCAGGGTTGGCCGACAAAGGATCATTTGGTCGAGGAGTTGTGGACATTCTACGAGAAGAAGGAATAATTACCGTGTGAAGAAGGCATCCTACTTTGGAAAGGTCGAATAGTGGCTACTGCATCTCTTCAGCAAAGTGTTCTACATATTTTACAAGAAGGACATCCCGGGATTTCGGCAATGAGGTCAATAGCCAGAATGCACCTTTGATGGGGGCCCTCAGTTGGTAAGGAAATCGATACATTTTAGAAGACATGTAAGGAAAACAGACTATGGGATCCAGAATCACCGTTGTATTCCTGGAATATACCAACTGAGCCTTGGTCAAGATTGCATGTTGACTTTGCGGAATCATTCGAGGGACACAATTGGTTATTCTGGTAGAAGCAACCTCAAAACGGCTGGAGGTTGTGCCCATGAAACAGATTACGACCGAAAAAACGGTAGCAGTTCTGGAAGATATTTTTGCGAGGTTTGGGTTAACCTAAATCATTGTCTCAGACAATGGTCCACAATGGACATCTGGAAATTTCAAAGAGCTTTGTAAAGATAATAATTTGAGGCATGTACTAACAACTCCTTACCATCCAAGGTCCAATGGGCTAGCAGAGAGAGCGGTTAGAACCTTCAAGCAGCGTTATGGATCGAGCAGGAGCAGCAAGCAGGACACGCCTAAACCAGTTCTTATTCTCGTATAGAATCACTAGCCTTAGAACAACGGCACGAAGACCAGCAGAGATACTTTTGGGACGTCTGTTGCGAATCAGACTAACACTATTGAAACCGGATTTGGCTGCGCGACTTGATGGAGAGTTGGAAAAGCTTAAATTCTAGCATGACCGAGCTCCGATTAAAGATTTCAGTGAGGGGAAGACGGTGTTGGTAAAACGAAGAGAAGAAGAAAAGACGTTTTCTGAGGAGACAGTGAAGAGGAAAACGGGAACGTTATCCTACGTGATCCTCGTTGATGGTGTGGAGCGCCGCGTTCACGCAGATCACATGAGAAAAGCACTGAGTTCCTAAAGGGGGAGGAAATATTGCATCATGAGTTATTAGTTATTGTTCCTAAATACTCAATCGTATTGAGAGATAGTTACACAAAATATATCATTCTTCGTCAACCCTTAAGTCCTTACAGTGAGCGAACGGTTGGTCCTAAAACGCTCCGCAAGGTCTCATTCGACGCTAAAAATTGTGTTCTATTTTAAATCGATGGCAAAAATATACCTTCCTATTTGAAATTTTCGAGCTAGGGCGTTTTGAAAATTTCATCCCCTATTTTCTACCCCTTAGAGAAGACTGACGGTAACACCAAGCTTCGCGGCACAACTAGACCCCAAATGGGGCCGGTTCACCAAATTTCATTAATTTTGGACCATGGTAACTAAGGAAAGTGCCGCGTACGGCGGACGGACGGATTTTTTTTTAATTCGCTTTTTGGATTCTACGTATCTTGAAACGTAAAACCTCAAATTTTGAGGGGGGGTTAAAATTTTTTTTTCGTGCTCGATTCCAAAGGTTCATTATTGAAAATAATAAACCAAAAATTAAGTATTTGCTGGAAGGAAAAGGTCTTGGCAAATCATTTGCTACTAGTAGGGAAAGGTCGAAGGAAAAGCATAGCCTTCAGTAACGAAAGCTAATGCTTCTATCCAGAGGCAATGCTTGACGCAGAAGTAAATGCTTACCGTCCTAGTTTATAGTTGGTGCTCAGTTCTTACTATATTCCGATTCAAAGAATACTGATGCTACTGACGATTCTGGTTTCTGATTATTCATTTTCATTCCGCTACGAAATATCAGACTCAGAGAGAGTACTCCTTTGACGGTCTGATTATGTCCTTACATCGCAAGCGCTCGCCATCTGTACTCGACTAGCTAGTTACGACGGATTCTCCAGTAAGGTACGTAAACAATGATAGTATTCTTATGACTAGCGGAACTAACCCTTTAGATTAATAGCAATAAAGTGAGTACAAATAATTCATGGTACAAATAATTCAACTTACGGGTTGAGTATCGGTGGTAACCTGGGAGATAACCCACAACACTGTATCCTGGAAAAACGTGTCCTGGGTATCTGTATCCTGGGTAACCGTATACCGGGTATCTGTATCCTGGGTAACCATATACCGGGTACCCTGGGACCTGTTGCGATTTTACTGACAACATCCAGGCAGCCAAAAGGCCAAAAACCACCTAAATTTATAAAAGTTTCAATAATATTTCCACAATAATTATTTCACACAGGATTCATTAAATGTTTTCCCTCTCCGAAATGGTAAGTTTTAAACACAGTCATATCAAACAACGCGTACAATTATGCGTACATATTATTATTAAAAATCAACTTTAGGTTCTCTTGATTTACTATTTTTGTATAGATTATTAAATTTCACCTTTTAAAATTATGAAAATATTTAGGCAAGTACATAGGTATAACCTTTTGAAAAGAGCAAGGAAAAAATTTAACCTCATCAAAATTAATTGATCACGATATAACGGTGGAACTGACGTTATTTAGCCTGCCCTCAGTTCCAATAGTAGCAGTCGTTTTTTACTACTGAAGAGCTGGTGTGGTAGGGGGAACAACCATGTTGGTCCCCTCTGAGGAGAGTGCAACGTTTTAACCCAGCCTTCTTGACTAAAGGTTAAATTAAGTTAATCAATAATAAGGAGCCGTGTCACAAGTCCGGAAGAGTGTGGATATCGCGCGGTAGTTCTGCCTATCAGATCAGCTCAGTAAATGAATAACCCACAAAACCCCAAAATTAATTTGATGTTTTAGGTTTCAAAATTAAAGGCACTCGAATCCAGAAATCGAATTTAACAAGTCTGTACCTGAGGGGAAATGTTATCGAAATCGGTATATAGAATTAATAGCTCCAGACAAACCAGATGACTTAGACAAAAAGTTTCAGAATTGCGGTTACTGATCCAATTGCGACGAAATTCATAGCGAATGTAAGGGAAATCATAGACTATCAGGGCAATTTTGTAAAATGCAAATGTGTAAAACTGTGCAACGCTGAAATGGTTGTGCTGGGGGGGGGGGGGGGGGGGGGGGGGGGGGGGGGGGGGGTGTTATCCGTTTTACTTACTGGACCTAAGCAGTAATATTGTTATAGTAAGAGATCCTATAGACTCTTCGGTAGCCGGGATTTAGGCATTTTTGTGGACATTTTGGGCTTACTCCCTTATTGGCCCCTTCACGTACCTAATATTTTCACTCGGCTCTTTCCTCAGATGTTGTTGTCCTACTTTGACGAACCGGCGAATTTTATAATCCAATTTTCACGTACAGCATCTCTTGCATAGATTAAAACCCGAAATCGTAGAATAAAATGTAAAATAGGACAAAAACTAGACCTCAGTATGGCTGACCTGAATAAAAAGCGTACAGCGACAGGCAAACATTTTCGAAGCGTTTTATTCTTGTCACCAATAACGAGTGAGTGTGATTTCTGGACGTATAGACACCTGAGTACCTTCTTTTTATTGCGATGATAGGTACCATAAAAAGTTATAACAACTATAATTCCTACCTACTCATTACGACTTGCAACCGTCTTTGAAAAGTTGATGGTGTAAAGGAATAAACCAGGTAGGTACCTACGTATCTAAGTCGATTAGATTTTTGAATACGTTGCGAACGATAGAACGTTCAATTCCCTTCCTCAACTCGCATTATAGCTACAATTATAAATCGAACCATCATGCACAAAATACGTTGTTCAGAGAGTAATATATTAGTACAAACGAACACTTAAACTTAAACTAAAACCAGCCCCTCAAGTATAGCACAAAACCACATTGTCCCGGCCTCACCCACAACCATCAAGGTTGTACGACAGTAGCCGAGGCACCTGATCCGACTGATCAGGATCCACAAGAGTATCATCATTATGTACAACTGCCGTTTGGAACTAAGGCAGACCCCATAACGCATGTTCCACCATCCTTTATATTGGGATGATTACTGGCATTTAACCTTGACGGTTGAGGGTGAGGCAGGGACGATGTGGTTTTGTGCACTGAAGGGTGCTGGCGCGGTAGGGAACGCAGACATTGTCATAATGGAGGGGGTAGCTAACCATACATCATACAGCATAGTTTTCCCTCCACCAAGTTTCAAGAAATGTAAGGCTTGTGCGACGGTTTCCGACTTGAACCCCTTCAGAGCTAGTGATAGATTATCAGCTTAGCTCTTAGCTCAGAGGAATTGCAGGACTGTCGATTCCGGCCTGATTATCCTGATTGCTGTAGCTTTCAAGAATCGAGAATGTACTAGTCGAAATTACATGGTTAATATCTTTTATCGTCATAACCTGTTGGTTCAATCTGAGAAGAGTGCAGCTGTACCTATATCTGGCAGTACCTACCTATACCCTTGGCCTTCATTGACGAGGTACTGGTTACAAAAGGTGAATCAAGACGGACGAAGACGGCTCGTTGATTACAAAGTCTTGGAAGGACATTCGTGTCAAGCAAAGATCACCTTCCAACCTTCTCCTCTCTTTCAAAAACCGTGGTCCTCCAAAATCATACACACATAAATCTAAACAAATATTGAAACACGTACTATTATAATTGTGGTTTAAGATTGGGTAACCAACATCCTGGCAGGGCTGAGATTCAGAGATTTTGTTTCAGACCGAGTGCATACTTTCCTTAGGGAAAGTGGAATCTGGTTTAGGTTTACAGTGTGTATACTTATGGATAATTCAGACAGATTTTTATTAAACAAGAACGAGGTATCCAGAGAAATTGTATTAATTGTACTATTTATTTGATTATATTAAAATTGAACCGCAATGGGTCCAGTGTCCGTTGTGATGCGTATCACATTCATCAAGGCGTCAGCTGAAAAGCTCCAAGCCCTGAAAAAAAAGAGAAAAAAACACCCAAATGATCAGGTTTATAGTGGCAGGTTCATGCAGTCACATGGAGGTTTTCTCTTGAATAATATCGCGCCCTGAGAAACACAGGATTATAATCAAAGAAGAAGGGTGAGATACACGTAGTTTGAATGACATTGTTGTAGACGTAGCTACAATGGGAACTTTTCTAGCTTTCCACCAATTTGTAGGTAGTTAGTCTGGATTTAGCCCAAAAATCCCACTTTTAACCATTTTTTATTGAGTGACGTTCTAATCAGGGACCTCAGAGCTAATTTCGGGAACAAACAAAACCCACAATGAAAGATAGAAAGAAAGAAGGTACCTTTATAAGAAGGTACCTGTTCCAGGGGTTTCGGTGTAAGGGTTTTGTGTGTTATCAAAATTGTTTTTGGCGTTTCTCTTAGGTGCGGAATATTTATCTAGTGTTGACCCGAAATTTCTCTCAATATAGTATGATTTAAAGTGAAACCTTTTTTGCTGAATCCCGACTAACTACATACGTACTAATAAATAATCGTGCAGCCAACCGTTTCTTCCACAGCTCTCTACTAGGCCAATATAACTGAGATCATCAAGGAGGAGCCTTTGGGGACCATGATAAGTACAAAATAGCAATATCGCAGGCGGGTAGGAGATGATCCCTTGTTAGCGAATTTTCGAAGAAAATTAAGGTATTGAAATGGCTTCAAAATTTTACTAATGCAAATTGAGTTGTAAAATTGTAATGCAGAATTTTTGGAGTACTTACTCCAAGGGGTCAAATTTTGAAAATGTAGAGTCAAAGTCCGCTTTAAAAAAACGTTTTTGTCGGTATTCGGTATAAATTACCATCTTAAACATAGGAACAAATGGTAGGTATCATGTTGGTTGGTGTAGCCATTCCCTATAGGTAGGTTGGGATGAGGGCGAGGAAACAAAGTGTGGTAAAAAAAATGGTAGGTATATATTCGGAATCAGCGTGAAATTTCTTATAAGAATGACCCGCCAATCGGCTAAAACTATTCTTTGAAAATTCGCTCATCAACTCATGCTGCATGAATGGAACTTATTTTTACTCTCTCAATAAGCACAAATAATATCAATAGGTAAGCCTTGTTTTACTCAATACGTATATGGATCCTCTTAATTCCTTTTGTTTCAATTGCAATAGTGCGAAATTATTACTGCATTTGCATATTTATGTCAACCTTTCCCCAGAAAAGAATCCATACATGTGCGTTTCGAGTTTTGTTTTAAAAATTTTAAATGCCAACTCAATAAGTGACTGGGAATCGCAATACTTACTAACTGGATAAGCTGGTTGCCCTGGGAGATAACCCGGGTAACCGTAACTGTATGGATACGGGTAGCCGTATCCGTACGAGTAAACGTACGGGTAAACTACTTGCGACTGTAATGACTCCATCGAGATGGCCAGTAAGAGGGAAAAAACCATCTGAAATGACAAACGATCGATAATAATAATTGTAGGGAATTTAGTTATGCTAAACAGGAAAAAGCCACCGTCGAAGGGGACAGCTTTCAGAAGGGGGAAGAATGTAGGGCCCCCTCCTGGGTTGTGCTGGGCTCTTCTGACATCCTCAGCCCCTATCGGCCCTCCCGGAGATTGGGAAAAGGGCAGTCAGTGCCCCACTCTCCTTGCCCTCAGGGTTGTAGCCTACAACGGCTGCCGCGCCCGAGGGCAAGGAGAGCGGGGCGCTGACTGCCCTTTTCCCAATCTCCTGGGAGGGCGGATAGGGGCCGAGGATGTCAGAAGAGCCCAGCACCACAGGGGCTATATAAGCCTGCACAACCCCCCCTCCTCGGCGCCAGTGTATTTTTGCCAACAGTGGAGCTAGTGTCTGACGGAAGTGTGTCATATATATGGTCCCCGTCAGTCAGTATCAGTGAGTCTGGCGAAGTCATTTTCGGATTGTAGTGTGGCGTCATCGCCAAAGTCATATACTTTTTATGCATCCCTTGCAGTTGACAGTGATGTTCACCCCCTTTTCCCCTAGTGATCCCAGCAGCGCTCATAGCAATCGTGACACTGTAAATCCAAGTAATAGACAGAGACTGAAAACCCTTTTCCTCCCTTACCTTCTCATTGAGACGCCTGCGGGATTGCCCTCGAACCACCGCGACTCATCCAATGACAGTCAGGATTATCGTCATTAATATTACCGTCTGTTTTTTTTAATGTCGAATATAAGGTGGACAATGTCCAATTTGATTTGGAAAATGTCCAATCTGGTTTTGAATACGTCCAATTGGTTTGGAAAATGTCCAATTAGGTTTGGAAATGCTGTAAACAAATGGTGTTGATTATTTCCTCAATGTTTTGTGGTTTTTGTTGACACCGTCCTGTTTTGCGACAGTTTCTCGTAATACCAATTAAATTTGACATGGTATTATTTCTTTGTGTCTTGTAAGTATGATGTTTCCTGTATTGTTTATTTCCTAGTTCACAGAATTGATAGGTAGCCAAAGCGATAGGTATACGTAGTAAGGTGGATTATTCTTCATAGGCTAGCCCATGATGCACTTGCCTTGTTTTTTTTTTTTGCCGCAAATAAACAAGGCATTGCCTGGCTGCTATGTAAATGAGGTAAAGTAACATGTAAATAAATATTCATTATGTTCTCTTATTCATTATGTAAGATGCAAAGCCGAAGGAAGCGGCGTCGTTCACAGAAACATGTAGTTATACCACAATTGAACTACTAAGACTCCAAGTCTTTACACCCAAACGGAAAATAGTCGGACCATACCAACCAAATCACAAAAATGCGTATTGCGACCTGGAAACATCCTCGAAGTGTTGATAGTCTGCACGTCACTAAGAGCGAGTCATTGTTATTTGGGGACATTCGGATCTACATACCTGATTTCTTCTTTTATGGCCACGTTAATATCTTAAAATGCATCCTAACCATAACTTTACCGAATTGATCTTTGTAACTACTTTGTTAACAACACGGTTTAGACTCTGTTTGAAACAATAGAGATTGTTCGATCCCCTATTTCAACATGCATTTCAGAACATGCTATACGAATGTTTAATAGACATTTGATTGACAATCGCATGATAGGTAATAAACCGTATAAAGAAAACGTTGGTGTAACATATCATTACTCCCTCATGCTATATTTCCAGTGGTGAATGCGCTATGATCATCATGAAAACGAACATGATGTGGTAGTCTCATTCCACAAAGCCCCTTGCAGGAACCTTTGTCTGCTACTTACGACTTGGAGATACTACTATATTGCCTAAGAAGATGAGGCTGAGGGGTATATAATATACTTGTGTACATTTATAGTGATTCTCGGATCAGCTGATCTGGGTTCTTGATTTTGACGTCACAAATTTTCGTGACGAATTCACCGAGTAGATCATTGCAAAAGAATGTTCCATGTACTACGGGAACAATCAGTTTAGGTTTTTTGTGTGATTTAGACGACCTGCTATTGAGCACAGCATACAGGGGATCTTGTTGAAAAATCACTGTATTCTATTCAAATCGATCCACAGTTGGTTGAGAACCTATCCATAGTTACAAGTCAAACGATAAGATACGAATGTATCTTATTCTTATAGGTACATACGCATACTAAACTTATAAGCACAGATCATTCAGACAAACATCCATTTCCATTTGCATATTCTCTGTAGCACGATACATCTCAAAGAAACTTGAGGAGAAGAAATCAGCAACTACGAGTATAAAGTACCTAATACTCCAACAGTGCGCCCTACCGACGTGAATTAGCTACCTTATCAATTCCTGCCAAACATTTTGTGTTGTAGGTTGGCAGTACTGCTCAAGTGCCCATTCCTATTTTCTCAATGCTGTCATATTGCTACTTATGCCTTTTGACCATTTCGTTTCGTCTTTCAATTTCAACAAACGCTTTTCTTTTTCAACAGTTTTGTTTTTTCGAAACTCGAGTTCGGACTAAAGACAACATTCTAGCTTCTCTAGTTCGGACCAATGGTCCTCTATGTGATATAGGTATCATAAAATACACAGTATATGGAATATGTTTTTCATTGTCATCCTAAAACATGGATATGCGGACGTGATCTCCTTGCTGAAGAGTCTAACCGCAACCAACTTAGAGGAGGTACTTGATCGCCGTCAGTCCTTCACCTGAAAAATATAGATAAGCCAGGTTGTAATTTGTAACATCGTCGAAACTTGTTGCAATGAATTCTGGACTAAATAGAGCTCTCGAGAATATCGATGACCAAAATGATTGACCTTTTATTATAGGTACCTATGCTAATCCTTCTCATATAATTATGTAGATAACCACATATCTTGGAACAGGAGAGAACCCCAAATGAAATAAACGTATATACATATAAATGTATGCAATATAATAATACAAAAATAATAATAGGGTGAAATGTAGTATAATACAATTTTATGTAATATACGTATGTAATGTATACCTATATATAGGTTTCCAAGTCACAATCAGAATTTTCCAAACTTATTCAAAATTTTCCATTTTAAATTTAGAATTTTTTCAATATTTATGCTATGAAATGCTGAAAAAATACGAATTTGAATTGGGAAAGTCTGAATTTGGTTTGGAATATTCTTAATTAGTTTTTGAAAATTCTGAATGTTGGTATGGAAAATGAAAGATTCGAAGTCATGAAAATCGAAGATTTGATGGTACCATGTATATTTTTAACACTTTTCATCCGATTTTGATGACATTTTCAGGGATTACGCGGGTTAGTCCTCATATGGTCCCCTATTAAATGCATTACTAGCCGACCAACGGTAGCCTCTGCGCATGCGTAAACATAAATCCTTGAAACATCAATATCTCGCTACCTAATGGTCCGATTTCACTCTAATTTGGGGGAAAGTTGATGATCGGAGATTCGATAATGCCCTGTGAGTTTCATCAAGATCGGATCAGTGGTACCCACTGCGTTTGCATGCGCGAACGTGAAGCTCTCATAACTCCGACAATTTTCATCTGATTCCGATGGAATTTTCAGGGATTGTGCCGGTAGTAATTCCTTTGATGGTTTTTTAAATATATTATGTTATATAGGGATATAAAATCATGCTATGGATACGAGGAAGCTATGTGCCACACCCAACTTTTCAGACGTCTTTTTTTCATCGATTCAATATAAAACACATTTTTCAGCTTCGAATGAGACCTCGCGGAATCACTAAAATCTCACTAAATCACTCGTGACGAAGTTGTGGAAACCAATTTCAATAAAAATAAAGCGGAGTTAAATAGAAAAACGTTGTCTATTTCCACGAAAATAATGAGTTACAAAGTTAAATCGATTTCGACGGTTAGGCCATCATCAGTAACAAACAATAACAGTTATTGTTTGTTACTGATGATGGCCTAACCGTCGAAATCGATTTAACTTTGTAACTCATTATTTTCGTGGAAATAGACAACGTTTTTCTATTTAACTCCGTTTTATTTTTATTTTTTAGGAAGACTAGGTAGGTATTTTATACCAATGGGGTCTTTTTAGATGGGCGGTCTATATAGGAAATAATAAACTGTTGTGCAATAATTTGCATCGTTTTTCTATACCTTACAACATGAGAATTGCCGTTAATTTATGTAAGAAAGCACGTTTTCGATGTTTTTGACCCAGGTCAGAACGGTACAATACTGAACAAAGAGAGGAAATATTTCCATTCAAATCCGATTCGGACCATCTTGAATCCAAATCCGTGAAAAATATTGATGTACGTCCATGTGGCCTTTTTTCGTCGTGGAGCCATCGTGAGAACCAAGAAGTGGCTCCACACTGAATTTAGATCTCGGAGTATCGTGTTGCAATGTTGTTGAATTTTTGGACTGCGACATAGCGTGCAAGATTCAATGGCGTTACCATTCTAAAAAGGCACCTGTTTGGCATAATAATTGTTTGCGTTTTTTCAAATGAATGAATCGGTCGCACTGTTCAACGAAACTGTCCCTCTCAAACTCCATTTTTCCCAACTGTGGAAGCAACAGACCACTGAAAACCTACTTTTTGAACCAGGGTAGTCCATAACCATAGCCGTCGTGAAAGTGGTGAGCCCCGCCATAATGTCCACCGTAGTAGCCGAATGGGCCATCATAACCTCCGTAGGCTCCATCGTAGGGGTAGCCGAAATGTCCGAAGTGTCCGAAGGGATGAGCCATTGCCATACCGATGAGGGCAATAGCGATCTGAAAAAGTCAAAATAGAAACTGGAAATTAAACTTAGACCTCATGAAAATAATCAGAATTTTTTACTTTGGACCATTAAAAGGAGTACTAAATTATTACGAGTTAGAAAGCTAATAATTACCTATTGCAATGGTGTTGGTATGCCACTCCATTATTTAGTGGGATTTGGTTGTGACATGTGTTGCTTTGTTTATATTTAACAAAACTTATTTTTATGTGTTGGATTAAAAACGAAATATATTATTGTGAAATTACAAACCAGATTTGCTAATTAACAAATGGTTTATGATAAATTAATGGTTAATGAAGCAGTTTTGTTAATAACACACAAGAAGCCGACAGTAGTTGTTATTGTTATTTTAATCATGTCATGTTTTGTTTAATGTTGATTCGATCATTGATTGATGAGTAACATCTGTGAACCAGCGACCTATGTTTTAGCGAATTTATGAAGAAAATGAAGCTATTGCAATGGCTTCAAGATTTTAGTACCTAATGCAAAATTTTGAAAATGTGGGGAATCCATTCCAGACCACTCTTAAATAATTCCTGAATTTTGAACATTTTTCATAATTATTGATTACGAACGTAATTCTAAGCCTCATCACTACACAATGCTTGTCCCTTTTTTTGTCCCATGATTTTGCCCCATGATCATGTCTCATACTCGTGTCCCAAAACTTCACACCTTATTCCGCTTACAGCCGAGTCGTTGCTAGGGAAATTCGTCGTTTTTAATCCCACAAAATTCGTTGACCATTCGTTCGAAAGCTCTCGATTTATCCAACCATATTATGTTAACTACCGCGAAGTGCGTGTCCAACAAGCTGAGTTATGAGCATGGTTATTTGAATAATTGCGTACACTCAGCTGATCATTCTCAATAATTATTATTATGAACATGATTGCAACCGCTCGTTAATTTCTGACGATTTCATTGAGCTGTGTTTCGATTATTCGATTCATAGCAGGTGATCCGAATATTGCGAGAATGGCTTGATTTGTGAAGTGGTGGTTAGAGTGACGACTGACGACTTCATTTATTTTATTGGGGGGGGGGGTCACGTTCGTAAATTGCTCCTCGTTCTATAAGTATCAACATCAAGAAACAAGGAAAAATTAGTCTACATAAATATACATTTAATTAGATGGTTATTATTCTATTGGTACATTGATAGTCTAGACTAGGTACACAACCCCCATCCAAGGTCTTCCACGGACCGAGTGTCTTTCAACGAGCAATTATGAAAGCTCTAGGGAACTTGGCCCATGATTATGTAACATGCTACCTGGATGATTTGCTGATCTCAGCAGGCACTCTGGATGAGGCGTTAGAGCGTTTAGAAGATGTTCTAAAGGTTTTGACCGCTGCTGTATTCTCGTTTAATCTTTCAAAATGCTCATTTGTTGTAACGAAAATTAAGTACTTGGGTCATGAGACAGAGAATGGAGAACTGCGTCCCAATAAGATTAAGTGCAAATCTGTGGAATTAGTTTTTCGAAATAACTCGTTATAACTCCTGGAAGGATAACCAAAGTTAGCGGGAAGTGCTGCCTAAATGTCCAAACTTTGCACTGATACTGCAGAGCAGGGATATTGATATTTAGAAAAATCTGTTACCGTAGATATTTAGATCACAACAAGACCTAACGTTAAAAAAATCATCAAAATCAGATGTACGAGTGCCGAGATAGTGGGTCACGAACTTCGCAATTTTACGGGGGTACCATGCGCTCTTAATAACCCAAACACACTAATCACAACTTATTTTGGATTCCTAATAATAATATTCACAAAATCTTATCACAAATTCGGAACCCATTTTACCGATGGGTCGCTAAGGAGTCACTCTGCTCTTCTCAGTGGCTGTGAAATCATGAGAAAAATCAGTTTCCAACCTTATTATTGCCTCCGCCTACGAATATCCAGGTAACAGTGTTTAGGTATTTTCCGTCAACGTCTTCGCGACCTGTCATGCAATTGAAAGATTGAGCAAGCGTGGACAGGGCGGACGGCGTTATCAGGTTAAATTGACCATAAAGTTCTACTAACCTCGAGGATAAGATGCACGTTGCGCAATATAAACATCCTACTAAATTATACGAATTTCGCTGACAGCTTCAAGTAGGAATAATGTTTCTGCTGCTAGAAACAATTCAACAAAGTGATTGTTTCTATTTTTGTAGTACTTAGGTACGGACGAATGAGTGGTTTTTCTAATTAATTAAACCCACTTACTTGTTTTAGAAAATTCGAACAAATTTATTCATCTAAGTATTATCTTTCAATTTTTAACCTATAAAAGCTCATCAAACATATTTTTGACGGACTTTTCCTCGAAGAATTTTTGAAGAGATTTTGAATTGTCAGGGTATCCTAGCTGAACTGTCTACCAACTTTAAAGCAGTTTTTTGGAACTATAACACACACCCCAAATCTACTTACAATGGACTTCCAAAAATTAAGGGCATGCGGGACGACTCACAGTGATTCAGATGCCGAATCTAGCTGGAGAAAACAAAGTCCCAGAATATCTTTGAGATGTTGTAAAAATCCGCGGATGGTTCCAGCTTTCCCAAAAAGTGCAAATTCCTACCTATTCGCAGACACCCATCAAACCGATTTCATTTATAATCAAACTTTCTCCCCTTCAAGGTAAAAAAAAAGTCTAACAAGTTTGGTGGGCAGTATAGCTTCATCACTTTTGTAACATGGACGTAAAGAATCAGTTAGTGAACATTTCAGCGAGATTGAATACTTCCGGAGTTATGCCTATGACAATAAATTTAAATTTTGAGCAAATGCAGTAGCCATCACTCATTCAACTGTGGAAAAATTCGTAGGTGACTTTCATGGATTCAACCCCCAACTACAATAGCGGAATCGGTCCATTAGAAACTACTGAGAAATTGTAGTTTCAGGGAATTCAGGTTTTGCGCATGCGCACACGCTACTATGGTCCGACGGTGATAGGGGACCGTCACGGGGCTACCCTGCACAATCTCTGAAAATGTCAACGAAATTAGTCGAGTAATGGCTATGAAACACATTTCAGAATTGCGCATGCGCAGTAGGTGTTATTGATACAATTATGTCGAAACTCAATGTAACTGTCAACCTCCAATCACCCTCCGAATTGGAGCGAAATAGGTTAAGTAGTAACTGAGAAGTCGTAGTTTCACGGAATTCACGTTTGCGCTTGCGCACATGCTACTAGTGATCCGATAGCTATGAAATTTATAGGGGGCCTCCTAGGCTCTAACCCGCGTAATCCCTGAAGATTTCAACGAAATTGGTCGAGTAGTTCCGGAGCTACGTCCATGACAACCGATTTCAAGTTTGCGCTTGTGCAGTAGCTATCACTGATACAATCGTGACAAAATTCATAGGGTATTGTATTGGAGTCAGCCCCCAACTACCCTCGAAATTTGAGCGAAATACATGAATTAGGAACCGAGATACAGGGGTTTCGTTTCACTGTACACTACTTCAAAATAGTCTTCTACGTTATTCTGTATGCTACTTTCTGGAACAAGAGCCTTCTCGTCAAATATCAAGTCACGACTAACAATATTACCCGTTCATTATTCGGATCCCACAATCTGTACCCCTTTGTGGCACTTGAGTACCCCAACATAATGCAAATATGTGATCTGTCGTCCAACTTCTTTCTCCTTGGTTCTGGTACATGCACAAATGCTTTGCAACCAAAAGGTCTCAAATGACGAACGCTTGGTTTTCTACGAACTTACCAGCTTATTTTTCAACCATTGATTTGAAATTCTTAAAATATTCCAGAACTTCACTCTTCGACCTCATGAAATACACCACGGCTCTCCTTTGAAAAATGTGATGAAATAACGACATTTTTCATTAGATTCCACAAATAAAGGTCCACAGATATCAGAATGTATTAAGTCTAGTATATCCTTTGTTTCTTGTTTACTGAATTTTGGGAATGGCTTACGTATATTTTTACCCTTGATGCATCACACATGTTTTTGTTTTCTTTCATATCTTTATCAAAACCATTCACCAAACATTTTGATGACAATAACTGTAAAGATTTAAAATTCACAAGTCCTAACCGTCTATGCCAATCAATCTTATCACTAGTTGTTAATGCATAAGCAGTTTGCTTTATAATTTGATAATCTTGCAAAATATACATACTGCCTTCATTTCGATTCGCTGATAGTACCAAATCCTTCTTGTCAAAAACCTTACAACGTAAATTTGCTAAAGAAATTCTGTACCCTTTCTTTTCAATTCGTGCCATCGACAACAGTCTGAACCGGAAATCTGGCACATGAAAAACATCATGAAAATGTATCCTGTACTTGCCATGTTCCGTCTCAGATATAATCGTAACTGAACCTATCCCTACGATTCTACAGCGTACATTCGACGCTACTGTAACTGTATTGTTATCTTCCATTAGTTCGTAACTTATAAAGTCTGTACGATACGGGGTAAAATGGCTTCTTGCTCCACTGTCAAATAACCATTCTCCGTTGTTAGCATTTCCGGTGGATAGACACGTCACAGCCATTGATTT
>JAEMON010000004.1:14954939-14972695 GCA_030264115.1 Lygus lineolaris
GGGAGAGAAATTAGCTTTAGGAGCCACTCAGCTGATCTGGAAATCTTGATTTGTCAAGAAGGATTTTCAAGGAGGCTGCATACTGAATTTCAACTTTGTAGGGCTAATGGGAGAGAAATTAGCTTTAGGAGCCACTCAGCTGATCTGGACCTCACGAATTATCGAGAAGGAGTCTCAAGGAGGCTGCATACTGAATTTCAACTTAGTAGAACCATTTGTATCGATACAGAACGACTCGGTTACGTAACATGTCGTGAGATGTCGTGACATGTCATAATTTTGGTTGTGTGCCAGAGCAAAGACATGAAAATGTCAAAAACAAGAAAATTCACGTTTTTGACCATTTGAAGTATTAATTTGTCATATATGTTTGCATCGTATATAGGAACCCGTTTGGATTAACAATTTCACTTTTCCAGAATTACTATTCAGTTTGATTCCGACTAATAATTCCTACTATTTGGTCAAACATTCTTATGATTTATACTACAATTTATTAGTCGGAATCTATTAATGACAATGGAACGCGTACTCCGGCCTCCAGTGTTGGATCTGAAACCATATTCCCCATCTGCTCCTACACTCTGGCTTCACTAGCTTGAACGGTTCCGGAACTTTCTTCGCACTATGGAGGTTACCGAGGAAGAGAAGCTCCGCATTCTCATCAACTAAGTCACCTTGCGGACAACTTAGGAAAATGTAAGGCCGACATCACTATGCTCGGGCACTCATATCCGAAAGTTTAGCTTTCTGTTATGTCTGACAGAGGTTTTGATCTGATTGTAAGGTCGGAATTTGCTGCAACAACCCGAATATTCTAGATTTCCATTTGCTCTTGCTTGCCAGATGTCAGCTCTGAGACTGTTAAGTAATGCCTATGGCAGCTTTTCTCTACCTCTGGGGCACCCGCATACATTCATACTGACCGGGGTACATCATTCATGATGAACCACTCCGTATAATCCACAGGGAAATGGACAAGTCGAACGGTTAAATGGGACTGTGAGGAAAACAATCGAACTTGCCACCAAGGAGAATGACTTGCCTATTCGTCAATGGGAAACAGTCCTTCAGGATGCACCAGGTACAAGCCTTACGGTCGATGCTTTGCACATCAACTAACTGCACGCCTCACGAACGGAATGGAATGGTAGCTCCACTCCGACTTGGCTCTTGAATCCCGGGCAAATGTTATTAAGGAAGTTTGATCACCACTCAAAATTTGACCCTCTTGTTGAAGAAGTTACACTGTTGGATGGTGGACATGACTAGGCGCGAATTCAGTATCCTAATAGACGAGAGACTGCTGTTTCGTCCAGACTTCTTGCACCATTGGGAGAAGAGGGTTGTATTCCCGAACTATCTGAAGAACGATTCATCGAAGCTGACGACCCCTGCGTTGAAGGTGGAGATACCAACACCTTATCTGGCTTAGAACGAACTAAACCACCAGCCTCTCACTTTGCATAATCACCAGGAACCTACCCCAGGAACACCTGACAGGACTCCTGTTCGAAGAAGTACCCGATCTCGGAAGCCCCCAGAGGATACCTGGCTGACTATGTTCCTTTCTAAGGGTAAGGTGAATGAAGTATTAATTTATCACATATAATGTTTGCATCGTATCTAGGAACCCGTTTCGATTAACAATTTACTTTTCCTGGAAAAGTGAAATTGTTAATCCAAACGGGTTTCCATAATTCCAAGTTATAATAATTCCAAGTTTTCCATAATTACTATTCAGTTTGATTCCGACTAATAAAGGCTACTATTTGGTCAAACATTCTTATGATTTAAACTACACCATTGGAACAATACGATAATCGTAATTCGTAATTTTCGAAGAAAAAGAAGCTATTGCAATGGCTTCAAAATTTTTGTACCTAATGCAAATTTTTCACAATTTTCTTCATGGAAATCTGTTTCAGACCATTCTAAAACGATTCCTGAAATTTAACACTTTTGGTTTATTATTTTCAATAATGAACCTTTGGAATCGAGCTCGAAAAAATAAAATTTTAACCCCCCCCCCCCCCCCCCCCCCCCTCAAAATTTGAGGTTTTACGTTTCAAGATACGTAGAATCCAAAAATCGAATTTTAAAAAATCCGTCCGTCCGCCGTCCACCGTACGCCGTACGCGGCACTTTCCTTAGTTACCATGGTCCAAAATTAGTGAAATTTGGTATACCGGCCCCATTTGGGGTCTAGTTGTGCCGCGAAGCTTGGCGTTACCGTCAGTCTTCTCTAAGGGTTAGAAAATAGGGGGTGAAATTTTCAACACGCCCTATGTAGCTCGAAAATTTCAAATGGGAAGGTATATTTTTTCCATCACTTTAAAATAGAACACAATTTTTAGCGTCGAATGAGACCTTGCGGAGCGTTTTAGGACCAACTGTTCGCTCCCTGTAATAATGGATACAGACCATGGATTCAGCTGTGACAATGAAGAGACATCATTATCACAGCTGTATCCATGGTTGTCAAGTTCCATGGTAACTAGTGCTGTAGTGAGCCATTTTTAACTTCAGCTTCAATGCTTCCTTCTGAACTACTGGCAATTTTATGAATGGAAATAGTATGAATCAATCTCCGAACTACACTGTGCTGTTGGTTGTCAAGTAGGTATTTACGTAACCAAACATCGTATTGAGGGTTCTTCTGTGACTTTTAATTAATTTATAACACCTTGTTTTTAAGTCATTATGACAGTTCAATCCTGAAGATTAGTACCCTTGGAGTATATAAACGCTTGTTGTAGACAAAAATTTTAAAACTACGTGTTTTTAGTTGGATAAATCAAGATCAAATAAAAACCAGTTTACTTCGTACGTAGTATACCTACAGCATGTGTAGAAGTGTAGATTATCACTTCTGTTTTCTGAGAGCGTATGCTGAGGCCTGGCCTGAGGAAATTCACGCTAAAGCCGTCGGTGGAGTGACAAACTAAGTTACAAGGAATGAATCTCGCAATGATTATATCGAGCTGGTTTGAACCTTTGATGTGGTATATTAGAGAGCAAGAACACTCCATATCCTTCTATCTTCAATCTTTAGGTAGGACTATGTAATAATGTGAGGCTTACCAAGGCACGAAGGGCGATCATGGTGACTCGTCTGGGCTGTCTAATACAGAAAATATGTTCCTCCCAGTAGCATATTTATAAGAACAAGAAGCTATTAAAATGCTATTAGCCAACTACTCACTCAATTAAGTATAATGCATAGTAATAAATATAAAATTCAGTATTAAGCATTCTGTTTTAGCAAGTATTATTATTCAGAGGCAGTGAAAGTGAATAATTGTTACGGCGGCGTCTTTAATTTTGCGATCGCGTTGAGTCATCAAGTCTTTCTGCAAAGGTATACCGCATTTAATTTGTTTCAGGCAATTAACCGAAGGAAATTCTGTTTGGATTGGTATTCATCCGCTTTTAATTCAGTAAATAGTTGGCTACATTTCTCCATCCTCACTATGAGAGAGACTGGAGGATTGCTCCAACTATAATCAGCAATTCAAATAATATTCACTCTGGTAATGAATATTATTCGAATAATCTCAAGGTAGGGTTGTTTTCAGGCTTATGAATGAATTGTGTTCGATTTTTCGAGTTAGTCATAGTTCGCTGTTTTTATTAGCCTCCTCACTTAGCCTCTTCTGTTAGCTTTTACTTTTTGATTTTTACTTTACCTACCGAAAATTAGGAAATTCAATGGAAAGTGTATTTCGAGCCTCTCCGGAGATGATCTTCGCCGTTATACAGGGTGTTTCCTTTCGCGACGGTCACAGGCCAGGTACTGATTCTACAGGTCATTTCCCAGCCAAAAGTCTCTTGGAGTTTTTTTTTAAACCCTTAGTTTTCGAGTTATTTCTATTTTGAGTTTTTGTGTTTTCTTTCGACTTTCAATTACTAAAACAGCCATAACTCCCTTAATTTATAGTGTAAAGTTGAAAATAAATATACCATTGGAAAGAACGTTAAATTTCCTATCTCCTTGATGGAAAATCAAAGTTTTTCAAGTGGACAAGATGGGTGAAAAATGAACTTGAAGAGGAAAAATTGTCAAATCTCGAAAATCACCACTTTCTTTCAATTGCTCATAGGTCCCAGTCATCTAGCATGTGATTTTTTGCCTGTAAGCCTAAAAGTTGCGAAAAAATCTCAGCTTTCTAACGGTGTAGCATTTTTGAATGTAGGTGCACTAATTAATGAAGAAAATTGTGTTTGAACGTAAAAATACGTGTGTGTTTCAATTCAAACGTGTTTTTTTTTTGCATTCAAACACAATTTTCTCTCTTAATTGGTATACCAAAATTGGAAAATACTACACCGTTTTAAATCTGAGATTTCGGCGCAACTTTTAGGCTTACGGGCAAAAAATCACATATACGACTGGGACCTATAAGCGATTGAAAGACAGTGGTGATTTTCATGATTTAGCAATTTTTCCTCCTGCAGTTCGTTCTTCACCCATCTCATCCGTTTGAAAACCCTTGGTTTTCCATCAAGGAGATAGGAAATTTAACGTTCTTTCCAATGGTATATATTTTTTTCTTTTTCAACTTTACACTGTAAATTAAGGGAGTTCTGGCTTTTTTAGTGATTGAAAGTAGAAAGAAAACACAAGATCTTAAAATTGAAATAACTACTCGAAAACTAAGGGTTTAAAAAAAACTCTAGGAGACACTTTTGGCTGGAAATGACCTGTCGAATCAGTACCTGGCCTGTGAACGTCGCGTAATGAAACACCCTGTATAGTGAAAATTGAATTGTGCCATATGGCCCCTATATAATGAGTGTTAGGATGGCCAACAGAGTATAGATGTAATTCCCAACATAACCTGGAAAGATTTAATTGAATTTCTAGTGCTAAAAACTAACTACCTAATGTAACTCTTAAGCAAACGAAATCTTACAAATCCATGGCACCCACAACTTTATAACGTCTTGTCATGTGAAAAGTGTTAAAACAACAGCTATCAGCCAATAAAATGTCGTAGCTTTTCCAAAGGTTAGTGTTAATATGTTTAACCATTCTCATTAAACTACATCTGTAAATAAATAATACGTTAAAATGATATGAAAACTTTGATCCTAACGTTAAATAATTTAAAATAATTAAAATGTTCATACGCATTTTGCTTCTCAAAGCATTGTGAATCATTTCGTTCCATGAATGTTCGTTTTTAGTCAATGTCAATACTGGGCAAAACTGTGAAACTATTCGACCAGATTTGATCGAATTATCAGAAATAAATTACGAGGATTAGTGCCTACATTTCAATGCTGTCGGATCGTCGGTACCTACTTCGCCTCTGTGCATGCTCAAACGTAAAATCCTACAAACACTGTTAGTAACTGAAAGACTGGTAGTGTTACAACTGTTGATTATTGTTATTGTGTTGATTGTATCACACAAATTTCGAAATTTCGGCAATGTACTTAGTGCACAATTACTTACTCCAATGTCTGAATGAGGGGGGAAAAGATAAGACTATTTAGCAAATCGGTTAGCCTTAAAATTTCATATATTTCGTCAGACACGTACCTACCTACACTCAAAGGTACTTTGAGTTTGAATTTACTACAGAGATTTCAGAATATCATTGATTGTGGACGCATCTATGTATTTTTATCGTTAGGACTTATATATAATGAGGTACCTACTTACATTATAAGCAGGTAGGTAAATTATCTAGTACCTACGATAAAAAATAGGAACCTTCTTACCTACGCATTCATAAAATGGTCTCTACAATGTGTTTAGTGTTCCCACAAAATGTATGGTTCCTACCTCTGTACATATGTATGTACCTACGTACCTACTATGTGACGAATAATTAAAAGGTATAAAAATAAGAAGTCAACATAATAAAATGCCGTGAGCATACTTTTATTAAGACACAATCAAGCCGTCGGCTTCACAATCCGTCTTTCATTCAGCTCTTGCGTTTTTTCGCACTGATTTTGGTTCATTATTTTCAATAATGAACCTTTGGAATCGAGCACGAAAAAAAATTTTTTAACCCCCCTCAAAATTTGAGGTTTTACGTCCACGGTACGCGGCACTTTCGTTAGTTACCATGGTCCAAAATCAATGAAATTAGGTACACCGGCCCCATTTGGGGTCTAGTTGTGCCGCGAAGCTTGGCGTTACCGTCAGTCTTCTCTAAGGGTTAGAAAACAGGGGATGAAATTTTCAACACGCACTATGTAGCTCGAAAATTTCAAATGGGAAGGTATATTTTTTCCATCACTTTAAAATAGAACACAATTTTTAGCGTCCAATGAGACCTTGCGGAGCGTTTTAGGACCAACTGTTCGCTCCCTGTAAGGACTTAAGGGTTGAAAAAAAGGGTGAAAAAAAAGAGCAGAAATACGAGTATGAATCGCAATTCTTCCCGAGTAGGCAAAATCCCGTTCAAATATCAGCTGTTCAAATGCAACTTTCTTTCGATTCCACCAAACAAAGTTTGTTGTTTACTTTCAGAAGCTTCCTTGGTTACTGAATTTCATTAAGAATAAGAATGAATGATACAACTCTCCGATAATAACAATTACAAGAAGGTACCTACTCATTGTCGCCAAGAGATGATTATGAACCTCGCGGTAGGTGGGTATTTTATGTCAATAGGATCTTTGTAGATGGGCTATCTTTACAGAAAATAATAAACCGTTGTGTAATAATTTGCAGCGTTTTTATAACGGTTGGTAATCCAAATAAAGAAATTCCTGTTCCGCCTCTATTGGAACAACCTATTTTAGCACAAATAGTCATGTTGTATGCAGATGATTTTTCTATGCAGAGAAATCAGGAGACAACATACACGAAAAAGTCCCATTCATGCAGCAATAGTTGATGAGCGAATTTTCAAAGAATGATTTTAACCGATTTTGTGGGTGATTCTTATAGGAAATTTCACGCTGATTCCAAATATACCATAATGTACCTATGTTTAAGATGGAAATTTACACCAAAAACCTCAAAACACGTTTTTTGGCGATTTTTGAAACTAAATTTTCGAAATTTTACCTCTTGGGGTACTCCAAAAATGCTGGCTAATATATAGGTATAGGTACATATATAAAAAAGTGTTAAATTTCAGGAATCGTTTTAGAATGATCTGAAACGGATTTCCATGAAGAAAATTTTCAAAAATTTGCATTATTTAAATTGTGAAGCCATTGCAATAGCTTCATTTTCTTCGAAAATTCGCTGAAATGAAAATGAAAGGAGACCAAAAACACACTTGTATGATTGATTGATTGATCTCTGTGCTACTGCCATGGAAAATCCGTGGAAGACAATACATTTATTAAGCACACCTCTGTGGAATTTCTTCTGTAGACCTCTACTTTAATTTTTACAGACCCGTAGTAAGGAATTTGTAGGGGACTGTACGATTGTACCTATGGGTTTGGGTGGATATCAACAAACAAATATGGGCAAACATGGTGGTTTCTCAGGCGGGTGTTGCAAGGCTCGATGATTGCAGCGAACTGGGTCTTAGTTAACTAATCTGTAGGAATTATATTTGCAATCTGGTTACCTTTCAACCTTTCCCCTAATTAAACTTAGAATACTGTTGATTCGGGTTGTTCGACAAAACCAAATACTTGTATTCCTTTAAATTAGAAAACCTTATTTATTACGCTTTACAAGGATGTTCTGTACAGTAAAAAATAAATTATGGGCACGGTCGATAGCGGTAGCGAGGTATCTTTCAGCGAGTTGGTCGTCGTGGCAGGTTGGGGTCTTAACCGTAGTAGCCTCCGTAGTAGCCGCCGTATCCGGGGTAGCCGCTGTAACCGTAGCCTCCGTATCCGTAGCCAGGATAGCCGTAGCCTGAAAATTAAGGCAACTCGTAAACCTTAAGAACCCAAAATCAGCAGAAAAAAACAGAAAACCTTGAGGGGGTTAATAATTGTTTTTCCTTGCTTAATTTCAAATCTTCAATAGAAAATAATGGACTGAAATAAACTAGTCTTGTAAAAAAAATATATAATGTGTAATGGCTTTTATGTCAGTTTATGCAAGAAGTGGTAAATTCCAGATAATAATTATTCAGAGAAATTCATGATCCACTGTGAAACAATAACTGGTTTGCGGAAAAGTCAATTTATCGTTGTTTTTCCGATAATGGATCATGTTTTTTTCAGAAATAAATTTAGTATTTACAAACTGAAATCCAACATAATTACTTATCACAGAATCCAACCAACTATCAACATATAACACAGCAGTGGCTTTATCTACTAGCACATAAGCATTATGTCAAAAGGGAACACAAAGTGAAATATAGAGCGCCAAAGATTATTGAGAAAGCAGGTTAACAAGCTGAACAACAAACAGTACCTATACATTAATTTTTAAAAAATCCACTATTCAACGAAATCAAAATTAATTTGGGAAAACTTGAAAATTCTGTATTTTTGAAGTACGCAAACGTTTGAAATTGGTGTTCTTCTGTAACTTACCTAGTAAAAATTCATATAATAATAATAAAAATTCTGTTGTAACTAAAATATGTACCTAAATATACCCATGCATAAATTATAATCCTATCTTCGGCATCCTCATTAAATCGAAAACGTAGTTTCATTCAATTGATATTATTTGTTGAAGGGCATTTGGGTTACGGGGATTCGGCCACGGTTCTTAGTAACCGAAATTTCAATAATTTATGCCCAAATTTTTTGAACTTAGTTTCATTGTTGAAATAGGCTAAAATAAACGATAGGTAGATACCTAATCCGTGCTTTAGCAACATTCTTGCGATTTATCGGTGTACTTTCCAAGCCATATTGTTGAATTCTTAAGACAATCAGTAGTGATTTGAGGAACGTTTAGAAGCTTCCCCCTTCCTACGGTAACTCTGGGCCAACTCCAAAATATATGCGTACCAATCACGCATTGTAGATACCTATTCTGGCTTCTGGAACTTATATTATTTAAATTTTTGAGCCCTCACTATTTTGTTGATTAAATGTTTTAGTGGAAGCAGTTTTTGTTCAAGTCAACCAAACAAAACTTAAATCATGTAAATTTGAGAATTTGAGAAAAAATATTTTTATAACTATTTTGTAATCTCCTAGGAACAATGGTGATTGAACATTTAGTTTAGGTAATCTAAGTTGACAGGAATTTCTGTAACAAATTAGGTTTTCGCGTGTGCCTACTGGCGCCTAGCAAAACCCCGCATTCTCCAGAAGGATACAGGAAACTTTATTTTATTTATTTTTTTTAACGATGAGATCCTAGTTGATGAGATCTGCGAGCTTTAAACTCCTATTAACGAGAAACTTTCCAAAGTGTTTTGTGGAAGAAATTTCGTTCAAGAAGTTCCGTTCGTTCGTAACATAAGGGACTGATTATAATAATTTTCAACGAGCGTGCATTATTATTTTCAAGAAAAATTGAGAATGATGAAACTATCTGTTCTGTATTGGAACCTCGTGTTCGCTTTAGGAACAATCGTAATGTTGGGTGTCCGCTTCCAGGAGCAAAAGGGTACTTTACAAAATGTACGTCTTTTGGTATAAAAGCTGAATAATGTAATTTTCTTTTTACTCTCACTTGTTCCGAGAGATGAAAGCTTGGTGGACAAATTTAAGACATTTTGTTTACTCAATTTGACACAATATGAGAAACGCGGAACCGATGGATTTCCATAACAGTCCGCTTTTTTTTTCAATAATAACCAACCGTTTAGGAGAAAATTATATGAAACCTAAGAGCTTCATTTTCAGCCTATTTTGCCAAATTTTGCTTCAATAATAATTTATTTTAATCGAATTTTGTGGTACATTTTGTTGTGTGTGAATTTTGGTTAGTTGATTCCGATTAGTCACGAAGCTCTAGTTTGCCGAAATGTATCCGAGGTGTGTACATACTCTTACCGAGACCAGCACCGTAGTAGCCGAGGCCGCGACCGTAGTAACCGAGGCCGCGACCGTAGTAGCCGCTACCGTAGCCTCCATAGCCTCCGTAGCCGGGGTAACCGTAGCCGCCGTAGCCCCCGTATCCGCCGTAACCTCCATAGCCCAGAGTACCGTACGGGTAACCCAGACCGTAGCCCAGGCCATAGCTCGCGTCCGTCTTCAGGTCGCCTTTGGTCGCCTCGAGGTCTCTTGCCTGTTTTTTGGGCGCCTCCGCCGCCATCGCCGCGGCAATCAGGCAGAAAGCAACCTGGAAGATCACAATAATCATCTTAAAATCATTTTCCTATCAATTTTATAATTTATTGCCCAAATTAAAGTGATAAGTCATTTCCCATTCAAAATGCTATTTCCTCATTTAAATTGCCATCTTCCCCATTATAGTTAAAGAGCAATTTTGAAAAAACACAACAACTCCAAAATTATTAATTTTTAGGGAACGAAATAAACGTTAGATCCTTTGTAATATATCTCATTAATATATTTTTGTGTGCTAATGTAGTTTTGAATCTTAACATTTGATTATTGTATAATAATATGAGTTTATCAAAGAAATTCTCATGTGACGTTACTCAGATTCTAATTTCAGCATGGCATTATTACTTTACTTTAAATCAATAATTCACACATCAAGAAACACACATATCAACAACAAGAACACACACAAGTCAAGAAACGTCACATTTCAAGAAAGTATTGAGCAACATTTTATTTCAATAAAAGCAATATTATTTCATCCCATAAAAAGTTTATTGTATTTCATATTGGTCATTTGTGTGGATCAGGCTCCGACTGTTAGTAGTTATAGCACTCATTAATATTATTAATACCTCCTCCGAGGTGCACAAGTTCAAATGAACTTATTCCCCGGTAGGCAATGTGTAAAGCACTTATATTTTGCTCTGGTTTAGCTTTTTATTGCACGTTTACATTAATCTATTATACATATTGTTAATAAACATCTTGAATCTTATACTAAAATCCTGAAAAACTCGTTTGTTTACCGTCAATTTTCATAATTTGACCCCTGAAAGTACTCCAGAAATTCTTGCCAACGACCGACCTCATCCTTTCTTATTATATCACTGACATTTTGAAATTTGTTCACCTAGAATGAGATATAGCCTGGAGTGATACATAATAATATACAGGGTGGCAGCGGATAAGTGACGGAAATGTTTTTTCTGTTATTCTGCATCAGGAATAGTTTAGTTAAATGCTCAATCCGTACTCGAGATTATGATTTTTTAAAGGGTTTTCAGGAAAACCGTGTTTTTTCCTTTTAAACTCAAATTTCTTGGCTTTACCTCATTTAATTTTAACTTTCAAACTCATTTTCGGAATCAGCGTTAAATTTCCTATAAGAATAGTGTACTTAGGTTCTTAAAAGTACCATCCAAAGACCTTCACAACTGCCCAAACATTGGCGGTTTTGAACTACTCTTTCCAATGGTATAATCAGTTTTAATAATAGCTGTTTTCTTTGCTCTATTATTTCGGAGCTAGGGCTGAAAAACACGGTATTAGTGAAAGAAGCAAAGGGGACTGCCATCGCGAAAAATGAACTAACAATAAATCAAGGGGTCATAAATCAGGCATCAATAAATCAAGGCATCAATGAATCAAGGCATCAATAAATCAGGCAGGCGTTTCATCCTTGAAACAAGTGTGAACAGGTAGGTAGGTATGTATGTTTACCCGGCAAGTTCAAGGGCCGAAAAACAAATATTGTCATATTATGACATGCGAGTACCTACGCTTTCATCCAGTCCCCTTCGCTTCCTTCATTAACACCGTGTTTTTCAGCACTAGCTCCGAAATAATAGACCAACGAAATCAGCTATTATTGAAACTCCCATTGGAATTCGCCAGTTCCAGGATTTTTTTTTAAAGAGTACTATAAAGTTTTAAAGATTTTCAGAAATGTTATTTCTTCAAAATCGTCTATGTTTGAGTTGTTGTGAAGGTATGGTACTTTTTAGGAACCCAAGTACACCCAAGTAACTATTATTTTAGGAAATTTAACGCTGATTCAGAAAATGAGTTCAAAAGTTAAAATTGAATGACGTAAAGCGGAGAAATTTGAGTTTAAAATGGAAAAAACACGGTTTTGCTCAAAAACCCTTTAAAAAATCATATCTTGAGTACGGATTGAAATAACAATATGAGGTCGGCGGCATTTTACTTAATTTTGGATGCAGACTAACAGGAAATAATTTTCGTCACTTATCCGCCGCCACATTGTATATACATTTATGTATACAGGGTGGTCCATGAGTTGGGCACTCCCATCATTTCAAGGATCTCAAATTGGCAATTTCGAACGCCACAGGGGCGCTCCAAGGCGCGTTTGGAGCATTAACTTTTTTTTTTTTTTTTTTTTTATAAGAACCCGATTTTTTAATTGAAGATTCGAATTTTACGTAAACTTTAATGAAGGAATGACCCCTCCCATGCATATTTGAGTGCGCAAAAACGAGCGCGATTACTCTCCAAACAATGTTCTCTAAAAGCAAGAAATCGAGGTTTTTGGATGTAGTAAACTATGATGTGTGATACATGATTTTAATATATTTTCTCACGCTGAATAATGTAGTGACATTATAATATGTTTTTGATTTGACAAAAAAGAAATTAGTAACCCAGATGAATTGTTGATTGTTTTCTTAAATTTGAAGTTTGAGGCTTGAATAAAAAAATCAACATCCCCACGTTATTCATCGTGGAAAAAAACAAACATTAACCTCGTGTTCTTACTTGATAGTTTGTTACACCCAAATACCTCGATTTCTTGCTTATAGAGCATATTTGGATCATAATTCCACTAGTACTCACTCAAATTTTATTAGTAGCTTAGAAGTAACTCAAAATGTCACGACCATGACTTTTGGAATTGAGGAATTGGTTTTGGGATTGAGGTCTTCTGTTATGACTTCATGAGCGGATTCTCAAAAAATAATCTCTTCCTGGAATTTTTTAACGAATGTTACCGAATTTGCGCTTCAAAATATTGTAATCTCGATATTTCATACGAGGATTAACACGCGAAGAGCTTGTTTCCCGAAATCGATCGTGTGATTCGAAACTTTATCCGGATGTTCGTGTTGGGGAGCACTGGTGATTTGCACTCGTGTTTCTGACGGTAAAGTCCGTTGTTGTTGTTGTTGATGTTGTTGTCGCCACTGGAGGACTTACTATGAGCTTGATGGAAGCCATTGGAGATGGTGGAACAGTCAGATGGTAACTGATAGCGTCTGAGGTGGCCGGCGGTCCTCTTATACTCGAAGGAGCAGCGGAGAGTGTCCGCCCGGAGGAGGAGGGAAACACGAAAATCGGAGTCCTTCATGACGGATCGTCCTCCCCTTCCCCGTCCCCTTTCCGACACTCTCCGAGTCGCATCACTCACTCCTCCCTAATGGGGAGGACTAACTTGCATGGTTATATAGCATTTCCAAGTTAAATTAATCCTTTTCCAAACCAAATGAATCCTTTTCCAAACTAAATTAATCTTTTTCCAAACCAAATGAATCTTTTTCCAAACCAAAAGAATCGTTTTCCAAAACCAAATTAAACTTTTTCCAAAACAAATTAATCCTTTCGCGAAAATTAGCCCAGTGAAATTTTTCGCGAATTTCAGGCGTTGTAGAAAAACGTGAGAAGTTTTTAGCTGTAGAATGTGAATAATTTACGATTTTTCTGTCCGATATCTTCGGTGGCTCCCGAAGATGAGGCTGATGAGGCTAATGAGTATTCATCGTCAGAAAAACTATCAACATCCATAGTTCAACATGAATTTCAATTTCAACAGGTACTGTATGCGGCGTATTCTTCCGTAGGCGTGCGAGTTTTTGGTATCTACCGCCCACCCGCCAGCTGGTCGTATAAAGGAGGAATTATTAGAAACGCATTAGGAAGGAATACTCATTAGCCTCATCTTCGGGAGATGGCAACACTGATATCGGACAGAAGAATCGTAAATTCTTCACATTCTATGTATATACAGCAAAAATTTTCACTGCGCTAATTTTCGCGAAAGGATTAATTTGATTTGGAAAAAGTTTAATTTGGTTTGGAAAAAGTTTAATTTTGTTTGGAAAAAGATTCTTTTGGTATGGAAAAAGATTCATTTGATTTGGAAAAAGATTAATTTAGTTTGGAAAAGGATTCATTTGGTTTGGAAAAGGATTAATTTGACTTGGAAATGCTATATCTTATTTCGTAATTTGAAAGATCTTAATGAGGGCTTTCCAAAAAGGTGCTATGTACGAGGGGTATCCGACGATTGGAAGTTACCGAAAATGAGTCTTGTGATTTGAACCTAACGGACGTCACCGACGCCATCACACAGCTCATGATCATGTTCTTACTGGTAGTTTGCTGGAGCTTTCACGCAGCAAAACTATAAACTGGCCCTCGAGTCGAATGGTCGCGTACTGACGCTCTTGCACGCCTCATGATTAATGTCCAAAATAGTCACATGCTGACGCTCGTAATATGCAGCTCATGATCATGTTCTGACTGGTGTTTGCTAATGATTTCACGTAGCATAAGTACCATAAACTTTTGATCATACCCTCGAGTTTCATCACTCACGTCCTCTAAATTGGCCTTTTCAGACAATCATGATTCACGTTGTGTTTTAAATCATCGCGTGCTGGCGCTCTTGCACAGCTCATGATTGTGGTATATCCTCTAGTCTTATCTCATTCATACCCACCGAATCGGGCGCCTCACATACGCCTCATGATAAATGTCCAGAATAGTCACATGCTGACGCTCTTAAACAGCTCATGATCATGTTCTTACTGGTAGTTTGCTGATGCTTTCACGCAGCATAGGTACTATAAACTTCTGATTACACCTACCCTCGAGACGCTTTTGCACAACACAGCTTTTACACGTATACGGACTGGTAGTTTGCTGATTTTGCTTCCTCAGAACCGAATGTAGAGAAAACCTTATATTTGTGCAAAAAGTCAAAGAATTTGACCTCCAAAATCAAAATGTCCACTCGGTTTTTGCGTTTCAAAGCTTTCAGAACAATTTTTATTCCATCTGAAAAGCCAAGATTTTAAAGGAGTTTTTAAAAACGATTCGCAAACTGTGTTAAACAAAAAATATTAGTCAAAATCAAATTACAATCATCAGGTAGATGTCAGGAGGATTTTTTTCTTTCAATAAGAAAGAGGGCGAATTAAATTGTTAGGAAGATGACGAATTAATTATTAAAACTCATGATTGCCAAAAGAAAGGGTGAAGATGGCCACGGTGTATGGCCGAAACTGATTCGTCTGAGATGTTAAAAAAATATTTTAGATGTACGAGCACAGGTACTAAGTATTTATAGTTTTAGTTTTACGGTTTGATTTATTCATTGAAGGGAAAATGTGTTGATTCAGTTTGATTGGAGACCTTGTTTAATTTTTCCGGTTCGATTATGGTTGAGTGAACGGGATTGCCACCCTCCACTGACCACCCGTGGCGGTCGTCCATGAAATTCTCTTTGTTTCGGACGTTTCTCGGTATCGACGCATCTCACGGCAATATAATAGCAGGTATATTTCGAACTAGGAGAAGATTTCTCCCTTACGATAGGGGATAGGCAAAACAACCACGTGATATCCATCCCTCCGGACTTGTGAGCGGTTCCTCATGATTTGTAACCCAGTCAAAGGGTTACAGCTGCACTCTCCTCAGAGTTTCCCACTGTCGTCCTCCAGAAGGGAGAGGACCTTTCGAAGGAGTCCGGACCTTCAGAAGGATGCTGGTGCGGTAGGGTGAGCAGACATGTCGCTTCACTCTGAGGAACGTGCAGTTGTAACCATCGGCCTTCTTGAATATGGGTTACAAATCAAAAAATTCCATTCATGCAGCATGAGTTGATGAGCGAATTTTCAAAGAATAATTTTAACCGATTTGGTGGGTGATTATTGTGAGAAATTTCACGCTGATACCGAATATACCGTATGTCTTTATGTTAAGGATGGTAATTCACACCAAAAACCTCAAAAAATACGTTTTTTAGCGATTTTTGACTCTTAATTTTCAAAATCTGATCTCTTTTAGTACTCCAAAAATTCTGGCTAACGAACTCATCCTTTCTTTTGATATTATTGAAATTTTAAAAATTTTTGGATTTTTTATCTCGATCGGAAATTTTAAAGCCATTGCAATAGCTTCATTTTCTTCGAAAATTCGCTAAAAGGAATAACCTGTCACAAGTCCGGAAGAGATGGATCTGTGTCTGTGGCAAAACTATACCAAATCATGGCCTGATGTTGATGAAATTTTCAGAGGTTGTGCGGTTTAGCCAGTAGATGGTCTCCTACTATTTCCATAGCCGCCGGACCACTAGTAGCGTGTGCGCATGCTCAAACATGAATTTCCAGAAATTATGGTTTCTTAGTTCGTAAGGAACCGATTCCGTTCAAATTAGGAGGGCAGTTAGGGGCTGACACCAAAAAATTTACTATGAATTTTTGTAACGATTGAATCAGTAATACTACTGCGCATGAGCAAACTTTAAATTTGTTGTCATGGGCATAATTCCGGAATTATTCTACCATTTTCAGTGAAATTTTCACCAACTGATTCCATACGTCCATGTTACGCAATTCAGGAAGGTAGGTAGCTATACTGCCCACCCAACGAGGCAGACGTTTATCAATTTTCGAGGGGGAACCCTCTTTCCAAACTTCCTGAAGCCTATAATTTATTGTTCCGCAAAACTTGCAAAAGAAGTGCAGGTCTATCCTTAGGATAGCTCCAGTTGCCCAGTTCAGGCTGGAAACGTGGATTCAATACACATACATGGTTGGTTGGTTATTTTGGTTCTGAACTTTGGTCCTTTCTGATATTGAATCCAAGGGAACTCTCTTGACGGCCTGATGATGATGTCCTTACATCGAAAGCGATCACCACCTGTACTCGACTTGCTAGTCACGACTGATTCTCCAGTAAGGTACCTAATTAAACAATTTGATACTTGTTGTGATAAACACATTTCTCTATGTTCTACGATAGATTTGTGACAACATAATATATCAAATCCGACAGATAAAAATTGAGTATACACAATACTATATAATAAATCAAAACTTACCTTATTGCTGCGAGCCTCCATTTCTCTCCAGGCGGCGCGCGGCCACAATTATAAGAACCTGATACCGTAGGCTAGCAACTGATACAATAGCCGACCAGTGGTACCCATTGCTTCAGTATATCTCAGAGTAATGGAGGGAAACAAAGAAAAACTCTAGGAACTCCCCCCAAACGAACTCCTTACAAAAACGTCTGCCAAGTTGGGTGGGCAGTATAGCTTCCTCACTTTTGTAACATGGACGTATACATACATATATGATGATATACAGGGTGTATCAGACTAGACTCGACAAAGTTCAGGGATCGATTCTACGACTAATTTGCAACAAAAAGTGTCTGTTAGCAATTTTCTTCTAACCCCGTCAAAAACCATATTTTTCTAATTTAAGATTTTTTTCGTGTTTTCGACCGTGCGGCACTAAAATGACCATAACTCTCTTAATTTGAAGAGTAAATTAAAATGTGAGAACACCGTTGGAAAGACCGCTAAATTTCCTATCTCTCTGATGCCAAAAGATGAATTTTTGAGCAGTTCCAACATCTACAAAATTAGGTCAAAGTCAAAATTTTGAGAAGTTTCCAAAATTTTACTTTTTTAAATCCGCTTTATGACCTTTTGAACGTAGTGTTATCCAATCTCCATATACACGAAAAACTTTCGTAGGATCTCAGCATTCTAACGGTATAATCAAAATTGATTTTATCATGATAATTGG
>JAEMON010000004.1:15013990-15025731 GCA_030264115.1 Lygus lineolaris
AATTCGCTCTCCAACTCATGCTGCATGAATGGAACTTTTTCTATCAGAACCATTCTGACCATATTCATTCAGATAGTTAACACAGTTTTTTAACGCAGGTTTATTTGATTGTTTGGTTTCACATAGCTAGGTATAGGTTTTAAAAATCACCTTAAATACTAGAAAGCGCTGATTGGTTATTTTAAAATTCGCTCATTGAGTCATACTGCAGGACTGAAACTTTCTGATGGATAAACGTAATCAAAAGTTGTCAGACCTCGCCTTGACCCTCTTTAGATTTCAATAACATAACTCTGGGATTTTTCCCTGGATCCGTTTTACAGTTTATTAATAAACCTGGGAAACACGGCTCAAACGACAACGAGGTAGCATTGTTCTCCTTAAAGTGGCCATAATTATGTTGACCTTATCAGTTGAACGGGCGCCCTTAAGGATTTTCTTGTCATGTGGAACGGTCGGGCGACCTAGACACGGATATGTGAGAATCCAAAGTGACATTGGAGGGTCGTGGCGGCCGCAACAATGGCGGGTTTTCTTGGGTTTTGACCGAGCGTTGCACCTTCCGACTAATTTGCTACACACGGTAGTAATAATAACAGAGTTCGCCTTCCCACGGGCGACGCGAGGATGAGGTGAGCGGACGCAGCCACTGAAAAGTGATTCCGATACCTGATTAAACGTTCCTTTTTGAAAGCCAATATGATGATTGTTCTCAGGGGCGTATATATAGCCCCCAAAAAAGAGAAAATACAATTAATTTTAGAGAAATGTAAGTAAAATTGCCGTAAAATGAGTAATCTCGACGTATCAGTCGTCTACAGAGTGTCTATATAAATTGGGACAAACTGCAGGTATCGACTCTACAGGTAATTTCCAACAACAAGTGTCTCTTAGAGCTTCTTTCAACCACTCGTTTTCGTGAGTTTTTTTTCTCACTTTCAAGATTTTGATTTTTTCTTCGACCATACATCACTAAAACACCCATAACTCCCTTAACTTTACAGTGTAAATTAAAGGATAAATATAGGTACTATTGGGAAGAAAGTTTAAATTTCCTCTGATAAAATCCTACTATCTTGATTTTCAAGCCTCAAAACTTATCCAAAAGTTCAAATTTTGAAATTTTCCCGAAATTCGTATTTTCATTCACGCATCCTTTCGCTTCTAAACCTATACTATTGAGGGCACTCAACAGGATTAACACTTTCAGGATCTCAGCTTTCCAAAGAATATTAGTTTTGTGGTTTCGTGCAGTGATTAAGTAGGAATTAGTGAGGGAATTAGTAGTAAATAAATAGTACCGAGAATTAGTATGGGGAAAAAATTGCGTTGGGAAGCAATAAACAAACATGGGTTTTTCGACGTAATCGAGTATTTTAGGGTTTTGACGGGGCTCTTATAAAGATTTTTCGAGATAAATAATGTATAAATAAAATGTTCATCAGTCAAAATGATTCAGGAGTGTCGTCTTCCGATTCAGCGTGAAAAATTACATGGATAACGACACTTGGAAACACCAGAAAGCTGAGATCCGAGGAAAGTTTTTTTGTTGAGTGCCGAGCTCAACAGTCTGAGTTTAGAAGCGAAACAATGCGTATAAAAAGTCAAATTTTCGGAAATCCTCGAAATTTTAACTTTGGGCTAAGGTTTAAAATCAACTGATAAAGATAGTTAGTAAGATTTTATCATAGGAAATTTAACGTTCTTTCTAATGGTATATGTATTTATTTTTAATTGTTCACTGTAAGTTAAGGGAGTTATGGCTGTTAGTGATGTAAGGTCGAAGAAAGAAACAAAATCGTGGAAAGGTCAAAAAACTCACGAAAACAGGGGGTTGAAAATACTCTTATCGTTGGAAATTACCTGTAGAATCGATTTCTGAATTTGTTCCAAGTTAATTGTAGACACCCTGGGGGTTCGGTCGTCAATACCTAGCGAAATGTTACCTACTTGTGCGGGTTAGCCCAGTGACGGTCCACTAATAATGTCATCACCGTCGGACCTACTAATAGCGTGTACCTAAGGGCAAACGTGAATTTTCTGAAACTCCGGTTTCTCAGTTCCTAATGAACGATTTCGCTCGAGTTCGGAGTTGGGGGATGTCTCCAAGATGATTGCCTATAAATTCCGGTACAATTCGATCGTGACGATCATAATTGCTACTGCGCATGCGAAAACTTGAAATTTGTTGTCATAGCATAATATTCGAGGTATATCGGTGAAACTTTCCCCAACTGATCCTAATACATCCATGTTACAAAAGTGAGGAAGCTCTACTGCCCACCATACTTGGCAACAAACATCTAAGAGAGAAGATTTTTGGGTCCAAACAAGTAGTAAGTAATATGAGTGAAATGCTCCGCACCAGATGTTTATTATACCAGTTGATTATTGGACTCTTAGTGGAGCTCTTTCGCAACTCCAGCAGTTCATCAGACCGTGAGCAACTTCTAAGTGGTTATCCGTGCGAAGAAATAGGAAACTATTAACATTGGCCATTAAAATTCTCGTAAAGGCAGGTACCTTCTGTTTGATCTCGCGTACCCATCGGTTACAGAAATCACGATGGGTAGCAATCACATCTTATTCGTTCGATACGACAACGACGAGTCGGTAGGTATTTGATGATATCAAAAGATCATTATTATAATTAATAAACCAGTTTGATGAAACATAAATAATATGACTTCATGCATGAACGCGTTTTTATAGCTCTTCGGCTTCTTTGCAACGTTTTTCGATAAATTTCCCTAATGGAATTTATACAGTGGGTAACGGATGTTTCAGTAAAACAAGGTGGAAAAGGGAAAAATCGATAGAAACAAGTTTCCTTAATCGTCAAAAATTGAGAAAATCGATTGTAAATTCGACCTTCGAAATTTCGCACTACTGAGAGTGGAATTGGGACACCCTGTGAAAATCGAAGTGTATCTTTATTTCGATCAGATGATCATTTCTAGGAGAACCCTTTTACTTGTAGCACTTCTCAATTTTAGGAAAACATCCCAAAATGAACGTTAAAATCTTTAACTCAAAAAATTCTCTTGCCAGTTTTAACGAGTGAGAAAAGAAATCCGCATTTGAAGCCCAACACCAGCAATTCCCAATATGAAATGAAGTTAGAAATATTTGGAGGGCTATCGTTATAATAGGCAATTTTTGTTGATTGCTTATTTTGATGTATTGATTTTCAGTTACCATGTTGTTCTTGTTTTTATGCGAATTTTCTGTAGATCCCGAATATTTTACGCTACCATGTTCTTGCACCTGCAATAGGTATGAAGTGGTCCAATGTAACCATACATGTTACCTATACAGACGATACTATCACAATTTGCTTTCTCATTACCGAAACCTGTTCCCAGGCATTCGAATAATGTTCGCCCTCCTTTCTTAAAAATTGTCATTCATTCATCATGGGGGATCGTCTTGGGGGTCCACAGCACAACCTATGAAAATTTCATCAAAATCGGGTCATAACGTTGGGAGTTTCAGAGCGTTCAAAACAAATTTGGCTCCGTGGTTAATGTGTAAGTCTGTGTCTGTTGTCCCAGGCGAAATTCCGAAAATGTTGGTCCGATTCCGATGAAATTTTACAGGTACTGTGAGGTTTGGCCCCTAGATCGTACCCTATCAGTTTCTGTTCAGTCTGATCTGTGGCTGTATAGGAAATTATTACTATGGGATGGTGGGATGTTTTGTGCGTTATTTATTTACTGAGCTGAAATGATAGGCAGAATAACCACGCTATATCCAAATAAATCACTAATTGGATCACTGCTAATTGGAACTTAGGGCAGACCAAATAACGTCAGTTCCACATCCCATAGTGATGATTACTGCCGTATAACCGTGTGGTTGTGGGTGAGGCAAGGAAGATGTGGTTTTGTGCTACTGAAGAGCTGGGGTGGTAGGGGGCACATACACGTCGGTCCCCTCTGAGGAGAGTGCTATAAATAGGTTAAATTTTGTTAATCAAGAAGGAGCCGTGTCACAAGTCCGGAAGAGTGCGGATATCGCGTGGTTATTCTGCCTATCATTTCAGCTCAGTGAATAAATAACCCACAAAACCCCAAATGTACAGGAAATGTTCGGTAACATCCGGTAGTGACTGGTCGGACAATTTTCAAAACTTGTTCAGGGCTCTTCCAAATCCCTAACAAATCGAGCCGAAAATTGAGATCATATTATCAGCTTCAGCCCTCATAGAGATCTTCCAAAATAAAAAATAAATAAAATATCCATGCAAGTTCCCCAGTACAACCTATTCATTGACATCGCACACCCTACGAGCGCCTGTTCTAAGTTGGTTAGAGATGCCCGCATATCAGTTACGTTCATCGGTATAGTGTGTTTCCGTTGTCCAGGCACCTGTACGGGTAGCTACTATAAAAAATAAACTATAGATAATACTATATAGTATTATAGTACGTATATTATTAACATTATAATACACTATCCGTGTATATTATCACTATCACTTGGAATCAATATAGCAAACATCTTGACGGGACACCAATACTAACATCTGGGTCTGACAGACCCGATACTCTGAATTAGGGATTTAGAGACTTAGCAATAATTATAACAACTAAAATAACTGAACAAACATTAATTAAAAAATTACTTTGGTCCTGTAAGGTACATAGTAGGTAACATGTAGCAAATTCATTATACCTATTTCACTGACAAGAATTTTGACATGAATAGTTTCAACAGAAAAATTGGGTAGGTGCTGATTTACTCCTTACTGGAGCATCCAAATTCACTCAAATTTTGACTGCAGCTATCAATAACTGTCCTGTACGGCATCTTGAAGTCGTTCTTTCGATTTGACCGACAAAAAAAATACTCTGCCAAGGGGAAATCGCTCATAGCTTCCTCCTTACACGTCACACTAAAAGATCAACTGAAACAGGATGTGCTGAGATCACACAGGGAGCAGTGAAAAAATAATTTATTCACATAGTTAATTTATTATTATTAATTAATAATTAATTAATTCAATCAATTATCTAATTAAGTTAATTATATTATCACTAATCTGGAGCTAAAACATTGTTGTTTTCGGAGATTTTCCGTTTTCAGTTTTGTTTGGCTGACAGGCACGGACGGGTTCGGCCAATGACAGACAACATCCGTTTCAATGTAACTTTCCCGCCATATTACAACAATGAAAATTTTAATAAATTTCCTAAAATTACAGATACATTATTTTTGCTCTACGACTTCAATATTTGTTCCTTTTAAGCCATTACCTTCCAGAAAGAAAAATAAAAAAATTTGATGATAATTCCCCATTAGACGCACAAAGAACGGGGAAGAATACAGATAATGCTATAGAAGTTTTAGCTCAAGTATTACGCGCGCGCCCGTGACACTGACAACCGTTTGATGTTGTATCTTGATAATACGTTTGATAACAGCATGAATTCCCATTGGCTGGAGGAACGTGTAGCTTTCACTTGCACGCTTTGCATGCACGCATGCAGACTCGGATTATTGAAGAAAGGCGAACGACATGCTAACGACGTCGCTGTCCGGTTCTGCAACGACCTCGGATCGCTATCCATGATTTCAGAATACCAAAATCGCTATCTGCCTGTCGTTACACGAGAGTTTTACCAAAAACAAAGGCATAACGACAAGATGGTAGTGAGTTGCAAAATCGCACTGCTGGTTCCCAATCAAGATGAAGGTCAGTCTCAAACTTGAGATGAGAGTAGAAATGACGTCCTTGGGAAAACATAGTTGCAGCTTACCCCAATGTTGCCTTTTACATGTCGGAAGTACATAACTACTTTGCAATATAAAGAGACAGGGAGAACGAATGATCACTCACGGCGGTCGCTGTAAGAATACTTTATTAATCATAGACATAGACTCGACACAGTGTAGCCAACCTAATACATATCAATACTTCCCCTCCTCAAAGAAATAGGTACATAGAACATTGCATGTTAATGGGTATATTGCATGGGTACTTCATTCTTGGTTAATTTTTTTAATTAAACAGCTATGAATAAACATTTTTCATGTTAGTGAACAACCATAAATAATATAATATTTTATGCAATTTTGTGGGTACAACCCACGAACAAACACGTTCGAAATTTTAACAAAATAAACATATTTAACATTGTTTTTTGTAAGAATCAATCTTCCTACAGGTGATTACATAATTATCATACCTATATATTCTATAGATTCAATCCTTTCAAAGGTGTCACAGTTCTCCCTGATCTAGTTACGACATTGTCACCCTTTTTTGAAGTTTTTGGTGGAGAATTTCGTTTTTCATTTTCGACAATTTGTTCTATTCCTATTCCTGACTTTCTCCTGATTACTGAATTGCCCTTTTGCATAGCCACTATAGATTTGGGGGGGGGGGGGGGGGGGGGGGGGGGGGGGGGGGGTGCTGTGCTTGAGTGGATTTACATGGGGCTCTTTCAGGCATTATCTACATCATGATTATGGTAGTCAAAAAAGGGGTTGGGTGTGGGTAGATTGATTTCTGAAACGGGTTGGGCAACTGTTTGTTCAGTATATGCGTAGAAATTTCCTGACCTAATAATTTAATGTGTGTGGCGCTTCAAAATTCGCCCATCCCATCCTCGTCCCCAGCTGAAGTAACTTAGGTACTTTGCAATATGAAGAGACAGGGAGAACGAATAAGGCGGTCGCTGTAGGAATACTTTATTAATTATAGACTCGACACAGTGTAGCCAACCTAATACATACTCGTATCAATGTCCCAATTCGAGGGTGCAAACTAGAGATCCTAAACAAAGTTGTGACCATAACAAACCCCACTCACCCCGGAGCCGAGAACTGCCATATTTTAAAGTAACTTTAGTGTCTTATCTGCATGTTTTGCATCTACACTGGAGTTGCCGTTCAAGTGGAGTTTGAGTCACAAACAGACATACATACCCTGGACAATTACATAGTAAGATTTTTCGGTATTATTATACCATATTTTTCTGATACATTAAGTCAAAAATACTACCTACTTAAATATATTATTTTTGTTGAAATTCTGGGAACCCTATGTATACCACACTAATAGTAGGGTGTGAAACATTGAGCTCCCTGATCAACTGTGTCGAAAATTGATCTCACAGACCTACTGTGTCGAGAATTGAGCTCCCAGATCAGATGAGTCGAATGTTAACTCCCAGATCAGATGAGTCGAAAATAGAGCTAACAGATCATCTAAGCCAAGAATTGCGCTAATCATTTATTTGAGTGTTTCTTAATACCCCCAAAATATAGCACAACCAGTAGGCACCTTTTATCTACCTCGGCGTTTTACCTAATCAATCATAACGGGGCTCCGTCGTCTCATAACAGGTCTTCAGATTCGGATAATGGATCCGAAGGAGGAACCGATTTTCGTCATCCTTCTCGGCACAAAGAAGAGCGTTGGACACGCAGAGATGATTCTTGCGAGGCTGGTCCATGATGATCAATGACCTTCCCAGAGATACAAATGAGACCGCGGCCAAGTTGAGTCTTGTGGTGGGAGATGCCATCCCGGTAGTAGCTCCCACCTGCCTGAGATGTACACACCTGCCGTAAGTTTGGTTTTTATTCTTAATTATTTTTGTCTGGGAAATTTCTGGGAACTATATAAGTACAAGCCAAACAAGTGGGTAAGGCACATACCAGCTTGAGATGTAGGTAACATGATTGTACATATTAGTGAAATGTGTCGATATTGCCTATCACTGAAAATGTCATCGAAATCAGATGAAAATTGTGGAGTTATGCGCATATATTGCAAGGCCTTCACGTTTGCGCAGTGGCTGCTACTACTCTGATTCTGACCACGATCAACTTCATAGGAGATCTCATCATTAGGGGTTAGTCCCTAACTTCCCACCAATTCCTCATTACTCTGACGTATTTTTCACGTTTTTACGGGAAATCATCAAACTATCCTCCAAGTTTGAGCGGAATCGGGGAAAAGGTGGTAACGGGAGTAAACACAAAATGTCCTCAAAAATGCGTCAATCTCGGCTATCGAAGAGTGTATAGGAACTCTTATTATAATATTATTACTGCTTGGGTCAAATTAGTTCAAAGAACAAATAACCAACCCCTCTCCCCTTCTCAGAATCATTCTAACGTTGGAAAGTTTTTCCCGTTTTTCTCAGCCAATTTCCAATGGATTTTTATGCGGTTGGTCGCATTCTTCCTATCTTATCATTCTCAATGATGATGATGAGCCTTTAAATGCGAGATTACGCTATTAAAATTTTACATAGCTGATATCCTTAGAGAATAAATTGTATAACAAGGAAATGTTGCAAACCGAATGAAAATTGGCCACAAACTGGCTGAGAAAAAACTGTATTATACATCCCACAGTCAATCGCTAGAAATCGGTGTTTGAGGTTTTGTTTATCCGCAGATGCTGCTATTGAGCAGATAAAGGTGACAATTCTAGGGTACCATCTAGAGCACAACCTGTACAATCCTTGAAAATTTCATCAAAACAGGCATTTCACGAAATCGTTCACGGTTTTGACTACATACCTATAGAATTCCGTCGAAGAGATCCTGTCGAAGAGACGATTCCTGATTTTTCATAATTGATGAAATTTCAAAATGTCATCAAAATCGGATGAAAACTAATGGACATCAGACAGACAGATATGGAACCAAATTTGTTCAGAAAGCTCTAAAATTTAAATTATGAGTGTGTGACATACCTACACGATGTAGCTACCCACTTGGCAGACTTTCTATTCTATTGCAGATTCTAAACTAAAGTTAAAACATACAAAACTAACTTTGTGTTCACATTGTAATATCGAAATAACTTAAACGAAAAGTCCACGGTCGTGAGTTGATATTTTTCAAAACTGGCAAATTTCAACAATCAATCAAGGAATCATCGGGGCAATCATCACCCCAACTGCCCCCCAAATTTGAGCTTAACACAAGCGTAGACATTGCTATTGGTCCGAGGGCAATCAAATTTATTAGGGACCGTCGAAGAAATAACTCGCTCAATCCATGAAAATTGCATCAAAACAGGCATTTTACGATATTGTTTACTGTTTTGACAATACGCCGTCGGAAAGCTGATAAAACGGAGATGTTTTCCCTGTTCTTGCAAACGGTTTCCATCTGAAAGTCTTGGGTGAAAACTACTGATGAACTGTGAAATACGACGGAAATTGAAGTTCAGGCTCTACAAGAGTGAATACATTTTGAGTTATTCACACATTAGGTACCATATGTTAGTGGTGTAAAATCGAAAACATTAAAGAAAAAATCTTGAAAGTGAAAAACTCTCTTGAGGGTTTAACACCCCCCCCCCCCCCCCCCCCCCCCCCAGAGACATCCCGAGAGACACTTTTTGTTGGAAATTGGTTTATTGTAGAATCGATCCCAGAAGTGACTGCACTCAATCCCGGGACACCCTGTATATAATATAACTTGCTAGCTAAATACCGATCTTGCTTTTACATTTCTGAACTCTAAGTAGTGGTAAGTCTAACTTGCTTAACCCTCGAATGTCGTTTTTTTCGCAGATAATTTTACGAGCGTCCAGCATCGTTATATTGTGGGCTGCTCTGTCTTGCGGGATGGAGTATGAGGACCTCCAAAAACCGGAAGAAGACGTTCCACTAGAACTTGTAGGTCAGTAGAGTAAATGTTTTTATTTCACTAAAATTCAGCTTTCCACGGGTATGTTGATTGATGTAAATGATCAATGAAACTTGCATTTGTGTATACGGGTGTGGGTGAAACGATTTTAGTATTCTGATTCTGAGTCAAACAATTTCTTGTGAGTTTTTGATATCTTGTGAGTTTTGAAGTCAGCCAGAGCGTTTTCTACATCAAAATGCGAGTCTCCATCTACTTCTTCTAGTGCCATCTCCGTTATCGAAGGTCGGCGATCACTTCAGCAAACTTCTGTCTGTTCTGAGTTAGCTGGAAAAGGTCAGCTGCTCGGTTGATGTTGAATAACCACGAAGCTCGCCTCGTACCAACACCTCTTTTATTACGGACTTTACACATAATGATAGTGTGCAATAGACCATACTGGGGTCCCCTCATGATTTGCCCCAAGAATGCCACTTCTCTCCTCCTTATAGTGGACAGTGACTCTCGGGATACTGAATGTGCTCCAGAAAGTACCCGTTGCTCATCCGGGAGGTCCTTGGGATCCTAAGCATTCGACGGAATAAACACATTTAAAATGCTTCCATTCGGGTAATGTCCGCTGCATTTAACTTCAATGACTCCATTCCATACAGCAATATCGAACATATATAACATTTGACGATGTGGAAAACTGAGCCCTCGGATGCATACAATGATTTGCATTTTATTGAACCTCGTGCTATCTCAATGCGACTCCTGCTGGCTGCTCCTTCCAAAGACCATGTCTCTGAATCCCATTGGGCAAGGTAGGTACTTGAAACGGGCCACCTGCCCGTACGTGCCCATTAGCTGAGCTCAACATTATGGAATTATGGAATATGGACCCAAATTAAATGCATTTCAACTGATCCTCATCAATGAGCCACTATGAGGCCACTATGAGTCTACGAATACAAACTCATGCTTTTAATCCAAGTAATAAGACGAAATACTCATGATTTGTTGACGCACCGTTATTATTAGCCAAATGATGGTTGAGCGGGATTGCAACATTCCCAATTTTGTCATCCGGTTTCCATTCCCAGCTCAAGTCTTCCGTTAGGAGGTCAATACCGTTTGACTTAACCGCTCCCACAGTTTCAACAGAATTTTGTTCCCCTTAACAGTCCCCTCTGAGTACACAGCCAAACATTTCACGCCCATGAAATTGTTTACTCAACAACCCATCGTTGATGTACTCAAAAATGTTTCGTTCCCTTCGACGCAGAGCGAACAGTTTGTCGTTATAAAACCATTAAGAATCATTGGGATTATTTTTCTGAACGGTGGAGGTCTGCGAAAAAAACATTAGGTATGTTCATCCTATCTTTTATAGCAAAACTCTCTGTATCAATCAACTTGCCGACTTTTTCACCCTCATTTCCCACAGTGGTACTATTGTAATTCTTGTAGGCAAACATCGATCTTACATATAGTATGTACATATTTAGGCACCTGCCTAAACGATGGTTAGAGCCTAGGCAGCCCCCTATGAATTTCTTACCCGTCGGACTAATAAAAAGTAGCGTGTGCGCATACGCAACCGTGAATTTCCTGAAACTACGATTCCGCTCAAAATCGGAGGTCAGTTCTAGTTTGAATCCAAGACTATTACCTATGAATTTCATCTCAGGAATAAGTAATAGCTACTGCGCAAGCGCAAATTTGAAATTTGTTGTTATAGGAATGTACACTGATTCTATACGTCGATGTTACAAAAAACGTGTATCAAACGGTGTTGAAATGCTTGCATACGAGTCTGCAACACATTGGGACATTTTATGTCTTTAGTTCCCACCACCACCAATTACAGCTCCCTAGAGCGTAAAGCATAGAAATTACCTATTAAAATGATTTAACCACCGCTTCACAAATCATGCTATGAATCGAAACACCAGCTCAATGAAATCATCACAAATTAAAAAGCGGTTGCAATCATGTTCACAATATCAATTATTGTGAATGATCACCTGAGTGTACACAACTATTCAAAAACAATCACACTCACCGCAGCTTGTCGGCCACGCACTCCGCAGTGATTAACGTAATATGGTTAGGTAAATCGAGAGCTATCCAACGAG
>JAEMON010000004.1:15026731-15039530 GCA_030264115.1 Lygus lineolaris
TCATTAGAAATTTTTCATAACGCTTTCTTCGTCACACCGTAAGGTTAACCTTTTTGAGTTATGTGCCATAGTAAAGACATAAAATGTCAAAATGAGGAAGCTGTACTGCTTTTACGAGTAGTGATAAAATCTCTGTAAAATAGTTTAGATATTGTACTTTCCTAACTTCTTAGGCGAGGAGTCTATCGTCATAAAAATTGAAAATACTATCTATACTAAGACAATACTGTGTTTGTGACGGTTTTCGTGGCTCGAAGGGCGCTGTGAATTCCGTGGTGAAATTTGTTATTTGCAAATCTTTTTTTTTGCATTATTACGTAGGTAATTATTGTGTTGCAGCCGGAATCCCCTACGGCAGCATCTCCGGAAGAGTCGCCGATTACTTCGCCACACTGAAGACACCACTGCGAAGGAATCAGTTTGAAAATTACGATAGCAAAAACTCGGATTTGATCGGAGCCTTCGACCAACAACTAAACAGTAACAACTGAATGGGGAATCAATTTAACGACTCTGAAGGATTTATTGATGCATTGATTGATCTTTCCGACTTTCCGGGCAACGAAATTGTATTTGAATGCTGGTTATTATTGGTTAATGATTGAGTGAAATGATAACAGACCGTAATAACACATTCTGATTGGAGTATGATTTGTTTAATCATAATCAACTTGTCCATTCATACTCAGTGCCAAAAGATGGTTATTTTGAAATCTGCACAAGCTAAGTTGGTACAAGTTAGGAGTTAAGTAGATACATAGTAATCATTTTTGTTAAATTTATACCGCATAATATATTATTCCATATAATTAAATTTATTATATTTTTCGGAAACTATACATTACCTACAGTTTATTAAATTAGTCAACCAATGATTCGATAAATTAAATTCTGTATTATAATCTTGTAAACCATTAATTTCATATTTAAATTAACTTCGTTTTCTACCTGGTATGTACATGACACAACAATACAATTCCAATGAATGAGCATATGAACAGCTCATTCTATGCTGTGTTTTGTTTTTCATGTTAAGTTGCTGATCCTCTGTTTCAAAATGATCGTAATATGAGTTCTAAAACCATCTCCTTAGCAACATCTCGGTCCAAACAATTTCCCTCTTTTTTCCTCCCAATATCATTGAAAAAGTTGACCTATAATACAGGCAATTAAGTGCCTACCTTCCCGACCTCGTCCATCCACCTCTGAATCGAACTAATTGTTGTGCAATGGTGTACTGTAATAGCTTTTCCCGTTTTCACTTTCCGTTTTCCAGATCAAATTCAACATCTTCCCAATCGAATTCAACATGTTTCAATCAATTTGATTGGTAAAGTGTTGAATTTGTGTGTGAATGAATGAATGTGTGATCATTCATCTTCAAAAATTTTCAACATAAATCAACCTATACAAAGGTAAAAGTGTTCGATTCGTAAACATTACAAAATATGTAATAGAGAAAACCATTTTTACAGCCTATCTCAGTCTGGGAACAATGCACTGAAACTGAATAGTCTCTTTCTTAAGTAAAACGATAACGTGAAAAACGTATTCTTGTGTTTCGTTAATCCTCATAATATACAAAATTGACGTATATGTCATATTCATGAATGAAGTACAGGGTAAAACAAACGTTGTACATTCTATTGTACTTCAGTTCTCTAGAATCCTTGTAAAAATACAATCATCTCAATAGTTTAACCTGGTGGTTTCTTTTTTCGAAGAAAATGAAGCTATTACAATGGCTTCAAAATTTTTTTAATGCAGATTGTTGGAAATTTTATTCATGGAAATCCGTTTCAGACCATATTAAAACAATTCCTAAAATGTAACACTTTGTGTGTGTGTGTGTGTGTGTGTGTCACTCCAGACGATATCTGACCGAGGAATCGAGCTAAAAATCCGAAAAAATTTCAAAATGTCAATAATATCAAAAGAATGGATGAGTTCGTCGGCCAGAATTTTCGGAGTACTCTAAGGGTTCAAATTTTGAAAATTTGGAGTCAAAAATCGCTAAAAACGCGTTTTTCGAGGGTTTCTGTGTAAATTACCACCTTAACATGGGAACATAATATATATATTTATATGGTATATTCAGCGTGACATTTTCTATAAGAATCACTCACCAAATCGGTTAAAATGATTCTTTGAGAATTCGCTCATCAACTCATGCTGCATGAATGGGACTTTTTCTATTCACACTTTCTTTTTCATATCACAATAGATATGTATATTACACCATGTTGTCTTCTTTTGCAATACTACATAAGCTGTCAATACAAGGTAGGTAGATTATTTTTTATAAAGTCGAAGGTTATAATAAATTGATCCCTGGAACATAAGAAATGGTTACTTAGGTATACTTATGATGAATTTTCAGTTGACCACATACAGTACAGAATTGGAGGAACCTATTCAGAAGACAGAAGAAATTGATCATACTTTCATTTCGAATATGATTAAAAATCTTATAATTTATTATTATTTTATTGAGTAGTACTGGTAGGAATGAGTATAGCAGTACTTATTAACATAGTCTATACAGCTAGATCAGTACTACGACATAATCCAACAGAACTAACATTATTTCTATATACCTAACCCTTTTTGGTCCTACTGTAGTGCACATCAACTTTGATCATGGTTTGTTATGTATGGATATGTTTTTATTACCTAACTGTGGTTCTTTATCCACTCTTTCATACCTACGCATAATATTGTAACCATAAAGGGAGATTAGGATAGGTTTTGTTATGAATTTCCGTTGTTTGAACTGCCGACCGGCATGTAACTCCCCAAAATGGAGACGATCAGGGGGAAGGTAACTTCAAACCCTTTTCGCGAATTTTCGAAGAAAATGAAGCTATTGCAATGGCTTCGAAACTTTTTGTAATGCACATTTTTGACAATTTTCTTCATGGGAATCCGTTTCAGACCATTCTAAAACGATTCATGAAATGTAACACTTTTTCATATGTATATATATTTATTTATTTATATATGTGTCACTCCAGACGATATCTCCCCGAGGGATCGAGATAAAAAATCCAAAAAAAATTTAAAATGTCAATAATATCAAAAGTAAGGATGAGTCCGTTGGCCAGAATTTTTGGAGTACTCCAAGGGGACAAATTTTGAAAATTTAGTTTCAAAAATCGCTAAAAGCCGTGTTTTTTTGAGGTTTTTGGTATGACCATCCTAAACATAGGAACATTATGGTATATTCGGAATCAGCGTGAAATTTCCTATAAGAACCACCCACAAAATCGGTTGAAATTATTCTTTGAAAATTCGCTCATCAACTCATGCTGCATGAATGGAACTTTTTGAAACTGGAAATGTGTACTGGAGTTCACCTTGTTCTTTTACGGTCCCCAAAAAGTCCAGTCATGGGATGAGGAGTCAAGTGACGACAAATTTCAAACGAGACGAGTTTTCAGAATCGAGTCAAGTTTCAGAGTGAGAATTTTGCTTTAATTTGGAGGGTAGTGTAGTATTTCGGTGTATTTTTCACTAATTAATTCTATACGTCCAGGTTACAAGAATGAACCTTTACTGCACACCCAACTTCAATTCATTTCGACAATTTTCCCTACCCCAATTTCCAAACATAATTGTTTCATACAATTTTATTATTATTTTTCTCCCTTTATGTTTGTTTATCAAACAACAACAATATGTTCCTATTTGGTTCAAGGTGTAGATACTGAGATGCACATGAATACGATCATGTGTCTCCCTTTATGTTTGTTTATCAAACAACAACAATATGTTCCTATTTGGTTCAAGGTGTAGATACTGAGATGCACATGAATACGATCATGGGTCTCCGGTAATTTGGTCTTGAAGTGATCATTGAAGGTTCGATGTGTACTCCAGTATTCATGTGGAAGTATTCTCAAGTGGAAATTTCACCAATTACCAAAATATTACATTTAAGGGGCAATTTCATTTCGTTTGAACCATTGTTAGATTATTAGAACAAAGGACAAAAAACGTTGTCGGAAAATTTGACATGTGTTCCAAAAACTGGGTGGGTCTGACGTGAACTACACCCTAATAATTATTTACCTCACTTAGGTAGTTCCCTCTAGTTTAGAGACTGTCTCTCATACAACTACATAAATATGTTATTCATATAAAAAACACAACTCGAATCACTTTCATCAATCTCTATTCACATTCTGCCCCTGAAAAAAACGAACAACAATAATTCTATAATTCGTTCATCGAGATAATTCTTGGATTTCATTGAGAAGGAAATCCTTTCGTTCACATCTGAGTTCCATCGTTAGCAATGTTTCGGATCACTGCTGGATACATCTTCAGGCCTTCGTATTGGCAGAATATAATAAGCACGGAGAAATACTGCATTAGCCATATTGAGTAAACTTTAACAAAGAAATTAAACGAATACCAAATGACTTAATGTTATTTTTCATTTTTTTCGGAAGAGGTTCTGAAATAAAAAGGTTTATTTAAAATTTGATAAGAGGTTGGCATTCATTTGGTACAAGATTTAATTTGAAAGGAATTTTTTAAAATATATATGTAAACGAAGCTTTATTTATTTTTACAACCCTCTTGGGTGAAATCACAGAACCATCAGCTGGTGACCGGCAGTTGTATCCTCTGATATGATGTTGTTGCTCTTCGTATTTCAATCCCTCAGTAAGTGTATCTCGGCTCCACAGTGCACATTCAATACATATTTTGAAAGGAAAATGCTTTACAACACGAATAGTGCTGTCCGCCCGGGCAAATAGGTTGAACATTGAATTAACGAACATTAAAGTCACGATTTGGTAAGGTTATGAAATATTTGTTCACTCGATCAGTTTCGAAGGAATGTTCTAAAGTTAGTCTATACATTTGTACAGTATCATACATTTCAACCAATGGATGACGTTGAAAAGAAATGATGTGAATATTACGCATTGCCAACAAACCGTACATGTAACCGAAACACAATATACCTGGTTTCATCGGTCCCGGACGTAAAAATACTTCCGTTTTCCGGGGTCCAAGATGAACTTGGGTGGGGATTTCGTCGGTGGAGGGTAATTTTCTACGCTCTCGGACTCCTCTCCGCTTCCGGTGCTTCCATAGGACCGGAAGTCTTCGTTGGAACTCTGACTCGAAGAGGATGACTTTCGGTGGCTGCCGCTTCGGGGGCCTCTGCTGACGTCGGACTTTGGGTGCACCTGATTCATCAAACCAGCTACGTAAGCCTGAGGGAATAAAATACATATCTAAAATAATAAGTTTTAATGATTAAAATTAATAAAATACATCAATACCTACAATATTCAAAGATCAAGGATCCTCGCAATGATAGTTCTGTATGTATCTTATAAATAAATTCACTCCACTCCCATCCACCAAAACTCAACCTTTGCGTTGATTTAAAAATTTAGAAAATTCCAATTCATAGTTATTTAAGTTTCAACTCATCCATAGATATTCCGCCACTCACATTAATATTATCAGGTGTCCTCAGCGACGGTGAAAACGGAACAGACGTACAGACAGACATAGAAAAATCGAGGGAGTAGTCGTCTCCAAAAACGGCAAATTTTATTATTCTGAACAATGGACGGACAGGATTACGATTTTACTTAGATAGGTACTAAATTGTTCCTGGGTATTTAATCAAATAGAGAGAAGAACTTGAATGAAAAGTCTCAAAAAAATTTCCCTCACTGGGAAAAAATAAAGATCATGTTACAATGATTATACCGTTACATTTTCTTGTCCCCCCCCCCCCCCCCCCAAGTAAATACAAATCCATGTTACACATCTGATCTCGGAGCTCAATTTTCTACCCAGCTGATCAGTTGGCCCAATTTTCGACTCAAATGATCTAGGAGCTCATTTTTTACTCATCCAACCTGGGAGCTCAATTTTCAACATAGGTGATCTGAGAGCTCAATAATGCGCTCTAGGTAATACACTTAACTAGTCCTACCTCCTTTTACCCAGCAGCCCCATAGAGGCCCCATTTCAAATTTCAGCATCGTAGATTTAATGGGAAAGTAATTTGCCCCATGGGTCACTCAGCTGATCGGGGATGCTCCCTTTACCTCGTCGTTCTTACTCACCAGTCCCACAGAGGCGCCATCTCAAATTTCAGCATCTTATGTAGGTATTTAAGGTAAGTAGATTATAATTATTGTTTCATTATTAGGCCGTTCTTACTTGGCTATCGTAGTGAGGGACTCCAGAATGGCGTTTTCTGTTCCTGTTGGACGTCGATGTTCCCTGTTCTACGCCGCCCGAAGAATACCTAACCGATGGGTACGTGTACGTCGACCGATACCCAGACTTGCCTTCTAAGTGCCTCTTGGGATACTTCCTTCTGGGTCTCCAAGTCGTCCTTCTAGGCTGCTCTCCCCAGGAACCCACTCCAGTGACTGGATTCACCATGTAAGTCAAAGTGTGGTTGTCCGGATCCATCGTCGGCCCAGTCACCGGACTAGACTCGGAATTCGACATGGAGTAGTTCTCCACCGAGTCCTCCACGTTTCGGTTCGCCCTGGCCTCTTCTTCAGGGATAAAGCTCGTTTTGTAGACCTCCTCTTTAGTCACTCTTCTGTGCTCAACTTGCTGTAGTCTTCTTGGCTCTTCCAGGCTGCCACTCTCTACAACTGAAGACTCCACAGAATCAAAAGGCGATGCCGTGGAAGTTGATGGCTTATTGGACCGTCTTAAAACAGGAAATGCTTCCACCTGCTTGTCAAACTTTTTTTTTACGATCCTCTTGGGTTTATACATTCTAGTAGTGGTTGATGGAGTTGTGGTCGTTGTGGTGGTACTTGTTGTCGTTGTCAATGAGTTTCTACTGGCAGAATTCACGTTCGACTTAGTCGGCTGAGGTCGTCTCCTGGATGGTGTCCTTGTTCGAGGAAAAAGTACTTTTGGCTCAGGAGTTGTTGATACTGTCGGATTGAATTCCCCTGAAGATGGAGTCATGGGAGAAGTGCTGGGAATCACCACACCATACGATTCCTCCCCATACGATGGACCGCTGATCGTATCAGTGTATGATGGTGTTGATGTCGTCACACTGTTCCTCGACATGAAACCACCTGTCAACCTATTCAGTTTACTTTGCGATTTGCTTAACCTTTCACTCGTAGCATTCATCCTGGCTTTGAATTCGTTTATACTAATCGGGTGTCCTGTAGTGCTTTCCTGGTGATTCCTCATCATATCAGGAGATGATGTTTTATAACTATCAAAAATCTTTGATTGCAAACTAGCGTTATTCGTTCTTGCTAATATTCTATTGAACAACTCTTGTTCTTGTTGCTGAATGGAACTCCTTCGCCTCCTATGTTTGGGTTCCCCACGACGCTCATCAAAATAAGCTGGGAACCACCATCGCAGAGGGTTAATGTAGTTCCAAATACTACTACTAGATGTTTTGCTATCACTTGCGATATCCTTATTTTCTGTATATTCTCCAGGTCTCACTATGTACCACCTGGTAGGTGTCGTTTGATAACTAGTTTTAGAATCGCTGACGTGGTTGTCCATTATTTGCCCGCTATCTACCTGGTAAACAGGAACCACGTGGGAACCTGACGTGTATACCAATGGACGGCGAACCAGTGGATAAGTTTTGCTTGCTGCTATGACTGAATAAATGGACACAGGAAGCGGACGAGGGTAGTAACTTTGATATGGAGGTCTTGTTCTTTTCTTTTTCTTGTGGACGTATTTATGTTTATAGTTATGATGATAATATTTGTGTTTCTTCGAGTCCTCAGTTTCGCTATCATGATGAGGCTCATAGTTAGGGAAATAACTATCGTCTTGTGCAGAATAGTATTTATAAGGTGAATGCGCTCTCAAATTATGTACAGATGCACTCGCTTCTGCAGATTCCGGCTTATGATTCTTGTAAGGAAACGAGCTATGTCCGTTCGCTCTCTCTTCCCCTCTGAGATTCTCACTGCTTGTATAGTTATGATTATAAAAAATGTGGGAAGAATTGTCTTCCCTGGGAGGTATAATCATGACTCTCTTGTTTTCGTCAACATCCCTAACTTTCCGCTCAAGAGTACTAACGTGGTTTTTTTTACTCTTGTCCACTTCGTACATCTGAAGCTCCCCTATGGGCCCTTCCTTGAAAAAAGGGTTATCTAGCGGATCCCTCCCAAAATACCTCAGTTTCAAACAGTCGATTGAATCACCCAGGCCTTTCATTCTCGGCAAACTCTCCGGCTGAGGTTTATCATTCCATTCGCCGTCTTCGTCTCTATCTGGAATCACATCATCAGGTGCTCCAGGCTCGTCGCATTTCACCAAACTATCCCTCGACTCGTAGAATTCCATTCCACCAGGGGTCTTCTTCGGTATGTCATCAGGATTGGATGCATACCTCAAAGCCGAATCCCTACTAATCCCTTTGTAAGAATCGTAAAAAGGATACTTTTCGTGGTCATACTCTATTTCACCGGTATTACGTTTGTTCCTACTGATACCCAAACGCTTCCTTCTGGAGATGTTTTCGCTATGTGCGTTCAACTGCCGAGCCAACTCCCTCAGTCTTTCATTCTGTACTGAAGGTGGTGATTTCGGAACGTTTGCACCATTAGCAAAGTGTGCTACGGTCAGAGATTCAATGAATTTCACGGGATCTTGAGGCCTATGTGTGGTGTAGGGACGCCCCTGGTGCACTGGAAGCGATTGTGCAGCAGCATACGGTGTATCATTGGACGCATCTTCACTACTGTCTCTGGGAAGCGACGGGTGCCTGGTGTGAAGGCTTGGGTTCTTCAACTCCATATTTCCCTTACCACTTGGTCTACTGTCACTTGAAAAATTAGTAACACTGCGAGTGAAATTATTGTAAAGTCTTCCCCTTCCGTTAGGTACTGGATAACGAAATTTTGATGGTCTTCTCCTGGTTGATGTGGCATTGTTATGTTTTTCCATTCGTGTTGAAGCTGAAATGTCTACATCAAACGATGAATTGAACCGTGGTTGTATTAAATCTGCATAGTTTTGTTCTGTTTCTTGTACTGGTTTGGAAGCTGACGTAGTAGCAGCCTGCTGCAGTAAATTGGCGTACGCATTGAGCGTGTCTGCAGCATTTAGAAATTGAACAGGTCCAGTGTCCAATTCCGGGGCTATTGAAGGTGTAGCCGTGGTTGATGCTTCACTCACCACTTGTTTCACAGGGTGCCTTTGAGAGATTACTTGAGCAGTGTAAGCAGCTGGGTTATCAGAGTAATACGAAGGGAATGCGGGCATATAAGGTAGGTAATGGTGAACGTTTGCGGTTACTGGAGTCACTGGCAGACCATACACCGGACGCCTCACTCCATAACCCACACTTTCCTGGACATAAACATCGACAGGTCTTCCCATAGCATACTGCCTCCGAGTATGTCTGCCAGGAAATGTCACAACGTTGCTACCTTTGGGCCGAGGATCGTTGATCACTCTGGCCTCCAACGACCGTCCACTGGGCTCCTCATGGCCACTGTGACTGCTATGGGACTCTGCTGCTTCAAACTCATCAAGACTCGTACCACCATCTCTCGCTTCTACTGGTGTATCCCCTCCACCTTTTTCAACTTTGATTTCTTCAGCAACACTTGCAGCACCCTCACTATCCCCACCACTGACAGTACCATTTACTTCCGATTTTACTGTCACAGCTTCTCGTTCTTTCACAAACGGCCTTGTCGCATCTTCTATCTCTTCCACGACACTTTTCGTTCTGTCTTCTCCACTATCATCGTCAAATGACATTCTCTTAGTTTGTGTTTCAGTGTGAAACCTCTTCCACCGGACTGCAACCGGCGTACCACCTGAAGAATTTGTCGATTTTCCAGCAATTACTGCAACGTGTTCCGCTGAACCAGGGTCATTATCATGTTTAGGCTTCTTCAGGCTGAGGTCCTCATTCTTCTCTTTGTCCTCGTACTTGGCGCCATGATGATTGTAACCTCCATGATCATATCCCATGTCTTCATAACCTTCTTCTTCGTATACCTGGAAATGAAACAAAAACTCATTACTCATTAAAATATTTGAGGGATCAAGGTGGCTCAGTTCACGAACGAAGTTTTCGTAACTGGGTAATATAAATAAAGTATATATGACTCCCGAGGTAATATAGATGCCCCAAGAATGAATTTGAAAGGATACAATTTAAATTTAATTGAGTTAGCACTGAACCTTTACTGGGAAAATATCTATTTCACCCATCGACTCGGTCCGAAATTTCTAAAACTGTTTAGAAAGTGATCAATAATGGTAGCTGCTCGTGATCTATCATCCACTGCTCCGAAAGATATGAGGATCAGAGTTTGAATGGAATGCTTTCTCCTCAAATGCATAGTGGCTGCGGTTTGAGGGTAAAACGCGGTTAGTCACGGAACTAGATCAAGGGAAACGGATGGTAGGCAGGAAGACAGAAGTGCTTGTTCATTGAGGAGGTGAGTGCGATCTTGGGGAACCGACTCCTGGATCTGCACGTTCCTTTTGAATGGAACTAACAGCCTCGGATGAACCAAACCAATGAATGTACAGGTGTACCTACAGGTTGGTAACAGTGGAAATCTCTGTTTCTCAAATTCTCATACAAACTCACGGTCTTAGATGTAATTTCACCTTTCAACAGGTAGAAAAGGTTTGGAGATCGCAATCGAAGGACAACTGGGTAAATATACGTGAAACGACAGTCTAGCGGCGCACAGTGGGGCCGATCCGGCAAAAACTAAGCTCCGCTCCAAATTTATCGGACAATTTGCGCAGTTTCCGAATATACCCCATGTTCCTATACCTAAAATAGCGAATTAACTGAGAAAACATACAAAAAAATAGAAAATTCACGTTTTTGTCCATTGGAACCGACCAAAATTATTTTCTTATAAAAGAAAAGTTGGAGACCTGAGACTTCTTCGTCGGAAGAGACCAACGCCAGCCCACCAAGTCAGAACCCGGTACCCATGATTTTTGGTGAGTTTTCCTTTTCCCGTCCTGAACACTAAAAAAGTCGAGAAAACGGAGAACTTTGAATAATCACAAAAAATCATGGGTACTTAGTTGGTGAGCTGGCGTTGGTCTCGTTCGACGCAGAACTCTTAGGTCTTCAACTTTCCTTTTAGACAAAAATGATTTTGGGCGGTTCCAATGGTCAGAAACGTGAATTTTCCTGGGTTTTTTTTAAATGTTTTCGCAGTTAATTAGCTATTTTACGTCTAGGAACATGGGGTATATTCGGAATCAGTGCAAAATGCCCTATAAATTTGGAGCGGAGCTTAGTTTTTGCCGGAAAATGACCATTTGGCCGCCATGTGCGACGTAATTATAGGCCATATTGAGGTGATGGAGACCAATTTAGAATCAGCTAATCGTTATCGTTTCTTCGTTATCGTTCTTTGTTATCGTTATCGTTTATAATATTGAGGTGCATAAACATAATTAAGTAGGTTACTTATTTCGTGATCGATTGTAGGGTGAAAGAAACAACTATTGATCAGGTACCAATTATTATCGGACACTTTCTGGGCCAAGTTTCTAGAACTCTTGACCTTTCCTTCTCTTTATATTGTTGTTCCTTGAACTTATGTATGTAGGTATGTTGTTGTCGGTATGGGTGTAACTTATAGAGTGAGTTCATTGTCATGAATGTTGATGGTTTTTGGAGAAGGGTAGGTACTTTGGCTCCACGCTGTGTTCCAAAACTCAGTGTAGAAGTAGGTACCTACCCTCCTCCGAAAACCACGTCAATATGGAGTTCTGCGAATTAACCAAAAAAACACTAAGCAAAATTCGTGATGAATGTTGTTAGGTAAGTATAGCTTTTTCGTACTCGATTCCCAGTTGCATTCTCATCTCATAATTCACATTTCACATCTCTTTTTATATTCAATAATTTAATATTCAATTCAATCTGCCTTATCTTGTCTACAGTTATTATGCCAGTTAAGTATACTCAATTCCTTGAATAGGTATGGTGTTTCAGCATTGGCATTATACCATGATTGTAATTATTTTGTAAAGTTAATTCATGTTTCCTCATAGTGTACCTGTATATTGTCGATACGATACAATCAATGTATGAAACCGCATTTTGGGAGGCATAAGGCAAAACTGAAATAAGTCCAAAAATGTCGCAGTTTTTTACAAATTACGGAGCAAACACATATTTTCCGAAGTAACCTTGAATAAAACTACTCCTGACTGGTCCTAACAACATACCAACAAATCAGAACTACAACTTCGCGATTTTAATTTGTAATTTGGCTGACCTAGAGAATAAAAGCGAAATTTTATTATTCTAACCGAGCCTACAGGCTGTTCAAAGAATCACCGTACGTGGTGGACTACCATATTTACTGATAATGATAAAGATTGGAAAAGGAAAACTAGATCGCAAGATTTTGGATTGACTGGTCTCGAAGAAGATTCATGTAAACATCGGGAATAAACCGTGAATATCGTAAATCTAGTCCTAGGAACTGAACTGAAGAATTTCCAGTGATTGAACTCGAAAAAATCCTCGAACTCATAATCATGAATTGCTAATAATTCCCTCCAAACTACTCGCATTAAGGAGCCGGAAATTGGGATACAGAGGTTTTTGAGGGTGATGACCCCCATTCTGACTCAGGATCGGATTCAACGATATATCGATATAATCTATGGCAACGATATAACGATATAATCAGTGGCAACGATATATCGATATAATCAAATATATCGATACATTCCTTAAAATATCGTTACATTTTCTACTTGATTTTTGGTTTATTATTTTCAATAATGAACCTTTGGA
>JAEMON010000004.1:15060554-15071271 GCA_030264115.1 Lygus lineolaris
AAAAGCCCTGAATTCTTGTTCATAGAAATTGAGCTCAAAACGGTAACCATTATAACCATAACGGTACTAGGTAACCATTATCCTGAAGACATGAGGAGTTTGTATACGTCTTTCTCCATCATGAGGGAGAGAATGGGTGTTACCTGCATGTTAGTATTTCCCTTCGTATAGAAACTTACCCTGGCAAAGGTTTTGAACAGTTGGCGTTTTCTTCGGACGGTAGTTCGAGACTCAAGTTCTTACAAGCGATTAGTGTCGTTGCCAAAATCGAAGCGTTTGGTGTCGCTTCTGTCGGTAAAGTCACTAGTGGTGGCTGAGTCGTTTTCAACAAGAGTCTCCTGATTTTAAAGGATATAAAAACATCGGGTACAGTGATTCAGTTGTTGTAAATATCTGTGTTGGAATAAATTGAATTAGTTCTATACCATGTTAACGTTCTATCGTGAACAACTACTGTTAGTCATGGACTCAGTCATGACAAGCTCAGTGAATTGCGCAAAGGTTTCATCAAACGCCTCGAGAATTGCAGAAATTAGTGGAAGGATTTGGAAAACTTACAAGATCGCGGTCAACGAAACTGGATTATCAAAAGTTCCATTTCCATTCATGCAGCATGAGTTAATGAGCTAATTTTCCAAGAATCATTTTAACCGATTTGGTGGGTGATTCTCATAGGAAATTATACGTTGATTCCGAATATACCATGTTCGGATGTTCCTATTGTAGTGATTTCAACAAGAAGCTGTTCAAGGAACGATTTATTAATCGTAAACACAGTAAAAATAGTCTCTGACAAGAACCACGAAGAACACAAAATCGGGAATCGTATTTTTCAAGTTATCCTCTTCCAAGCAACCAAACCTCACATGACTGCCATAACATCATAGATGCTAAATAAATGTAGTAACCGCTCTACACTATGTTTAAGATAGTAACTTACACCAAAAACCTCAAAAAACGCGTTTTTTTTTTTTTTTTACTCAAAATTTTCAAAATTTAAGGAATTCCGTACTCCAAAAATTCTGGCCAACGAAAACTCATACTTTCTTTTGATATTATTGACATATGGCCACTTATCACCTCAGCTGAACATCAATATCCACTAAATCGAAAAATATGGAATTAGTACCTATACGTCCGTCCCTCATCCCTCTCAGATGTGCCCCACGCTTCACTACAACATAGACATTTTATTTTGTGCAAAACTCATAATAAATTACTATTGTACAAGGAAATGGGGATTTTTCACGTATTTGGAGGACTGTCAATGGGCATTTGCCTCCCTCAAGTCCCATGAGAATTAGGTTTTGTCTCCATACTACATTTAAATATCATTTTATTCTCCGCTACACTGAAATTTGTAACTATTTTTCTAGTACAAATATTAATGAAGTTTATCTACATTGTCTCGATAAGAAAAACATGGAGAATCAGATGTTCATCAGAACCATCCTAAAGTGGTTAAGAAAATCGGTTGTCTGCCGATCCCAATACTTTCCTTTTCACACTTCAGGTGGGCTGGGGAAATTAAAAATGCAGTGAAAAACTAAGAACGGGATGTCGGGATATGAAACGAGGGATGCAACATAATCTCCCTAGTTACTCACTTAATCCCAGTAGAGGAACCGACGTGTATACACCTAATCCTGTACTCACGGGACTAATTTGACTTTCATGACCCTCGGTATCGGAATCCTCGAGTGGTCCACGTGAGTATGAGCGGTAGTCGAGGCCAAAGCGCTGATGTACGAACAGTCGATCTCTGCATTCCAAAATACTGCAATGACTATCACCACCGTGGGGGCTGCAAATAAATAATTATCATTCATTATTACAATCGAAAAGACAAACCTCTGATAAAACCAGTTACTTCGTAGTGTTGAAGTTTACAAGAACCCATGAGATTTGTTGCTTAGGTTCAATAGGTACCGCGAAAATTCGTAATTTAAAAAGTCGAACTTCGAATGAAGCTTCTGAAGCTCTACACTCTGTATAGTAACATAGAACTTCGATTGAGTAAATACCTAGTAGGTGCCTACGCGACCTCATACCTGAAAAAATCAAAACATCTAAAACATGGTTGGTAAGGTAGGTAGGTTATAAAAACGAAACGCTTGCATACGAGTCTGCAACACATTGAGACATTTTCATGTGCGCATCCAATGGGGGCAAATGTACTGGGATTGGCGGATATGTCATGCGCATATATCAGCTTTTCGAAGGGCGACAACCGAGTGAGAGGAATGTATTCTAGTTCGATAAATCGAGAGGTTTCCAACGAATGGTGAACGGTTTTTGTCCGATGACAAATGACGAAGTACTATTCCCCTAGCAACGACTCGGTTGTACGCGGAAATCGTCAGAAACTCATTTGGGACAATTTTCGTAGTCAATTTTCGAAACGGTTTTTGAGTTATGTGCCATATGAAAGACATGAAAATGTCAAAAACCTTGAATCTTTATTCTTAAAAATTAATTATAAATCGCCCTATACCTATAGGTCGAACATTAAACGGTGGTTCTACGGTTTTGTGTAATATATCATTTCTTACAAGGGTTTCTTACGTAGGTACAACGTAAATCGAACTTGAAGGGACCAGCGGTGTTCGGACTCCAAGGGTCCATGGTGTTCGTTCAAACCAATCCATCACTTATTCCCTACGAACTGTTCGTGGTAGGTAAAAAGTTGCCAGTTCTACGAACCGTTCATGGTTAATTCATCGTTAAACTGTGTTTCTCAATTCTTATGCAATTCCCTATTTTCTCGCTATTAGGAGAAGGTTTAATTATTTCGGAAAAGAGTTCAATTGTAGGTATTGGGAAAAGGTTTGATTACTTCGGGAAAAAGTTTAATTCCTTTTGGCAAAAGGTTTAACTCATATATATGGCAAAACGTCTGAACAATTCGGTAAAAGGTTTAATTCGAACGGCAAATCCTATATTCTATGGATTGTTGAGGATCGAAGTAGGGTGTGCGTCTGTGTTGGGGGTGAGTAACTTATGGTAATACAGGTAGGTTCTCTTTTTCTGAAGGAGCTATCTGGTCACCCTAGGTATCACCTACACTTCATTGCTTTGAACTCGAAAGTCGAGGACTTTGTTAAATCGCAAAATTATTTGAATCGCGATTTGCAAAATCCTTCCCAAAATTTGCAAGAATGCATTTTAGTCATTCATCGCCTGTAGGGTCATCGCCCTCTCCGGGAGTCACTGATCTGAAGGTATCTATGCAAGACCATCCAACCCCATCATAATCCTCAACTTCTCAACCCCTTCCAGACCGTCACATAACAATCCACTTGGTTCTGCTTCGAAAACACACCCAAAAAATTATCAAAGTTTCCTCAGGGATCGGTGGAAAGTGGGGGTTAAGTAGGGGTCGGTTGCACAACTCAGTCTGATTGGACGACCAATATTCATCAGGGAAAGCGCGCCATCGGTGGGTGACCAAAAGCAAAAAAAACTCCCTTTATTGAGTTCTAATTGACGTTGGTCGTTAACCCTCCTTTCGAGAAACAAGAACTGGCAAGTAAGTAGGTACCAACCTAGGACGTGCTTCGGTAACTATTACGATTATACCGCATGAAGGTTCTTACATTTTCCGGTATCGTTCCAAGCATTTTCCAGTTTTTTTTAAATCAAGCTTCGTAATTTTTAGTTAAGGGTTCGCGGGAGACGGGCTCGGGAAGCACCTCAACCATGCCCCAATGCAACTCAAAATCCTATTTATTATTTTTCACGATTGTGATTTTGAAAATTCGTTGATTTACGTATGTTATACAATATTAATGACATACTTTACGACGTGAATCATAATTTTATGTTTATTCCATCCAGACAAAACTGGAAGAAACCAATGAAAAACCCAGTTTTGATCAGTTTCTTCCAGTTTTCTCTGGATGGGATAAACTTAAAATTACGATTCACATGGTTGAGTATGTAATTATTATTGTTTAGCATACGTAAATCGACGAATTTTCAAAATCACAAACGTGAAAAATAATAAATAGGATTTTGAATTTCGTTGGGGCATGGTTTAGGTGCTTCCCGAGCCTGTCGTCCCGCGCACCCTTAATAGCGCGATAATTGCCTAGCTGCCTACTTTATTCATTCTTATCTCTAAGAATAGGTATATTCGAGTATCTTGGAAATGTTCAATATGTCGGGCTATGTAGACAAGTCAACACCATATTTATATCGTAAATATATTCTACGATTCAACATAACGATATAAACATTTGATTCAATGTTGAGCACTACAAGAAATGAACCAATACTGAAAACTCCTTGAGGATTTTATGTAAAGGTAAATTAAAGAGACCACTTGAAAGCAAGTCAAGATGCAGTAGCGAAGTGGGGAGAGAACAAGATGTGTCGAGTCTATATCGAGTTGTGATAATCGATTGTCTCCAAGGAACATCGTCCAGTGTTGTAGATGCAGGTAGCTCCATGTAGATAGGTCCACAGATGTTGTTAGTTCCATGAAGGTATGTCCACAGGGAGTAGGTAGGAATGGATGGGAAGATTGCACTCCCGACACTCCCCTCCAAGCGGACATCCAGCACCGTCCACTGCTGCTATCCATCGATGTCCATGGCTACGATTCGTCGATGTCTTCATCTTGAAGTAACACTGCTCCATAACAGGACGCAGCTCAGTCAGGACGCAGAGCACTATATTTGGCACAGTCAGTAAGAAAAAAATTGAGGTACTTTGAGAGCAGAATCTGGAGGACTGCACTGTGTGTCACCTCGTAACCACCTTTTCCGGTTGTTTGTTTCCCCTTACTGTTGATGTATGGCTTTCGTTCAGAACATCTCCCCCGAGGCTAATTTGAGACTCAGAGCTGAACATCCTGACTTTTTTTTTTTTTGCGTAGGCACGTGAGGAAATCTCTATGACCCCTAGGTGGGATCCCCTTAGATACCCAGGAGGGGCCGCTTCCCCTGGGTTATGTGGGACTATAACCCACTAAAACCTCACCTCCTTTCCCACGTTGGAACTCAGACTGGGACTGTTTAACACCTTACTTCAGGCTGATAACATCCTGCACTGCCTACTGAACTGGCGTCGGCGTCAGCACTCACACTCCAGTAATTGCAGGATGTTCTCAGCCCGAAGTAATGTGTTAAACAGTCCCAGGCTGAGTTCCAACGTGGGAAAGGAGGTGAGGTTTTAGTGGGTTAGAGTCCCACATAACCCAGGGGAAGCGGAAGGGGAAGCCTACTGCATGGCAACCCCTATTACATTTTTTTAAAGGATACCAAGCTGATCTTTCAAGTTTTCCTGAACTCTTCGTATGAGCTATCTCTATTTCATTTGATGTACTTAGTCAAAATTTCATTATTACACCTGAGGACAGGAGCTCCTCATAGGGAGAGATGATGTCTTGAGCCATCTTGATACCAGCACCACGTTGGGATAACGAGAATCAGTGTGACTCCGTCATCTTGTCACCTGTTGGGACACATTGGACAAAATTCCATTTTTGGTAAATCGTCGTTTTTGTGAAATAGGAATTAGGTAGTTGTGGATACGTTTTACCTTATTCAAGTGAGTTTACATCCACCCGAATCAAACCTCACAAAAAAAAGTTTTTTTACTGAAAGGGGGTTTAGTACAGCAGTTTGAAAAAAACTGTCCCCACTCTCCCCTGCTAGTTGCCTGAGGTGGGGTGAGGGGGGGGGGGGGCTTAGTGCCCAAATAATTCTGAAGTCACGCTCCTCTTTCCAGCTCTTTTCTGACTCAACCAGACGGAATTTTCAGTTAAAAAGGGGCTCAGAGGGGCTTTCGAGGACGATGAACCCGAATTTGAGGTCAAAAATGAAAATTTCCGACCGATGCGCACACCCTATTATAACTGTTAAGGTTGATTCATACGTAGCCTCTCTTCCAATCTCACATACCTATGAATTTCATCTTGATCGGGTTAGAGGTTCACCGAGCCACTGCACATGCACAAACGATAAAATCCTTCTAACTCAATTTCTCACGGTCTAACGAGCCGATTATGCTCAAAATTGCTAGATAACTGTTCTATAACTATTCAATAACCATCCTAAATACCTAGGAAGCCGCTATTGAACTATAATATTATCACATTTCAATTATCTATAGCTATTTTCCGACTAATTAAACTTTCATTCCAACAAATCAGACTTTTTAATTTCATGTTAAACTTTTCTTTTGATAAATTAGACTTTTTAATGTCAAATTAAACTAGGTACTATTAGGTAATTTCAATTTTAACTATTGTTAGTATGAATTGAAATTGGAATACTTAGTTTAAATTTGAATTAATAGCGTCTAATTTGACATTAATTAAGTCTAATTTGTCCGAGAGAAAGTTTAATTTGGAATTTTAAAAGGCCAATTTTTCGGAAAGAAAGTTTAGTTACCTACCTACTTATATTCATCTTATGTGTGCCACACCCAATTCGCAGGCTTGTTTGTTGGGTTCAAACTACCTACCAAGAATCGAGAAAGACCTTTCCCGACCAAAATTGAAGTGGACAACGTGGGGTTCTAATAATACCGGAAAGAATTCTCCCGCTTGCCCTTTCCAAACTCAGAATTGACGCCAACGCCAAATGCCCACGATACACTGACTATCACCAGCCAGTCGTGTCAGGGGTTTAGCATTTCAAATTAAATATTTCTTACGAGGAAGTGACGCGTAGGAAGTGATTCATTTCTGCTTGCAGTCTTATCCCAGATATCAATCGGAGACGGAGAGTTCTAAACTTGGTTAGTGCCTATGGGGATGTGAAATGTGCGTAACAGCTGGTCGAATTCGGAAATACCTACATTAAAGAAGGTGCCCACCTGGTTGTTGACTGCAGGTGCAGGGTCTATCACTGGGACTTGCGACATCTTCAGGTGATAAGAAATGGAGCAGTTGAACTCGCTTTTTCGGAGTTTGCCAGGAGGTGAGCAGCTGAGTAGGTAGTACCTCTTCTAATTTATTACCTAACTACCTACAATATACAGGCCTCATCGATTCAAAATACGACTGCATGATCGTCACACTGCATACCGCTAATTTATGAAGCAAACAACCATTTCCGGCTGGATTTTCATCTATCTGTCGCTCCCAAATTAATCGCTACCAAATTTATAGGGATTGAGCATCCTATCCGGGGATAGTCGTTGTTCGTCCGGGACCTAGAGGCGGAAAAAAAGTATATTTTATGATTATTATGATTCGCCCAGCGATGCGAAGAAGATGCATGGCAAGAAATGTTTGCATCGTTTTTTTGCCGTAGGTAAGGTACCTACTGCTATAGGGTTTTATCGTAAACTGCGAAAAATAAGGAGTTTTTAAATGTATCCATTGGTTTTGTACAGGGGAACAAGGGTACAACCAGCATAAAACATTCTTCTTCATCCTGTTTCTTTAGAATGAGACTATCTGACCCTCTTCAAAAAGTTCATAAATTTTACCAACTTCACGTTTCCTGTAGGTACCACAGACAATGCCTGAGTTCTTTGCGTGAGCAGTGGCCACTACCTACCTACCCTACTGATCCCATCATGAATAAATCAAATCATATAGTTAAGTAGGTACCTACCTTGAGGCCAGGCTCCTATGCTCATAATAATAATAATAATAGGTAATAATAATAATAAATCCTCCAAATTCGAATGAACTTGGACCATTAAATCGTATGAATATGAAATCTGTCTTGGGATTAATTCAGTTTGTGAATGCGTAGACCCTGCGGCCATTGCAATTTCTTATGGGACGGTTTCAGGTAGAGACTAAACTGCATACCTAATATCATTAAAAGATTCATCAAAACATAACGAATAGTTTTGAGTTCAGCCTGGTCCCTGATAGGCACGGAATCAGGTATGTTAAAAAATCACCAAAATTAAAATCAGAAATTCGAATTAAATAACTGTTGAGTGAAGCCCGTAAACAGTTTCAAAATAGCGCCTTCGAAAGGAATCCGCTTGACACTGTAGCACACAAGTATTGCGAGCAACAGATTGCCTACCCCAGCGCCAGTTTTAAAAGTTCCATTCATGCAGCATGAGTTGGTGAGCGAATTTTCAAAGAATAATTTTAAACGATTTTGTGGGTGATTCTTATAGGAAATTTCACGCTGATTCCAAATATACCATATTTATGTTCCTATGTTTAGGATGGTATTTCACACCAAAAACCTCAAAACACGTTTTTTAGCGATTTTTGAAACTAAATTTTCAAAATTTGACCCCTTGGAGTACTCCAAAAATTCTGGCCAACGAACTCATCCTTAATATTATTCCTTGATATTATTGACATTTTAAAATTCTTTTGGATTTTTTATCTCGATCCCTCAGCCAGATATCGTCTGGAGTGACACATAGGGTAGGTGGGGTAAAGCCCCGCAAATTTCCGTTTTTTACATATTGTGGCTGGTGTAGACTAAATTTCTTCTCAATCTCAAATTGGGGTCGTAGATTGAGGTGTTACTAAGAAATCCTCGAAGTCCAGCCGTTCCAGCTCCATTAGCTACCGGGAAATTTGAAATTTAAGAAAATGCGGGGCTTTGCCCCAAAAAATGGGGTAAAGCCCTGCAGTGCAGGCCTTTGCCCCCTTTCGAAGTAAAAGTGGAAAAAATTGACTGCTATATGAAAATGAATGAATACACCAATACCCATTCCAAATAAATCTCAAAACCTACCTCTTTCATACCTTTTTGCTCTTAACTGTAAATGTGCATACACTTTAAAAAATGAGAGTTGTGAGTTGAATGGGGTAAAGCCCCGCACTTTTAACCCCAAAACACCTGCGGGGGTTTACCCCATTTCGCCATCTTGGGAAAAAAGTCCACGTGACTTTTTGTAAACAAACTGGAGAATCCGTTCCAACGGAATATTGAAGCCTAAATGTAGCAGTACCTACGAATAATTCGTTGATCCTTCTATTTACAACCTACATGGTACAATGCTGAAATGAAATATCAGAAAAACATCAAAAGAGTAGAAAATAAACTTGATTTATTTTCTCCTCTCACAAATGTCCAACCACCATGAAATTTCGTGGGGAACAAAGTTTCATCAATACAAACTTGCCATCTGGTGGCCAGGTCCTTAACCCATGGGGATCAGTTCAAAAAACTGATGCGGGGCTGTACCCCACGCGGGGCTTTACCCCCACCTACCTATAAATACATATGAAAAAGTGTTAAATTTCAGGAATCGTTTTAGAATGGTCTGAAACGGATTTCCACGAAGAAAATTGTCAAAAATGTGCCTTACAAAAAATTTGAAGCCATTGCAATAGCTTCATTTTCTTCGAAAATTCGCTAAAATCGCTTCCTCGCTTGCGAGGATCGGTTGGATGGTTGGTAATTTTCTGCTTCGTTCTCCTCTGAACATATCGGACATAGGTGTAATGCAGGAAGCATTTCCTTCTTCCATGGGTGTAATGCAAGGATCAACGAAACCATATGACCATAGAATACCTATAGAAACAACCACCACCATCGTCAATCGTTATCATGTCCAATATTTCCAATTTCCATTTGGAATTGTTGATTTGTATACTTTTAGTTTTATAACTTGATTTTATTCCTAAAAATTAAGGTATAATTTACTGTTATTCAGTTTATCTCATTTATATCATCTGATATTTCTGCTATTTATTGAGGTGCTTTGCATAGCCGCTCGTCCAGCTTCGCCGATTTTGGTAATATTATCTCTAACTTACCTAGCTTTATAGAGATGGTAGGAGTTTCGTCTATTAGATTAATTACCCCAGAAATAATTCAATATTCATTAAATTTTTTGGGAATAAATAGGCAAGTACGGCTTGAGGAACACCACTCGTGTTTTTTAGAAGCTATCTACCTACATGAGAGGTACCTACCTATCTAGGTACATTAATGAAATGTCGAAGGATACCTGTAGTTGGTAGGTGCTGTTTTCTAACTTGTTGATACAGTAGAATGGTTAATATAGGTCGTTGATGGTTGAGCAGAGTCTATTCAAGTTAGGAGCTAGGTACTTGCTCTGGCAGTTGGAACAGGATTCCTGTTCTCATCAGTACATACCTAGTTAAAGGTTCGTTCGCACAGACAGACTGGTCTCGGATGGAACTGCGTTCTGAAAAGGGATGGGATAGAACGATCCAGAACTGTTAGATCGAGAGCTGGTGACAGTCGATTTCAACCGGAAGGGTAATATTGGCAGATATATAAAATGTAGCTACTCGACCCCCAGAATCCATAATTGCAAGTGAACGAGATACATTTGATCTTCGACTAACAAATCTCTCCCTCCATAAAAGATTTGGAAAGAGCTCGAAGGCGAACTGGGGACAGTAGTCTTATTGCTGTTAGAAATAACTAATGAATAAATGAATTCTTGCAAATTTGGATGCCTGTAAAATTCACCTGCCCCGGATACGTGCAGGCAGACCAATCCAATCCAATTATGGATTCTGGAGGCCTCTTCATTTTATATATCTTCCAAAACTATACCCTCCGGTTGAAATCAACTGTCACCAGCTCTCGATCTATGTGTCTGTGCGAACGCTCTCGGCATCCAGAATAGATTAATCTACCTAACGTGGGAGAACACCGAATGCGCATGCGCGAATAGAACCTTCCCAACAGTTCTCGAAAAAATCGAGAACGAGTAGAACCGTTCCAAACAGTCCAGTTCCAATCCTGGATCAGTTCTGACGCTGTGCAAACTCACTAAACGGGGCGTCATGGAAGAAGGA
>JAEMON010000004.1:15079008-15091702 GCA_030264115.1 Lygus lineolaris
ACCGCCCCGGGTACCACCAGGCCTAGCTACGCCACTGCTTATTCGATCGACCAGCCATCAAAAAAGCTGGTGGTAGTCTGGGCCAAGGCCGAAATAGTTGGTGTACGAACGAAACTAAGAGCTTTTCGAGAAATCTTCATAAAATTCAGTTGCCTTTAGGTCTGTTCCAACTATACCTGGTATATTTTACCTGTGCGGAGCCTTCTGCTCACATTCTTGTTGATAAGAGTCTATGTGCAGAGATTCTGTGCTAGTGAGATATTCGAATGTAATCGAATAGTTGGAATAGACCTATTGTCTCCATAATTTTGGAGCTGAGAGGCTTCCAGTACGCACAATACGCACATGGTACACATATATAATCTATTCTCTGTGCTTCCACATCCCATCACAAGACGTCGCTACTGTTGAACTCTGACGTCCCCCTTGACCCCTTGTTTTCATACCCATGAACCTGAGTGCGACCCAAACCCTAACTTTGTCAACCTGAAAAGTTTAATTAGAACAAGCCTTTGGAAATAACTTCAACCATGGAGTGCGGCGCTGCAATGTTCAATGCCTAGGTGTATTCTGCCAATCAAATATTTCAACTTTTGATTCTTTGAAAACTAGACCACCTTTTCCGGGCTTGAGTAAAATAGGTTTTTATAGGTTTATGTTGGTGGATAGGTATATTTATTTCATTGCTCATATCTACAACAACGAACATAATTTCTACAGGTTATGGACCGCAAAGCCTACACAGCACTCAGCAAAGTTTACATGGCCGCAATTGGAAAACTGTATGAGAGAGATATCCGCCACTTTTTGGAAGAAGCAAAAAACTATATTTCAGGCCCCACTGGTGAGTATCATAGTATCTAGTTGTTCGAAGTTTGTATGTCTGCCAGCTATGATTTTCTCCACTGACTATTTATCTATCATCCAGTTCAGAACTGTATTGTGGTATGCGCTTGGATACCTTTAAATTTTCCGTTTTTTACTTCAAATTCGGATTTAGCACCCACGAAAACCCCTTAACATCAATTTTACCTTGCCAAGTCTTCCTTACAAAATGGGCGACAAGAGAGCTTGTGACGTCTTAAACTCTAAATGGTGGGCCCACATTGACATAATACTGAATGAGATCTTATAAGAAGTTACTTTGAATGGTTTTTTCTTTTGTGATGTACGAAAACTGATCTATAATTCTTTGGGTTTGGTCGCAGTCGTTACTCTGGGATCCAAGGAAGACGTAAGCGTGAAGAACAAAGGGCAAGCCGTCACTGGAGCTCTTCTGGGAGTTGAGAGGGATCAGTGGCCCGAGTTCGATCCTGCGGAGCGTTCGAGGTTCCATCAAATTTTCGAACGAGTCCTGTCTCAGCTGGAACCGGTCGTTTTGGCCGAGCAACAGTTCTGCGTTTCATTTTTTCAACTAGATATTCTGAGCCCAACGTCAAAGGTACATTCAACGAAAATGTGGTTACGAAACGTGAACAAATGTGGCCTTGCCTGGCCATGAACCAACAGCCTCTGTAGCGCGCCTGGCTCGCTCGACTATAATTTCAGGCGTTTATGTTCTACCAGTACCAGAGCCAAATTTTTTCACGCCAACTCGGGAAATCCTGGAAATGTAAGGAAATCCGTTGCGACGGGAAGTATCAGCAAAAATCGTCAGCACATTCTATTAACGAATTTTCGAAGAAAATGAAGCTATTGCAATGGCTTAAAATTTAAATAATGAAAATTGTTGAAAATTTTCTTCACGGAAATCCGTTTCAGAGCTTTCTAAAACTATTCCTAAAATTCAACATTATATATATATATATTATGTGTGTGTGTGTGTGTGTGTGTGTGTGTGTGTGTGGGGGGGGGTGTCACTCCAGACGATATCTGACCTAGGGACCGAGGTAAAAATCCGAAAACATTTCAAAATGTCAATAATATCAATAGAAAGGATGAGTTCGCGTTGGCCAGAATTTTCGGAGTGCTCTAAGGGTTCAAATTTTGAAAATTTAGAGTAAAAAATCGCGTTTTTTGAGGTTTTTGGTGTGAATTACCACCTTAAACATGTTTAATGTATATTCCTATGTAAAGGAACATATGGTATATTCGGAATCAGCGTGAAATTTCCTATGAGAATCACCCACCAAATCGGGTAAAATGATTCTTTGAAAATTCGCTCATCAACTCATGCTGCATGAATGGAACTTTTTTTCATAATTTTGCTTCATTACTGCCAGAGTTTCAAATAGCCTTCAAAGGCGAAAGGTACTTACCCATGTTCTCAATGGATATTCCCCAGAAATATGTTGTGAGTTTGTTTCCCATTCTTTGTCTCTTAAATTTCCTCTTGTTTTGAAAGTGAATTCAAGTTTTTGTAGTTTGAGATAGGTCACAAGTATTAATAATAGCTATGTAGGTAAACAATGAGTCGTCGTTAGGGGTAGCCTCGATCACGTTGTAAGAGGAGGTCTGGGGGGCTTTGCGATGGTCTGTATTTTGTCCAGGAACTCGCAGATTCAGCGTCAGCCTATGATCATCCAATCAAATTCAATTACAAGTTTGCATTTTGCGGACTTTACGTCTTGTGCGCGTCCATTGTGAACGCAGCTTTACTTTACATTTCCAATAAAATGTTCCCAAAGATTGGTATTTTCCGATTATTTTCCAAAAATTAGCCTACATGGATTATGCGCTAGAAAGTCATGTTGGTTGGAGTAGCCATTCCTTATCGGTAGGTTAGGATGAGGTGAGGATCTTCACCCTCATCCTAACCTACGGGCTAGGAAGTGCCTACCTTGCCTGTCCCCACCAGCTGCCACTGGTGCGCTAAATTAAACGTTGAGATCAGTGTTTGATAATGTCCTAATATCCTGTTGTGCAAATTATTTTCAGAATACATTAACAACTCTCGATGGCGTTCCGAGTGATTCAAAATCTGAAGAAGTCCCATCACTGCCCAGCCATAAGATGGAAAGACAGATGAACGAAGAAGTCAGAAAAATGATGGGTGAAATATTTGGTTCCATTGAGCCTGAACTCATCAGTTTCATTTCTCACTACGAGAAAATGGACAGCATGTGAGTGTCAGACCATTTGTCTATTATGAAAGTTTTGATGCTTCATTTGTGAAAGAAGTGGGGCAAAACTTTCGCCGTGGAAGTCTGTCCTTCACTATTAACATTTTCACTAGTCCACCAATGTGTACTCTGAGATCAAGCTGTGGAAAAGGAGGAATCATAGTTTGGAAAATTATTGATAATTTCATGATAGTGTTTACTCAATCAACATCGCTAGGTCTGTTTGTTCATGACCCGATCGCCTGCTCCGATTTCTGTGAGGTTTTTTTTTTTTAATGATGGGTGAGTTCTTGGGCAGGTTATAGGCTACGGTAGATGAAGGAAGAGGATGTACGCCGAAGAACCTCACGGAAATTGTGTCACAAAGAAACAAACCTTGCGTAATGTTAATAAATATAGAGAATGATCGAGAGTAGTTGTGGAAGAACATTACTGCAGTGTATTAAGTGGCCATCCGTAATAGAGATATCTTTCCTGCTTTCGTGACATTCTGTTCCCTCTGCAGGTACTGCCTTTACACATTGGTGCGCTTGACGGAACACGTCATGTCGACTCAGGATGCAGGCTCCTTTCTCAGCAAGAGTTTCGGCCCAGTCCTCGTTCAAGTCAAAAGGACGTACGATAGATTTATGCAAAATCAGCTTCAGTCAATCCATGACTGTAGGGGAAGCAGGAAATCTAAGTGTGGAATCCTCCCATTTGTTTCCAATTTCGAGGTAAATTTAATTTGGAAAGTCCCAATTAAAAGCAAGTCAAGTTTGAGGTTTCCGTATTTATAACCAGCCCTAAAAAAGTGAACAGCTGGTTTTTCCCGCAAAAATACGAAGTATGTCCGAAGTTATACGATTCTACTTAAAGAATTTTTTGTTTAACAGGTTTTCTCCCGGACAGCAGAACAAATTTTCAAAGACACCTCTCGCCGAGCTGATTTGGACAAGTGGTACGTGCGATTGTTGAGTGCCATGTTTGAAGCGATACCAACTATTGCATCGGATCATCCAAAAACCCCACCTGAAGTCGTCAAAATGGGTACGCTCAGCCATAACTAATAGGTTCACATTGTGATTCTTCTAGATTTGTTAATATTTAAAGCCTGGCACTACTGAGAGAATGTTCCTCAGGCATTTCTCTAATGATTTCTGCAATGGGAAATCATCGTGTAAGAGAAAATCCAATTTTATTCTGCCTTTGTATTGTTATTTGGAATAAAATAACACTGTTAATACGAAGAAGAAAATAGTTTACCGTTCTGGTGAGGAGAAAACTTGGAATAAAATCTCAGCTGTTTGGATAAGGCGGCTTTCTTAAGGCTCATGATAAACCCTTTCCTACGTCACACTAAAAGAACTGAACCGAAAAAGAATGCGCTGAGATTGTATCAGGTACAGTGAGAATATAAATAATTTGAAAAATTAATTGATAATAAATTCATTCAATAAATTCATTAATTAAGTAAATTCTATTCTCACTAATCAGGAGCACGGACAGTGTTGGGCTTTGTGTTGCGTTTTGTTTGGTTGGCATCTTGGACGGGTGTGGCCAATGACAGACGGCACCCTTTTTGATGACTTTCCCGCCATAGGACAATAATAAATATTTCAATACATTTTCTAACATTACAGATACACTATTTTTGCCATATGACTTCAACATTGTTTTTTTTTTTTTTTTTGCCATTATCTTTCAGAAAAAAAAATTGTTAAGCCAACTGAGCCTAAATAGTTACACCTCTATCTAGCCACGTGGACGCCTCTTTAACAAGTTGGACCCCACATATATCCTCTTTAGTTATACTCTCCATTATTCTAGTCCGCCCAGGGACTGACCTACCTACCTGGACTAGAGGTCAGAGAGGGGGGGCTCAGGAGTGTATGGAGATTTCCAGAGAAATGCCTGAGGTTAGTTTGTTTTTGCGTTCAGTGACTTTCAAATTGGACGAAAATCCTGAGCGTTTTTCCATAACATCGAGATCAGAGTAGGACAGAAGGATAGGTGCCTATGAAATGGCGGAGTCCTGGTTTTTCCTGGTGTTGAAAAATACACTGAAGCTCTCTTACAACTTTAATTGAACCTCTTTGAATGGATCAGTTAATATAGGAGAATGGAGTGTGTCTGATAACAACTGAATAGGTAATGAAGGGATGATGGCAATACACGTGTCAACAGGTTTGTTGTTTTACCAGGTTTTTTATGACGTTTTTCGGGCTTTTTCTTGGAGCAACAAACCGAACGAGGCAACATGAATGTAATGGCGAGATACAGGAAACCCTTTCTAGTCATAAATGTATGAAGGACTGCCAGAACCCAAAACTCACTGGCGAATGTGTAGCAAAAGCTTTGATAGCTTTTGTTTTATGTACAAATGCTCACCAGTGTGTTTGGCTCATCATGTGATAAATCAAAGCGCACCTATTTTTCTATTTTTTTCAGAAAATTTCCACCACCTTTTCGATCTTCTCTCTCAGCTGAAAATCGTTGTTCTGGATTCGCAGAGGAAAGAAGCCAAGCAAAAGTACAATGAATCCTTGAAAGCTTACGTTACTCGCTACTTTGGCAGGCCTCTGGAAAAACTCAACGTAAAGTTCTCTACTTCTGTATCAATGTTCTCGTTGTACAATGTTATGTCCCATCAATAATAGGTAGGTAAAACTTCATTAAACTGGCCACTTGAAGAACTCCTAACGCTAGTCTCCTGAAGCAGTAGTACTCACAGTCTCTTGAAACCTCCCATTTCTTTGGTTTTCTTTTGCGCTGTAGATAGCCAATAGAGCGCCCTCGCTGACTTTTCTCAAAAGTTCAACTGAAAACCTCAACACGATAGACGTCTCTGTTCTTCCACGTTATCATAACTATTTTCCTTGTGAGTCCACCAAGGTAGCGGACGGTTTGTGATTATTTTCGTAAGGAGAAAAAAACTGTTTTCTTCAAAATTGTACTCGTAGACATTTTCTCTCGCATTTTGCTTAAAAAAAAAAAAAAAAAAAAAAAAAAACAACTGGTTCCGTGTCTGTCTATCGATCTACTCGTACCTACTTGTCCGCGAATTCTTGCGACACCCACCCACCATTTGCATCCGTTTTCAATTAAATTGTCAGAGAAAGACAGTGCGGAATGGGCCATAGATGTTCCCCTATGAATCAGTAACAGCCTGTGCTTACGTATAAACGTAAAATCCACAAAACATTCATTTTTGACAATTCAATGGTCAGATTTTGCTCAAATTTGTGTGTTGATTTTGCACTCCACGATAGGTAGTTTTCTTCCATGATTTTTCAAAGTATGGGTCCCCTGTTACTTCACACTGGTCAAGGAGGTCCTGACCCGGCAAGAGGGACGCAATGACGTCACAGGGTCACAAACCATGAAAAATCGTAGAAAGAAAACAACTTTTCGTGGGAGAGTGTGGTTGGAACTTATCCAAATTCATAGGATAGAATCTACTTTGATTTAAAAATATAAAATAAACACGTGGGTTTCTCTCATTTCATCGTTCAGATCAATTGCAGCTGACAAATATTTGAATGACCCTTGATGAGTTTGGTACTGGCTCATATCATTTTATCTCACTTCAATTATCTATGCAATTAGGGTGTGTATGTGTGAAGGTATAATTTGGCAGTTCTTGAGCCATTATCCACGATTACATTGGTCCTACCGTGATGAACTTTATAGAGCAGGTACCCTACCACCATCTAGGAGCCAATCCGCACAGTCCCTGAAAATTCCACCATTATAAATGAAGTATAGTTTAAGAGCTTTTCCCGACCTGTATTGTAATATTATTATTCAGCCCGACACAGAACCATTCATTGTATACCGAACTGAAAATATGGTCCTTGCGTTACAGCTGTTTTTCGAAGGGGTCCAAGCCAAAGTTGGACAAGGAGTGAAGGAGTCTGAGATCAGCTATCAAATGGCTTTCAGCAAGCAGGAACTGCGCAAAGTTATCAAGGAGTATCCGGGGAAGGAAGTCAAACGAGGTTTAGACCACCTGTACAAGAAAGTTGAGAAACACCTCAGCGAAGAGGAAAATTTACTGCAGGCCAGTTGACCACTACCAGTGTACTTTTGGATTAAATTAGATTATATTCAGATCTTATGAGGGCTCCCCTTCTCCTCTCCCACACTGAAATGGTTCAGAGCCAACCGTGTGGCCAACTTGGAATAAGTCCACTCCCGCTGATAGTCCAACCACGATGACGTTACCTGAGCTAGCTTGTGGCAGAATCTGTTACTACATCTGATTTTTATTCCAATTTTTCAACATTTCAATTGTTTTTGAATGTTCAAACAACCTACACCTGAGGCTCTGGTTTGGCCGATTGTAGATATACCTATCTACTGGCAGAACATGGAAAAAAATATGAACCCAAGTTAGCAGGGATAACGTCACTCTGGTTGTCCTATACGATTTCCTATGGTTCCTGAATCCCAAAGATTCTGAATTATTCTTCTTCAAGAACTGGATAATCAAATAAGTGGTGAGAAGCTGATTCCCCTCGCAAATAGTTCTAATTCAGCCAGGCATCTCCTCCCACAGGTGTCACCTTCCCAACCTTCGTCACTTCACGTTTTTCCAATTCCTCCCGTGTTCTTGCATCACCTCTCATTCTTCAAGGGGGTTTTGACCGTGCATTCTCTAACGAGTTTGAATGGCGCCCGTTCTTTCAATGCTGCCTGTGCCTGGCTAACTTAGAAAGTTTGTACTTAGATATTTATGGTCCTTAAATCTGGCACCCTCCGTTCAAGCTCATTCATACTTCATACTAGGGTACGAGCAGAGTGCAGGATGAAAGAGCGAAGAGCAACGATGAAAGCGTCGAAAACAAACAGTGTACTTTGAATGGGGGCGCGCAGAGTGGAAGCGTGCCCAATGAACGAGCTGTGCGTCCAATGAAAGAGCAAAGCGGCGAAACTAAACCGGTTTGACTTCTCTGCTCCCACGCGCTGTTCACCATCGCTATTCCCTCACTAATTTTATTTTATTCACTAAAATTCCCCCAATAAAAAGAAAACGGAGTTAAATAGAAAAAACGTAGTCTATTTCCACGAAAATAATGAGTTACAAAGTTAAATCGATTTCGACGGTTAGGCCATCATCAGTAACAAACAATTACTCCGTCGTCGTAACTTCGTCGCGAGTGATTTAGTTCGTAAAATTCCCCCCTTCTCCCGCGCAAAAATGAATGTGGATTTGGTGGGTGATTCTTATAGGAAATTTCACGCTGATTCCGAATATACCATGTTCCTATGTTTAAGATGGTAATTTACACCAAAAACCTCAAACGACTCGTTTTTTAAAGCGATTTTTGACTACATTTTCAAAATTTTAACCCTTGGAGTACTCCAAAAATTCTGGCCAACGAACTTAACCTTTCTTTTGATATTGAAATTTTGAAATTTTTTCAGATTTTTAACTCGATTCCTCGGTCAGATATCGTCTGGAATGACACACACACTCACTCACTCATTGTGTCCATTGCTTACCACTGAAACTGCTGGAGAAAGGAGAGAGAACGAACTCATCCTTGACTCTTTGCTCCCCCACTCTGAGAGGGCCAACTCTTTGCTCTCTGCATGCACTCTTTCCTCATTCATCGCTGCTTTGTTCTCTGCTCGTACCCTTAAGAGTTCCTAGGAGTGCTTTTTGAGATACGAATTTTCAAATTGTGGACTGTCATATCGTATGCAACACCATCTGCCCATGTGCCACCAGTTACGAATTTCCGTATCAAGATACGACATTCTATCTCACGAAAACTTCGTAAAGATACGGCACTTTGGAAAGTTTCTATCAGTGACGTCATTCGTGTCAGGAAAACCTTCCCACGCTGGTCGTTTGGCAGACAATAAACGGAGATTGAATGAATTCGTCCATGATGAAAACTGTCTCTTTAGGTTACGGCACAAAATTCACGATTTACAGCGAAAAATTTAATACAATAAGTAATCCAACCCATCATCACAAGAAACATGTTGGGATACGAAATTTGACAAGGTTAGCTTCTGCTTTGCTCGCCTGAGCTAATTCAATACGAATCTCTGTATTCCTCGGGGATCTCCTAGGAACCCTCTACTACAAGTATATGTATGCTTTTGGGATTGGAAGAGATCGTTATTGTGAAGTACCTATATATTTGTTAGTATTCCTTGTTTGAGGGCCTTACAATATAATTCTTAATGTTTACTTCTGTCATGCTCAGGTCGTCTGGCGAGCAATGCAGGAAGAATTCATCCAACAATACAAGTACATAGAAGACTTGATCCAAAGGTGCTACCCTGGTGCCATGATCTCCCTAGAGTTCTCCATTGAAGACATACTCCAGTTTTTCTCTGAAATCGCCAGATCACACTAAGAACAAACTCAGACAACCTGTGATTTATGTTACTAACATTCATCAAGAGTTTATTTATTGTTATGGATATTATATTAATTTTTCGGTTTTTTGTAATTCAAATCACAAAAGCCGTGTTCGGTTTATCGAACCGTCTCAGCCGAACATGCCTTTAGAATCACGAATATATCATCATCGCCACATAGTAAATCGGACAGCTGAGTGAAGTACTCGTAGACGACGTAATTGTAAATAAATTAAATAGCTGTCTCTTATATTGACTTAACGTCATTATTATTTCATTAATTCATCGTCGTATTTTTTTAAACATGTAGTAAAACTATTTATCAAACCGAATTTGTGTAATTTTATTTCAATAAGTCAGTGCCTACCTATAATATCCCTTAGTTACCTACTTAATCCATGGATTACCATTACCAGATGTTCGGATATTGATCGTATTCCCCACTTTGTCCCAAACAGCTTCTTTGACTGGCTTTGAAAGAAATGATCGAAGAGTTGTCTTCAACCTTTCATTTATTGATAATAGGTATTGGTGAATAGTTTACAACAGCATTGAAACAATTATAACTAGGGCTTTTCATATTAGACGGTATTGCTAAATGGATATCACTGGCATTGAAAGCGGCTTCTTATTCCTTGAGAGATGGTGGAGAGTAGTTGAGGTAAACCAACCCTGAGGCTTTAGCCTGTAACCAATAAAATATTCACAGTAAGTAAGTAAATAATACATACATAATTTTTTTCAAGTTAAAGAGGTGGTAACATAGTGAATTGGACAAGGCCCTGAAAATAGGCCTTCTGAAGAAGAAGAAGAAGGAAGCTCCATCTAGGTTGAGTTTTTGAGTAGGCCTCTACGTTCATGCTATCTAACTACCAACCTTACAAACTTTCTAGTTATGTACCCTCAAATCCGCCTAACATTGCTACCATCGATTTTAGGTGTTCTAGGGGTGGAATTCATAGTCGTAACTTAAGGCGAAATGTCCCTCATTTTAGTGAGAAATTTGTTCGATAGATGGCTGTACTATCGGGGGCAAAATTAATTTCCGTTTTTCTCCGGAACGGGTGGACCGATTTTCATTCTGCAAAGCTTTTTGTGTATGGTATCATCAAACTTGGGTTTGTACATTCAGTTTCGATTTTTTTTAAATTGCCTTCCATGATGCGCAAAATTTTGTTTGCTCAAATTTGAACAGTTTTTGAAATGTCAGGTATCCATGACAGAGTTTTGCTAGCAGAATCCAAATCAATTTCCAGATTCAAATCGGATTAATAAATCGATCGGCATGTTGGAACTACGAATTACAATAGAGACAAAATTAATGAGGGGGCAACTCTTTACCTGCCCGGTGCACGATTGCCGCTTCTCTCCCCACCTGTCCCCAATATTTTCCAGCTCATGGTTACTCCTACCAAATGTTTCTGAGCAGGAGAGAAGTCTTGATTTTAATTTTCCTTGTACCTCGTCTTTGAAGAACTTTCTTGGATAGAACAGATCACTTCACTTACCTTGATCCTAGTTTTTCAGTATATCACGGATCATATACCTTATTTTTTGCTCCCTCGATGGGTTGCGACTTTATAGGTATTATGACATACTTGTCTAAAAACCTTAGGAATAACAAATTACTACTGACCTACAAACCTAAGAACTGAAAAACCAACCTAACTTATTTTCATCGATTTTTATTTTTTATTTACAATAGATAATATTCTTATAGGAAATCTAATAGGATGTCTATGGAAACGAATTTCAAGAATATAGTCGACATCGTTTGTACAACAAACCTGGTCCCATTGCAGCAATTACTTAATAATTTTCTCCAAAAATTCGCTGACAGTACTGTTACGGGTTAACTTGTTACGATTGGGACTGTGGGGGTGAATTGAATTAATAACACTTGTATAGTACTTGAAGAGGCTCTATTACTTTCATAACTGGGGACAGGGATAGGAGGTCGCCGCGGGGCGCGGTCTAATACATCGCGGGTCTGCTGGTAGGAATCGACTGAAGAGGGATTGCAACGCAGTGCCGGGAGCAGGGCATTTCGCTGATGTAGCGAAATGCTCCCTCCTTATTCAGGCCACTCCGTAACAGTACAAAGGTACGATAACTTCTGTCACGTTGAACAACAATAGCTTCCCCTAACTATAGGGTAACTTGTACGAATACTTATTTATACTCGTAAGGTAGGTAAGTTCCTATGTCTCCATACTCTGATAAAAATAGTTATATCCCCAAGAATACCATCTGGATCAGACTACAATTATATCAAAGTTTCCTGTCTCAAATAATGGAATGTCGCTAGTAGCATAAATTATTAAATATGTTCAAATGTCGAATAAATAGGAAACGGACTTGCCAAAAGAATTCTTTCTGTTCTCAGCCTAAAACGAAGAATCAGTTCTTGCGGTCTCATTTTCAGTATTTTTCTCCTTTTTCCCCAGATGATAAGGATTGGACACATATTGTCACAAACATTTACTTACCTCCCCGAAGAATTTTTTTATTTTTATTTTCTAAAGCCAAACTCTTAATTAATTAAAGCCTACTCTTAATTTTGGGGAAAACCAAAACCCGAATTTCTGAGGGAGCCCAAAACCCTATTCATGGGTGCATGTACTGCAAGTAAAAAAGGTCAAGTTAGGGGTAGTTGAAACCTTACAAGGACAACTCTACGGTAAACCTTCATATTATATTTATGCCCATACATAGGACTGAGAAACTGTTCTTAGTTAATCGGGGCGGTATTCCCATTGTATACAGGTACATCCTGTACTATGACCTGTTACCTGGTAGGCACCTACCCATCATTAGAGTAATCTTGGGATCCTTGTCCCTTCATTGCTACGAGTTACTTGTGACTTCATTTGGATTACGCTTGTTACCCAGATTATCGCATGGTATTGTTATTGTAGATCCATTGTTGTCGTCAACCCTGTATTTGTAAACCCTGTACCTACTTGTCAAATTAGAGACCAGGACTCAACTTTATGTTGGTCGTTACCACACACATCATGGCTGTCAAAAACAGTGTGAAGCCTTTAGTACTATTCCTGCGATAAAAAAAAAACGCTGCAAATTATTACACAACGGTTTATCATTTTCTGTATAGACCGCCCATCTACAAAGATCCTATTGACATAAAATACCCACCTACCGCGAGGTTCACAATCATCTCTTGGCGACAATGAGTACCTTCTTGTAATTAATCGGAGAGTTGTATGATTTTTTTATTCTCAATGAAATTCAGTAACTAAGGAAGCTTCTGA
>JAEMON010000004.1:15100759-15118227 GCA_030264115.1 Lygus lineolaris
TGACCGTCAAGTGTTGATTGGTCTTGAGAATGCGTAGTGTCGAATTATTCGCTAGTATATTCGTAATTACGGGTATTACATTACCTTCAAATAATCAGTAGTCGATGTGCTTCGCCTTCGTTACACTCGTGTATATTTGCAATTAATACACAACTCGTTAAATATCAAAAGATATTTAGTAAAAAAGTAAGCTAGGCACCTATTTAAACCAGGTATTATTTCAAATGGACAACTAATATCAGAAACAACATTGAATTAATAATTGACAACGTAATCTTGTAAATACACAGGAGGTCTCACCTGCCTTCTTGTCCTAGTTCCCAAAGCGACCTCAGTCGAGCTCCCCTCCGCATCATGAGGCTTGGCAGTAGAAGTACTACTACATCAAGAGGCTTGCCAAGTAAGTATACTACTTGAGGGATCAGAGTCGCCACCATCAGCTGATTCCTCCTCTAAATTGAACACCCTCCTTCTTAGAAACCTTAGATTTTGCAGAAATGCTCTAGATGATTAATTCCCATCAAAATGAACAAAAGAAGAGCGAGGACCAGGACCCTCACTCACTAAAATTCCAGATTTCCAAACATTACGGTCAAAATTCTAAATTAGGACCCTATCACTAGGAAACAGCACAGAGAGATTTTTAGGGTTCCTATCATAGAAACATTTTTGAACTACAGCCCGACTAGTCAATTTGTCTTGAACATTTATTTATTTATTTACTTCAAAAAGTACAGAGGACCTGGGTCCCACCAAGCGTACTTACTAAAAAAGTAACAAGGAAACAGTAACAGGCGTTTTATTTTTTTACATTTTTAGTACTAATCAAACTAGAAAAAAAATAAAAATAAAATAAAATAAAAGAGAGACAGGTACTGGTGTAGTACGTAGGAATCGAGGTTGGAGTCCCAAAAAAGGGGGGGGGAGGGGAATTGAGTTTCTCTGTGTTCTAGGTGGCGGCAGCCAAGTGGAACCATGTGAAACCACGAGATGTCATGGATGGACACCTATCGGTGACAGGAGCTTCTCCCCAGTGTGAGTCACCTGGGAGGCGGGCTTCAGACCTCTAAACGGCCTGACTCTCTAGTCGCGCTGCATGGAGGAGAGCGTCCCTATGGAAGTATTGGAAGTCCACCAAGGCGGATGGCGACCTCCACACGCCTCTTTCCGTGCTCTTGCGGGGTGATGTCATGTCATGAAATGACCTCATTCCGTAAAATCGTCACGAGGGGTTAATAATTATTATAATATGGAGGAGTCAGAAAGTGAATGCCTCCCCATGGAAGAAGGATTTCCCATGGAAGAAGGAAGGCCTCCCGCATAGAATACACTGCTGCACAGAAGAAAGCGCGGGTATCCGAACTCGGACTGGAAACCAGCGAACCTGAACGAGTGGAACCCTCCAGCGTCCATCATCCGTGAGCCGGAGTCTAGGCCCATATGCAAGAACGCTCCTTTAACAAAAGGGCCGTCCCTTCCTTTTAACTTCGTTTAAACTTAGAAGGAAGCTAAAAGGAGCGTCCCTTTTAAAAACGGAATGCAGAGATCAACCTTAGCCGTAAAGGGAACCTTGCCGAGTAAAGGATCGTTTAAAGGTGGGTACACACCTGTAACAAACTGGCGTTCCGTACTCCGTACCGTACCACCGTTCCGAACAAATGGACGAACATGCATACGAACATTTCAGCGTTCTGTACATCGTTCCGTAACAAATTTGTTTACGGGAGGGCGATCGGTCCACGAGGAGTGTTCTTTTTGTTCTCGAACCATGGGGGCCACTGGATGCGTGTTTGGAAGAATGGAACAGGCGAACTTCGAGCCCGTCCACACGTGTTTCACCCCGTTCCGAACATCCCTTTGATGCGACGGGGAAAACCGCCAACCGAGCGATCGGGGCCCGTTCCGTTCTTTTCTTTGATCAAATACCGCCCCGTTCCTCTCGTTTGTTACGGTACGGAGTACAGAACGCCAGTTTGTGCATCAGCGCACGAGATTACGTCGTTGCGGCTTAATGTGAACCTGGCTTCACAGGTGTGTACCCACCTTAAAGGTGGACTTTCGCATGGAGCCGCCGCGGCTGCGGCCAGCGGCTAGGCGCCGCGGCGTCCAGACGCTCACTACTCCTTCAATGTATTTCAATTGAACCGATTTCGCACGAGCGTCTGGCGGCCGCGGCCGAATTTCCGGCCGCTGGGCGGCTGCGACTCGACTGCTAGGGGGACCAGTACAGACGCGCGCCGGCCGCGGCTGGGGTATACAAATCCCGCAATACGTCTATAATTTGTAGCTTAAATAATTACTCATTCATTTTTACAACACAGAATAACTTTCTTTGAATAAAAGTCACGTTTTCAACTGAGTTTTCAACCTTCATCCAACTCTGGATATCTGGGTCTGTCTATTCCGTACTTCGCAATTTTGAGCCAGAAAATTTGAAAATTACTTGGAAGTTACCTCAATGTCACGGCGACTTTCTCTCGTGCTGTAATGGGATGTGGCACCCAGCTTGTACTGGACTTAGTGAGGTCTTATTTTACGAAACTCGCAACATAATCAAATTGTTTGGAGTTGAGTCTGAAAAACTTGCGAAACATTTCTTCGTCGTTTCCCAAATGCAAGTTAATTAAGAAAGAATAAAACCCCTCCACTTCTCTCTGCTTGAACTATGGAGCAATTGGTCTTCTTTCCGTCATGAATAAATTTCGTCACCTTCTTCCTCTTCCAACAGTAACATAATCGCGAGTTTCCGTTTGGAGATGATGCTACTCGGAAACTGAATATCAAAAAAGTGCCATTCATGCAGCAGGAGTTGATCAGCGAATTTTCAGAGAATAATTTTACCGATTTGGTGGGTGATTCTTATAGGAAATTTCACGCTGATTCCGAATATATACCATTTGTTCCTATGTTTAAGATGGTAATTTACACCAAAAACTTCAAAACCCCGTTTTTGGCGATGTTTGACTCTAAATTTTCAAAATCCCCACCCTTAGAGTACTCCAAAAATCTTGGCCAACGATCTCATCCTTTCTTTTGATATTATTGACATTTTAACAACTTTTTGGATTTTTTATCTCGATTCCTCGGTCAAATCTCGTCTGTAGTGACAGTATATGCATATATGAAAAAGTTTTAAATTTCATGAATCGTTTTAGAATGGTTTGAAACGGATTCCCATGAAGAAAATGTAAATGAATTGCAAAAATTTTAGAGCCATTGCAATAGCTCCATTTTCTTCGAAAATTCGCTAAAACTAACTGCCTGGCGGCTGGCCGCGCCGCGTACTGCGAAAGTACCCTCTCCGGCGTCTGAACGCCGCGTCTAGCCGCAGCCTCGGCGGCTCCATGTGAAAGTCCACCTTAAGGGACAGTTAGCTGCAGTAGCTTCCCCCAGACCAACTTCAAGTTCAATCTTTCTCCTTATCAGTTGTTTGTGTTGATTTCGTTTTTGTTGCGCTATTTCAAAAAGTTTTCATCTTGAACAGTCAAGAGAAAGCTTACCTATTCATTGTGAAAATGAGTGAAAGCATGCAGGCGTTTTGAAGTAAAAGAAACTGATTACCTCAGGAAGTTAGTCCTGGAGAAAAAAAGTAGTAGAAAATAAGCAGTCGGATGCTCTCTCCAATTCATCAAAGAAGGCAGCATGGGAGGAGATTACAACAAAATCACAGAGTAACGGAGACAACTTAGACCATTTGAACAACGAGGAATCTGCTCATATGTAAGTCATAAATAATTATTATTATTGCTAGTGGGTCCTAAATTTTGAGAACACGACTCGCGTTCAGTTGTTTCGTTCTATCAGAGTGGAACGAGAGCTTGTCAAAAAAAGTCCCATTCATGCAACATGAGTTGAGGAGCGAATTTTCAAAGAAGCATTTTAACCGATTTGGTGGGTGATTCTTATAGGAAATTGATTCCGAATCAGTCATGTTTAAGTTCATGCTTATGTTCCGTATCATTTTTTTTTTTTTTTTTTTTTTTTTTTTTTTCAATATTCTTTATTGCACCAAGTATTACTTATTAACAATATTATTTTGAAAATATGGACTTCCGTATCATGTGTTCATGTTTATGTTCCTATGTTGAAGATGGTAATTTAGACAAAAACCTCAACGCGTTTTTTTTTAAAGCGATTTTTGAATCATAATTTGAGGATTTTCAAAATTTGAACTCTTTGAGTACTCCAGAAATTCTGGCCAACGAACTCATTCTTCCTTTTGATAATATTGCCATTTTGAAATTTTTTCAGATTTTTAGCTCGATTCCAGGGTCAGATGTCGTCTAGAGTGATAAATATACAGGGTGTCTCACTTTTGGTTGCACCACCTGCTAGGGTTCGATTCTACAGGTCATTTCCATCAAAAAGTGTCTCGTAGAGTTTTTTTTTAAACCCCTTATTTTTCGAGTTATTTCAATTTTAAGATTATGTTTTTTCTTTAGACTTTTCATCACTAAAACAGCCATAACTCCCTTAATTTACAGTATAAAATTGAAAATAAACATACCATTGAAAAGAGCGTTAAATTTCCTATTTCCTTTATGGAAAACCACAGTTTTTTTCAGTAGACGAAATGGGTGAAAAATGAACTTGAAGAGGAAAAATTGCCAAATCTTGAAAATCACCACTTTCTTTCAATCGCTCATAGGTCCCTGCCATCTAGCATAGACTCCCCCCACATTTCAACACAATAATTAATTCGAAAATATCTCATTGAACTTTGAACTACATATCTATCATGTTCACTACCTAAAACCATCTCCTTGAAGCTAAAAGGGAGCTATAAGGTACTTCGCGACCAGCCTTACAACTAAAGGAAGGCTCCTTCAAATTAAAAGGCTTCCTTAAAATTCCAGACCGATTTAAGGTATGGAAGATTAACGAAGGCGTTGAGGAAGATCTCTGAATTAGAAATTCGCGAAAGGAAAGTAAAAGGGACGTCCCTTTAGATTAAGGAAGCTGTAAGGGAGTCCTCTGCTTCGGAACTTGGATAAAAGGATTCCTAAAGGCTCCCTTAAGGAGACCTTTTATTAAAGGAGCGTTTTTGCATACGGGCCTTAGTCCATCTCTCGTAATACTGGATTCCCAGTCCTGGATTTTGTTTCGTCTGGCTTCATGTAGTTTGCAAAGCTCCAACAGTCTATTCAGGAGTCGTTGAACTTCGGCAACTATGCGGTCACGAATCATTTTGTTCCTCTCAGCGAATACAGGATGCTGCAGCTGACTTCAATTGAGTGATGAACTTAAATAAGGGCTGTCCAGCAATGACATCCTCAAACTTGTTGAGGACAGAAGCCTTGGTCTGCCAAGGTGTGGCACTTTCCTTACCATCTTCCAAAGAAAAAGTACTCGTAGCCTCAGTAAGAGCATCAGCAAGGAGTGTGTTGTAAACATGAACACCTTTTGTGAGCAGCATGCCAATTTTAGTTTCGTCACCATCTTTCTTCCTTTTACTGGCAATGAGGAACATTCTGAAGTTCTGCAACCAGTCGTCCCATTCTTTTTTGAGGTTGCTGGCATCAAAGTAGAACGGGCAAGGAGGTTGTGCACGTTGCAGTCATTGGATGGCAATTACCTCTTCTGGAGGAATGTCGCAAATCAGTTAGTCACACTCCGCGGACTGATCACACCTGATACCATGTAACGATGTGTGAATAATGGAACACCAACAACTTGTTAAAACTTAATTTATTAATTTAGTAAAACTCCTGGAGTACCTACATGCGTCATGAAAAACAGAATGAAAACTTGCCCGCCAAAAACACACACCGAAAACGAGGGAAAAGCCCAATGCTGCCAACATAAATTCACAAAATATACAACATCAAATAAATACATACTTCACTTTACAAAAATGCAACTTCTCTTGATCATGATTCATATCCTTTCAAGAAAAAATGCTAGGCTAATAATAATTTATAATCACCAAGCCTTCACGTGGTTTTGCAGTATTTTGGTTGAATCAACAAACTGTTTCTGGTTCTCTCAATAGCTCGTAAATTCCTTCAGGACTGGTATTGCGATCCTATTACAAATGTAAAGACATCGTACTTGAAAAACGTCTGTCAATGGACACCTGTAGCTGTAATTCCCAGCTTTTCACTGGAACATTTTCTCTAGTTGTTGTGCTCAAGGCCATTTTGGTTGTTCACTGGAGCCTCTACTGTGTGGCAAGTAGCCGAATCTTAACTCACTGTAAGTTGATCGAGGTAGGTTACCTACTTACGTTTTGGCAAAATTTGTAGCAACTTCGATGTGAAGGTAGTAAAAACAAACATTTGACTGTTTTGTTATCGACTGTTGTTTTATTTATCCATTTTTTTTTTTTTTTTTTCAACCTATAAAACTGAAGCAATCTTAGCTTCCAGAATTTCAGAGGTAGGCAATTGTTTAACAGTTCTAATTTGTGATCTAAAATAAAGTTTCCCCACTCTAACTTTTGTCCAATAAGTAATTATATCCCATGTAGTGTACATTGAACAAGGGGTTGGAATACTTTGGACAATCATAATTTTAATATTTTATGACTTGTGTATTGAAAAAGTTCCATTCATGCAGCATGAGTTGGTGAGCGAATTTTCAAAGAATAATTTTAACCGCTTTGGTCTAACATCTTGTACCAGTGTTATTTATTAAAATATTGAAAAGAAAAAATGATATGAAAAAATCAGGAGACACTGCTGTGCTGTTTTCATATGGGCGCATAAAGTTTGCAAAACGAAAACGCGTGCGTGATTGAATTTGATTTGCTGATCAGGTTAACGCTCTTTATACGAGACGACTTTTGGATCAGGCTATCCTCTATGTTAAAATCTTGATTTCTACTCACTTTGCGGATCTGCATGTTGGGTTCTCGTAGGCTGAGGCAGTGATAATTTATTAGAAATCAACCGACCAACGGGATGGTCGATTGCAATTATAGTATGTAGTGAAGAGAAAAGTATGACTTTTGCAGCGGGCTGGCTGACCGTGAATTCGAACCCAGTTCCAATATCTTTCTACTTTCCTCAGCCCACCTGAAGGTGAAAGGAAAGTATTGCGATCAGCAGAAAACCCAATTTCTGGAACACCACCTTTAACTGGTCCTAATCGACATCTAATCAATTTTCTCCACGTTTTGGAAAAGTGTATGTAAGTCCGTATGTATACATGTATGTGCATGGCGCGGGGTATGGTGTGGTAAGAGTGCCACGGAGCTGCTCAAGTTGGGCATATCAGCAGGTGTGCTCCATGGTATCACCACCCGCGTCCTGCTCGGCTCATATTTGAACTGGTGGTCATTTTATAGGGGCACTCCCTCTCTCCCTCCCCCACCCTCTTCTGCATCCCTCCCCAGTTTATTTATTTAGTTATTTTTTTCTTAATGGCGTGCCCTCTCCGTCTTTGAGGGGAGTTTATTTTAAAAAAAACTGTATGTATGTGTATGAACACGATTGCGGCCCCAACGAAAATGATAAAAAAAATTCTGATTTCGAGGGTTGGTTTCTACATGTCTACGGATGAGACACTAAGAATTTCAGCCCTCCAGGTCAATTATTAGGGGGAGAAAATATTCCAAATAGGTGAAAAAACGTCGTTTTTAGCCCATTTTTTAGCTTTTCTCCCAAACTACTCTAACGATTTTGATGAAATTCACAGGGCTTACTCTTCTAACAAGTAGACACAAGTTCCAATACCCCTCATCTGCACAAAAGTAGATTGAGGGCCGAAATCAGCGTTAAACCCCCCAAAATAGCCATTTTCAGGTTTCTACAGGTGAGGAAAGTAGTGTGAAGCCTCGCACCAGAGTTTTAAATATGCGGAGATTTAAAAATGAATTCATCAATTCCTTAATTCCCCCCCCCTCCCCCCTCCTTTTTTTTAGATTAAAAATAATGATTGTAAATAGCCCAATGGTAGTAATATTCAAAAATAATCACTCAAATGTATCTATATTTAATTATAACGTTGTCGTAACATTGTAACTAAGTGACATCGCTTTTGCGTTCAACTAAAAGAGACTGAGAGAAATCGTAGGTTTGTGATAATTTTGTCGTAACACTTTTGAACTGCATGTCACAATTCACGCGCTCAATTGAAAAAGTAATATCGCACATTGTGCATGTTAAGAACACCTGTGTGAATGTTCAGTAAAACATAGGACTGTGCGTCACATTTGTTGCGTTTAAATAAACAAAAATCGAAAAAGTAATGTAACACGTTTGTTAAATTAAGAGCACCTTTGTGAAGTAATAAAACCCATCTGTGAAGTTAAGAACGCCTTTGTGGATTCTTAGAGAAAAATACGACTGTAGTTGTTTAAAAAACACCACAGGAATTAAAACAACGGATATTATCCTTGAATATTGTGACACATGAAAAGGACAAATAAAAAAATCAGAATTTGATTTGAGAATCAGCAATATGAAGAAGTTTTTTCGTTTATGACATTTTCACTGAAGTACCGTACTTGTAAAATCTCCTTGATTCGAGAGCGGTCGATTGTACAGTGTGTGAAACATCACTGAACCTTGAGACCATCCTGCCGCCGCAAAAATAGTGTCTAGTGGGCACTATTCTATAGCACTAGTCTCTACTGCTGCTGCTGATACAGCTACATGACGGGTAGAGTAAGCTGTAAAAAGCTTCACATCTATTCCTGCTAGCTGAAGGATTTCTTTTACCCATCTGGGCATTGTCGCAGTAGTAACTGGCCCATATGGTGGCCTAAGGGATAAAAACAAATAATGCGCGTGAAGATTTAGGTCTTTGATGATCTGTGTGTATCTGTTGATACATGTTGCTAGGTTTAGCAAGGGTGTAACACCCTCTGTCGGAATGACAATAGTAGGAGCCATTTGGCTTGGTCTTGAGGTTTTTAACGTCTCAAGAATAAAACTAGACACGTTGCTCTCTGAGAAATAAATATTTTTACGTTCAATTACTCTGATGTTTACAACCGTTGGCCTGTTGCCAATAATAATTGAGTGACCGTTCTTTTTTTTTTTTTTGTCAAGAATGGTAATGATTCATCTGACTGGGACCATGTAACCGCGTACCTTGCTCTAGGCGGGCGCATTTTATAAATACCCATCATAAACCTTTGTAAATTGCCTTCGTGAATCGTTGAAGGATCGTATCACGAGCCAAGTCTTCCTCCGTGAGGAAATACAAGGTAAAATGAGATCCATTTTGAATATGCTGATTATATTGATATCCATTTGATATTGATACATCATTTGATATTCATCTGGAAAATGTTGACTGATGGCAAAATGGTATCCGTATTATTATTGAATATAATGTAATTAGCTATATAGTATAATAGCTATACGATGTAATCGCTATAATAAGTAGGTATAATTTAATATGATGTAATTAACTTTCCATATGGTATAGCCTGGTATGGTGTTATTTATATCCATTCATCATTTGATTTTCAAATTGGAATATTTTGACTTATATTGATATCATGGCAAAAGTATATTCATTTTTTAGTACGTTGACTCATATAGATATCCGTATGATATTGATACATCATTAATTTGCTATCCATTTGGAATATGTTGGCTCATAGTGATATCATGGCAAAATAATATTCATGGCAAAATTATATTCCTGGCAAAATTAAATTCATTTTAAATATGTTGACTCATATAGATATTGATGTGATATTGATACCTCATTTGATATACATTTGGAGTATGGAATTTATTTGATATTGTAGGGGTCCGTTAGAGTACTTATATGTACTATACTCCTACTATTTGATATTAACTTATATGTAAGATAAGTTGAAAATAGAAAGAACTTGTTTCGTTGAATACCAAACTAGAACTGTAATATATTTTCGGGATCAACAGGTGAGGAAGTTATTATAAATATGGATGATTTCGGAATTTAGGAGTGGCCAAAAATGAACTTGAAATATTAACAACTGACGCCACAATATTATCTGTGATATGAAAATATGAATAAATGTGAATTGAATTTATGTGATAATAACACATCATACAGATTTTATGTAGATATATTATACTACCTATACCTTTTAGCACCAGATGTCAACCACATTTTGGCGAAAACCGTGTTCTGTGCCTTGGACCTAGAGCGCATCAACTGCCCAGAGGATGGAGCATGGACAAACTGGGGTCCTTGGGGAGAATGTCATGGAACATGTGGCCAAACTGGGCTCAGACATCGATACAGGACCTGCACAAATCCTACGCCTTCACGTAACGGCGAATTCTGCTCTGGTCCAAGTTCAGAGTCCAAGCTATGCCGTTTAAATGGTGATTCCACTTATGTTGACATATTAAGTAAAGCACATAAGCCTGTGTCCCAACAGAAATGGAGAATTTTATTTTAGATAATTATTTGCCATTTCCTCTCTATACTTCTGATTCATGCTTATTGTTTCACTGTTAGAAGTCAGGAAATAAGGGTATTTTTGTTGTAAATAAAGTCAGAAAATTTAAGAATTTGGATCCCGTAACAACCCCGCTAGGCGCAATATCTCTGTTAATAAGCTGACATAATAATTCTTATCCAGGATTTTCATGTTTCAGGATGCACGGTGTCCCAGTACAGGGAAGCTTCGCAATGCAACGACTTTCGTTTGGAACAGTTTGAAGTTCTCGATAGTGTACATGCCCTGTACCCTTCACTCGCCACAAGGTGTGTTGAAGCAGAATGTCACTATGAAATCGTGGAGAGAGTATTGGGAGATGATGCTGTAAGTTTTTATTATTATTTTCGTCATGATAAAACTAGTTCAATAAGGTGAAGATAGTACGATGGTCTAGGAAAGAGATAAGAAAGCAATTATATTATTAATATTATTTTCTAACTTCACCTTATCACGTTTTGAATTCTCGTTTTTTGCACTTTCTAATTTTGGAACTCCTATGTTAGAAGTAAATGACCTGGTAAATAAATCACCTTTTCATGAATAATGTCTGACTAGTACCTACCCTAGAAACATGCGAAGTTTAACCCAGCATTTATAAAACTGGTCCTTAATTGAGATCTCACATATTATGTGAAATATTTATAGGTATAGCTAACTATAGGCCAACTTGTTTCTTTTGCAGGATGAGTACTGGAATGCCCTCCACTGTGTGAAACATAATTCAGGATGTCCAGGTATCCATGCTGAATTTCAACTCCCTATGCAAGGAGATTGTTGTGACACTTATGGCAGAGTATTTTGACCCAATATAATGAACCGCTCTGTGCCCCGCTTCTGCCTCTCGTAGGACTGCCTCCTCAGTATCTAAATCAGTTTCCCAAGATGTTCGTTCTCTCCCGTTGTATGAATACTATTATCATTGAATCACGCCAGTTACCATTCACAAACATGATTCAGTTGAACCAACCATACTGGGTAATAAGAGGCTCGAGAAGAGGCTAGGATTTGCCCCCCAAAAAAATAAGTCTTGTTTGGGACACTAATAATAAAAACATGAATTTAAAATACCATACTGTATCTTCAGTACAAGCTAGTTTGGTGATTGATGCCACTTCTATTGCGAGTAAGTGGTACTGAAATGGGTTAAATTTGTTTCTCAAAGCTAACATCCATTTTTGATATTTCTAATTCAGTAATTTCTCTACATTCACATTACACCCCTAGGCTTTCCAGCCAGCCTGATTTTCAAACTCATAACCTACTTTTTTCAGAATACGGAGGCTGGAGCTCATGGACTATATACAGTGACTGCACAGCTTACTGTGGCCAAGGTCATCATGTTCAATGCAGAACCTGCACAAACCCAGTACCCGTTTCAGAAAAATATGGTTGCAGAGGAGAAAACTGTTCATTCAGCCCTTGTTCAGGATCTAAGTGTGACATCATGCTCCGTGAGTTTCTTTGACAACGACAACATTCCGTTACCGTTGTTTTCCTGCATGCCACTTTACATTGAGTGAAACTTTCTTCTCCTTCTTCCTTGCCTCCAGGAAGGCATGTCTAAAACGTCAAGTTCTCTAGCGAAACCTGTTTATTTAACAGACGAGTATACTGCGTTCGTTTAGTTTCATCATGATGTTTCGTCAAGATTTGAGTGAGCAGCAATTTCAGATGGACACTGGAACGAATGGAGTCCCTGGTCAGAATGCTCTGTTAGCTGCGGGCAAGGGCTTCAGGAGAGAAGACGAACTTGTGTTCATGGTAAACAATCTTCAGTTGAACCATTCATGCCTCATTCACACGAGCATACTTCACCTCTTCCCTTGTGTTACAACTACATGAGAAATAAGAGAAATTTGGATGCTGTCATTATATCACGTGATGTCTGTACTGGCCCCTACAAGGAACTGAGACCTTGTTACATAGCAGAATGCCCTGGTAAATATTGAGAGGGAGAGTGCATGTTGTATTTTTAGTATAACTGCTTATATTTCAACGAGAGAATCCCCAGAGTGTGAGCATGTATGATATAAAAAATATGTAATTTTAGGTACCCGAGGATTTTAGGTACTACTAGTGGGATGAAAGCAAGGTATATCAGAGTTAGACAGTAGCGATGTGTTGTATTTCCGCGAAAAAAGAGGGCTTTGGCCCCAGGTTACATTTGGTTTTTACTCGATAACGCGGCCTCTTGGGTAGAACGGTTACCAGTTGCTAGTTCTCCCCAGGCAAGAACGAGATTAAAGTTTGGGAGCGCCATGGTTGTCCCGAGAACATGGTGTCCCAAATAAGTGGGTTTCACTGTATTGAAATAAATGTACATGCAGTGTTTCTTGTGGGTACTACTGGGTAGATTCAAAGCTTGTCGATTAAGCACTAAAAGAGGGACGAGTTTGAAGACCACCAGTTTTCCTGCATTCTGAGAGCTCAAATAAGTTGTTTTTGAAAGCCAAAAATCGTTTCGAAAGGTTACTTGAAACGTCAGCAATGTTTTCAAAATAATAGGTTATATACTATTTAAAATAAAGATATAGTTGTGGGGGGTGGAAGAGGGTTCGTATTCCACGAAAGTAAGTACATATTGGAGTAGAATGTTTGCATGATTTCAGTTGATGGGGAGTGGTCTGAATGGGAGCCTTGGTCCCAATGTTCAACTGAATGCTCTCTGGGAATGCAATCAAGAAGCAGAGCTTGCAGTAGCCCTCCTCCCATGTATGGTGGTGAGACCTGTGTTGGTCCAGTGACATGGATCAGGCACTGCTTCAACGCACCTTGTTTGGGTAAGAGATCCAACTTGAACCCTCATGCATTAACCCAAGCTCAGTGCTTCTTTTCTAAACAAACCTTCCTTCCTTCTTCCTTTTTCGATGATTTATTAATGTTACTCCCACCACCTCTTAGAGTTTCTGCAACGTTTTGGAAGACCTGACGTAGATTTAGATTGAGATTACCCATGCCTTAGGGAGTAAAATTCAAGACGGTGCAAGCGTGACAACTTGTTCGTCAAGATTTGTCATCAAGGATGCGGTGAAAAGCTGGATTTACACTGGACTTAGCGAGTTGTAAGCTCTAACAATATTTACCCTCTTGGCAGATTTTATGCTGTGAAATTTCACAGTTCCAGAGGTTTTGTACGCTTGTAACCAGATTTCTTGTAACTGGTGCCGTTATCCATTGCATTTAGTGCTCTTTGACGTGGGGTAAATTCACTCTTCAAATCCTACAGAAACAAAAACCACACTCTCCCTGTTGCTAGGAATGGCCAATTTGACAAATGAAGGTTCTAAGAGTAATTTGAATAAGTCAAATACAAACCTCTACCTAAAGGTAGTCCCGAGAAAGTCCAACACGACCATCTTTTCCCATTTTCTGGTAAATAGTAAGATAGACAGGGGGGGTTAGGATTGGCAAGTTGACCTGATAGGAGACACTTTCTCATATACATGCTCATGCACGTTGCGATGGGTGGTAGTCGCTGGGTTGTGAGGGCTTCAAATTCGGTGGAGGGGGCGACCCAAACTGACACCAGTAAGTGCTTCAATCAAGCCAAGTAATGTCTGGTCGCTCTATAGCAGAAATACACAGGATGGGCCCAGTCTGGAACTGAGGTAAGGTGAGGCCAAGCTCAATCCCAGTGTCACTCGTACCAGTGTCCATTTTTTATTTGCAGAAGTAGATCATGGCTCAGCGTTCTTCCGAGGCGATGGAGCACTGAATTACTACAAAACGAGCTACCCGACTCGGTTGTTACATCTATACATCAGGTTTAAGCCCTCTGGGAAGAGAGGTGAACTCATGAGACGAGAGTCGGGACCTTGCTTGAAGAAGAGGGAATGCACATTTGTCAAACTCTATCTCAGTGCTGGTCACGTTGTGCTCAGGGCCACAGTCGGAGTTTGTCCTCTAGTTTTAGCTACGTACAGACCTATCACGGTGACTAACCATAAAAGATATGAGTAAGATAGAGGGAGTACATAGTGGGGTATGTGCAAGGGGCACGCCTGGAAATGATACTGGGAAGAACCCATAATGCCCAACCAGAGCAAAGGTAACCTGCAGTTACCGCTTCGTTCAAAGGTTCGAAGGGCATCAGATTTTAATTCGGCGTAAAAAATACTATAGGAATACCCATTTAGCGTGAAAACCACATAAAATCCTCTAGGTTTTTTTAGGCAACAAAAATCTTGGGTCAACAACTGGTGTAGTTTTTCAAAGAACCCAGACATAGTAGAGCGTGGCCATTTTACTGCTACCAGGCCTCTGCTGTACTCCCTCTATCCTACTCTTACTTCGATGTGACTAACACAATAATTTCAATAGACAATTTCATTGCATAAAATCATAAAAATTATTGTTGCATGAGTTCAATGGTATTATGAAATTTTTATAAAAATCCTTGTGTTCCAATAGTTTAAGAAAGTCAGGAAGTAGGAATCATTGATCAATGGTGTTCAAGATGAAAATTGACATACTCTGCCTAGTAGAAATGTACGTAAATGCCACAAAATATCCTCACGCCCAAGAAAATTTGAAATAAATGGTGTAAATTAAAAACCATGATCATGTTGATGTTTGTCAGGTTAGACAAAATGTCAACATGATTGTGAACGTAATTTACGTTAGTGCATGCTTAGAGCGCAGGTCGATAGAGGTTTAATGAAAAAAGGCCTTTTTCTTCCAAGCTTTTGGTTTTAGGCGTTTTAAGGTAGCTTTTAGGTAGGCGTTTTACTTTTAGGTAAGGTAGGCGTTTACTTTTAGGTATGTAGGCGTTTTCACAGTTTTCCTTACTAACTATGTGTGGTGATTGCCCACCTCTCCTCTCCCAGTCCACATAATGTCCTTTCAGTTGGGTGCTTCACCGGTAGCGGCATCCGGGCTCCATGTTTTTAAAGCTGGGCGTCCACTAGGCCGGTGGCGCGGTTTCCATTTTCTAGAAATTTAATGGAAAGTAAATGAGAGTCCATTCACTAGGTCAGCAGAGTCTGCCGCCCTGGGTACCTACTTCTTGAGGGCGTCGCGGTTTTGCTACAACCGCCCCTCAGACCTAGTGGACGGAGGTGGAGCGGAAGTTTCGAGTATTCTGTCTCTCAATATATACTTAGTTTAAATCAAATTGAAGAGCTCGAAAAATTTCACCTGGGACATTTTGAAATATTTCATGAACCTCCTGCTGTACATCAATTGACCAAGGAAGAGATGGTGGTATTTCGGTGAGTCAGTACGCCCTTGCAAACCCCTGACTTCCAATTTTCAGTTTCAGAATTTCGAGTACCTAGTTTCATCACAAAACAGGTGGAAAGGTCCAGGCATGACGTCACGGTACCATCACCTTCTGCTTTGCCTCTCACAAATACGATTTGTCAACCAGTGGTCAACGATCAATTTGGTACTGTTTAAAAGTTGGGGCGGCCAATCCGATCCACTCTGTAGTGGACGGACCTCGTGATTTTGGCAGCGCGGCGTTTCCGACCTAGTGGACGCTCAGCTCAACAGGGAATACCAACTGGTATCTACTTTTATCTTGTTCCACTTTCCCCTCCAGTGTATTATACTCGTACACCAGAATTACCAGTGCAAAGTTCCCGGCCTGCTTATAGACTGTGGTTGTAGATTTCGTTATTATTATGGCATCTCTAATCAGAAAGCGAAAAATTATTCGAAATCCGTGGGTAGGTCTCTGTGACTCCGTGGGCGAAAAATGATTATTAAAAATCCGTGGGTAGGTATCCGTGGCTCCTCATTCCACCTAATCAATGTAGTTACAATCTATTCTCAGTTCTGATATCAAGCCCACTTTTCGTGCAATGCAGATCGGAACCTGGACCAAAGTGCTGGTCACTGTATCTAATTCAGGCGCAGCGTTGCGTATTGATGACAGTGAGTCTTACTACAGAGGTCAATTCAACTGTTGGGTGGCCTCGCCGAATTTTGACGGTGTGATGACCGTTGGCCAGGATTTCAGAGGCGAAATATCTAACCTGGTAGTCAACTACGTTCCAAGGTATCTCAAAGCAGGAAACGCCTCTAGAGTAAGTGCCACAGGAAAAATTAGCCATATTTTATCGAAAAAATATCAGTTTAATCATAAACATGGATTTTTAACGATTTTTATTGAACTGACTGAGGTATTGAAGAAGACACTGAGAGAGATGGTGTGAAATCAATTGTATTTACTAGGTAAGGAACCGCAGTAACTACAAGATAAAAGGATCACTGAGAGAACAAGCGTACGGAGCACACAGCTTACAACAACGTAATCGACCGAACCAATCGACAGTATCCTTAACCTTTTGAGTCCTAGCTTCGCATAAATGCGGACCTTCCTGTTGCTCGCCCCCGCCTGACTCCGCATATATCCAGACCATTCCCAGTGTAGCTCCTGGCCTATACAGTTTCGTTTTCTACGCACTTCCCATTCATTTTCTATGGTTTCATTCATCTTTCTGACAGCCTTGGTGGGTCATGTCCATGCTCAACACTTCTACCAACAGTGATATAACCCCACCCCTACACTTCCATAAGCGGTAAATTAAGACCGAAGGAATCGATAGTATACTTAACATCGATTATCTACCTCGCATACATCACATCGATAACAGGAATCGTTATGTTTGTGTTACTGGCGTCACTATTACACTTATTTCGAAATTTGTGAGAGAATTATGTATGAAATACGGTACGTGACGTAAGTAATAATATTATTATAGTATAGTCTATAATGAAGCTACTACTGATTTGTCCACCATGAAATTCATAGAGTACCACTCAGGAGTTAACCTGCACAATCCGTCGAACTCCATTGAAATGTTGTAAAATTTGGAAATGCCTGTACTAAGAATACACAGAAAAAGGTTTTTTTTTTTTTTTTTTTTTTTTTTTTTTTTTTTTTCCCACAACAGACACACGGGACGTAAAATTCGTATGTGAAACGGGATTTACAAGGGCATAAAATATAAAGTATTACTAGTGATACTAGTTTGTAAAGCATTGTGAAAGAGGGTCCAAAACGTCTTCCTTATTATGAAGCTATTTTCACGTTTCGCCAGTTTCCTTTTGTAATGACTGTAGCGGCCAAAGG
>JAEMON010000004.1:15140899-15151669 GCA_030264115.1 Lygus lineolaris
TTTTGAACAACCGGTTTTTGCGTTTTGGTTATACCAGTTTTATCGGTAATACCCGTTTTTACGGTAAAACCGGTATAACGGAAAACGCAAGAACTGGTTGTTCAAAAAATGAAAACCGGTAACCGGTTTTTAAAAAAATCGGTTACACGGTTATCCGCGCAGGCCTAAATCGTGAATGTGCTTTTCAAATGCAATGTCTATTTCAATGGGAAAATGAAACAAAAGGGGGTGCACGTTAGTGCGGCGGGAGTGAGAGTTATGGGCCGTCCAGGGGGTAATTTCACTTTCACTTGGGCCGTACCGAAAGGGTTAATGGTCCTAAGCAGTAATAATATTATAGTAAGAGTTCCAGTAAACTCTTCCGTAGCTGAGATTTACTCATTTTTGAGGAAATGTTGCGCTCTGTCCCTTGCCCCCTTAATTGTTCACTGCTACAGTCCTGTCACTGTAACTGTTGGAGCAGTGATGGAACGTCGCTGGACCATCACAACTCTTATCAAAAATACTGCTTAGGTGCTAACAGTGGCAAGTGGATGTTGTTTAAAATCACAGGGGTCATCCGTACAAATAGCACCCATTCGCCATTATGTGAGGTCTCTGTTCCCCCTGACTCCATCCCTTCCGTAATGCTTTGATAATCACACCAAGGGGCACACTTCATGGATCCCTTCAGGAAGGCTCAAAATTGAAACACGGATAAATTACTATTCTTTGTAGATTGCCAGAACCCAGAATCGACAGGATATTGCTTCCACTTGGGATCAGACAATATCCCTCCCTTTACATTTTTCTTCCTTATCTTTGAATAAACCACCTGCCCATTGTAATGGCGTTCGAGTACTGGTCACTACAATTTTTTTGCACCGTTGCGCAAATTACAAGAGTTGACAACTAGCAGCAGATTTAAAATTTAATGTGACAAACGTTTACTGCCATAACAATAAATCCTTCATTACACTTCCCACTTAACACATCTCTAGCACTCCAATGCTTGTATGATTGGTCCAAGTTCATTACACTCCAAAAGTTTGTAGAATAACTAAACTATCTTCACTGATTTATGAAGTATGGGATTGAAGGAAGAATATTAGTTTAGGGGTATTAATTTTGTTTGGACTCATGTATCATATTCCTTGGATTAACAATATGGACACAAGGATGCTTCGATTTTTCATGATCAGATATGAAAATAATATCCAAAAGCGGTATAAAATTAGAGCAGTTCAAGTTACTCTTTTAGGTAGGTAGTTCCTTATTAATTAATCTCTCATTTTTTTTACAGTTATGTACATAGAACATGCAGGCTTATTCAATGATAAAATACGAGGGCATTTTCAACGAGTTGAGTAATAATTTTCTTTCGATAAACTATTCAGCACCTTTAAAGCGACTTTTTTTTTCTTCCGTAACAGCAGAACGTTAGGCTTTCATTATACGGGCAGATCAAGTAGGAAGAAGGCGTAGGATGGAAGGAAGTAGTTTACGTTTCTGAAATTTCGAACCAGGGGTGATCCAAGACGTCTTCTGCCGAGAAACGGAGTTCAGGGTTGGACTGGAGCATGTGGGAGATGAGATCTTTTGCCAGTTCCGACACTTGATCCCAGTAGGGGGACGGGAAGCCGTATTGTCCGCTGAGGATGTCGTCGAAAAGTTCTTCCTGGTCGTTGTTGGCACTCACAAAAGGCGGGAACCCGCACAGCATGATGTAGAGGATGACGCCCATCGCCCACACGTCGATCTTGAAGGAAAATACATATACATTTTTCCAACGATCAACCTGAAGTGCAATGTAGCTGGTCCACGCATATAAGCTATGTATTAGACTATTTGGCCGTTAGTGGATCATCACAATTGTGCAAGTGATATTGGAATGAATAAAAGGTTTGTGCGGGACTGATTCAGAATCCAACCAAATTGAATCAATTTCAAAGGGAAAGCAATGAACGCTTCTCAAACTAGTTATGAATGGAGACCCTAGTGATAACTTCTGACGGTTACAACCTTTTCGAGATGTAGGTAAAACCTATGTTTCAAACTCTAGTAAGCACCTGGTTCTTTAACCGTTTCAATTTTTCCAAAGAAAGAAACAAGCTTATTATTTTCTAGGGGAGTTTTTTAGGAGTAGTTCAGTCAGGAACTAGCCACCTCTAAAAGCAAAGTATGTAAGAGGGATAGAGATGGCACATCACCATCAGCCAATGGAAGCTTCTGAAGCTGTAATCCCTAAAAGGCGGAGCCAAGAATCATGTTGCAGGAGGGTAACCTCCAACACTGTTGTAATACTCATCTCAAGTATGACCTCCATTGACGCTGTTGGGATATCCTAAGTGCATTACGTTTTTTTTTTTTTTTTTAATATTCTAATTTGAATGTAATGGTACCACGCAGGCTATGCATAACTAATCAATTTCAAGTGGAAGTTATTAAAAATGATTCAAGTTGGATTTTTGATAGTAGTGTTTGAGTGGAGTTTTGATTTTTGGTAGTACAAGCCGTGGATAGTCTAATATCGATGCTCAAACAGCGATACTAGTTATTTGGGGTTTTGCGGGTTATTTACTGAAATGAAATGATAGGCAGAACAACCAAGTGATATCCACATTCTTCCGGACTTGTGAGATGGCTCCTTGTTGATTAACATAATTTAACCTATAGTCTAGAAGGCTGAGGGTTACAACGTTGCACTCTCCTCAGAGAGGACTGACATGGCTGTTCCTCCTACCATCCCAGCTCTTCATTAGCACAAAACCACTTTGTCCCTGGGGCAGACCAAATAACGTCAGTTCCGCCATCCCATAGTATCGATACTAGTAGAAATTGCAATTCCATTGGCTACCTCTGGGGGGGGGGGGGGGGTTTCTAAGCTAAACACCTGTTGTGTTTTCTACAACTTCAGCCCTTCGTAAACGCCGCCATGTTTTGAGTGCAAGATTTTCTCTAACAAATGGGGCTGGTATACCAAATTTCATTAATTTTTTGGTCCATGGTAACTAAGCAAAGAGCTAAGCAATGTGTCAAGATGAGGTTAGGCGACTGAATCAAACGTTCTTTAAATATTATCGTTTACTGGCGATAGTTTTTGCGTTTGTATTGAGTTATTAATGTTGTAATACATCAAGTTGTGGTAATTTTCAGTGATATGATTATAAAAATCATCGTGTGTTCTTACTTTCTCCTTTACATTTGCATTCGATACATTGTTTCCAATTGATACTACGAGTACCAAGGGCTATCTGTTGATAGTGTTTTGAGCCAAATTTCTCACAACTCTTGTTACAACAGTCGTTCCGCCCGTCAACGGTCGTTTTCAAGAGTTGTGATAACTTCAACGTAAATGAACACCCTCCCTGGTCTATGCCCTGAAGAGGCAGAGGGTGGAGTCCTTGGTCCCTTCTTCCCTCTCCTTGTTACACTTTTTCTATCCTTCTTCTAAACTCTTTGGGGTAGAGAGTCTTAAGTTGTGCCTGATCAGAAACAGCAGTTTTGAATGTTGAACTCCCACAACATTCACAAAGTATATGGCTCTAAATTACTTTCTGCGAACTACTGTGGGCTCTGGAGCTTAGCAAACATTAAAGGGACGCTCATAAAATTAGTACTGAAATTTTACTGTTTCAAACAAGCAAACTAATAAGTAGAATAAGGCACTCACCTCTAAACCATATCCCGTCTCTGTCAGGATTTCTGGAGCAACGTAGGTGGGGGTACCACAAACAGTTAAAAGTGGTTCGTTGACAACTTGAGCCAAACCAAAGTCTCCAACTTTCAAAAACTTAAGTCTATCTCCATCCATTTCGACCTGAAAAATGGATGGATTTTTAATATCTGAAGAATAAAAGTATCCTCCAATATTGATGTTGGTTGAAACCAACTAAATATAGGAACTTGTTTCCAAAAAGTACCTACCAAATCCATTTAGGTGAAATGTGATAAAAAACATGCAGACAATGGAATGGTTGAAAAGTTGAGAAAATAATAGCTAAGTACTGTTGCCTTGAAACAGTGAAAGCTATGTGTTCTTCAATATGGGATATAAATTACTTTTTGAAACGAAACAGATGAAGATTCGGTTTCAGCCTTTTCGTTACTCGCGCGCCTTTGAGTTGCAAAGGTCGAACCACCTTCAACCTCCAGCGCCCCCCGCAGTCGGAACATTTTTCAACCCTTCATGACACGATGGTAGAAGGACAGTCGTTCCGCCATCTATTGGGAAGCTTTAGAACTAATACGATGATGGATAATATAAAGAAGAAGACTTCCATGGATATATATTTCTCCACTCCCACAAGAAGTCCTTGGAGAGTAGTTAGTTCAACTAAAGATAGATGGCGTAAGAACCCAATAAAGCAGGCCTCGGCCCCAGATTACATCTAATTTTTACGCGATATCGTGGGCATGGGAGCGAAAGGGTTAATGGTTTTCTTTTTAGTTTTGACTATTATGCCCATGTGCAGCTACTATCTTCAGTCCAATTGCAGCAAAATTTACGTATGACTTATGGTGTTCAAGGGATTTTATGTTTGCTTATGCTCATCCCCAAATGCCGTTAGTATGGAACAAACCTTATAACCTAGCTGGTTGTTTGGCAAGTAGAAGGAAACTTACCAGGAGATTTTCAGGTTTGATATCTCTGTGGACGATTCTGTGGTCGTGAAGATAAGCTAGAGCTGATGCAAGATTTTGAGTCATCACTTGGGCGTCGGATTCGGGGAATTTGACTGCCCTCGAAATCGCGTCGAACAAATCTCCTCCCTGGGGAAACAAATGCTCTAATAACACGTATCACAATGAAGAAATCTTGGTAGGTATATAAAAATCTGTTCTACAGGATCTTGGATCGGATTGAAAGGAATCAGTAGTATTCATCCTATAAAATGAGTCCAATGAGAAGGTATAAAACTACTAAACTGCTAGGAATGATGAAAAACGCTAATGAGCGAGGGGGTAAAACAGACACAGAGAAGTAACGGATCACTATTACTTCCTGCGCTTCTCAATGTCAGAAAATGATACTTTGTATTTCCTACCTTACATTACACAATTAATACTTCTTCCTTCACTGAGTAGGTCTCACAGTAACTTGAACTGAAAACTCCCAACGAAACATCTTATTTCTAGATCCACTGGAATCCCATTCCAATCCAATCAACAGCTCACCTTCACCAATTCCATAACAAGGTAGAGTTCAGCCACAGTGTCGTGTTCCGCTACCAGTTGTATGATGTTGGGATGCTTCACCACTCGCAGAATCGCTACTTCATTCTCTATCATGTGTTCTTTGCCCACACACTTGGATTTATCTATTATTTTTAGCGCAAATTCTAAATTCTTTGTCCTGAAACACGTACATACATCATCGTAGTAAGCATCGTCGTAATCAGTCAGAGGATCCCAAACTACTTTCATTCAAAATGTGCAACTTGTACAGCATGCATAGGAGGCTCGTACAGATACTTGGCATAGTTTTTGTCAGTACGCTTTATTTTCCTCAGCCTAGGCTGTCCTAGACGTACGAGTTCAGCCATAATTTCTCTCATTAACCTTGGACTAACCTTTACACTTCAATATCAGTCCGAACAAAAGAAAACGTACTTGTCAACGCATTTTCTAACAACTGCGAAATTGCCATCTCCGATAATTTGTCCGACCGAATAGTTATTGAGCACTTTGGAAGAAATGTTGAGGGACGAGTCTTGTCTTTTCTGGACTTTTAAAGCTTTCGTTTTGTTTGGTAACTTGGGTAGGGCCCGTCCTGAAAAAGAAAGAATGCATTAATATATAAATGAATAATGATATTTAGAAAAAAGGAGTGTTTCAAAATGAGCGATAAAACCAAATTTTGTCAGATTCAATTTCATCAGTGAACTGAATTGATTGGTAGGATGAGTAAATGCAATTTTCGACAGGATTATATTGTCACAATTTATTGCTTCATACAAAGAACGTGGAAACTCATGAATGAGAGGATACAAAACCCTTAATCGTATTGATCTAAGCGCCTATCCTACTGAAGCAAGTTTTACTTAAAATTGATCATACAGCTCAATAAAAAAAGGAAGGTCAAGGTAATAGAAAAGCGGCAGTGAATCTGTAGGTTTTCGAGGTCGCTGAATCCGGGAATGCAAGCAGACTTCCTGGATTGGCTCGTATTTCTGAGTAATTTTTGTTTTTGTGGTTTAATAATAATAATTATATTACTGAATGTTATAGGAATGGTGTGGCTGAGGATTTGAAGGATGTGTCTTACTGTAACTCATATGTCTGCTCAATGTCTTCTCCAACATCCTTACAGCTTTGCTACTGCTGTGCGGTGCAGTGCTCGAGAAGTGGCTTGGGAAGGCAGCATTTCACTATGTCAAGCCCAGTCTGAGCGCCGCCCCATCCACATAGCCAAAGAGGTCCTTGAAGCATCACTACTTCTTTTGAGAACCTCTCAGGCAGATGCTAGAGGCTAGCTATCTGTGCTGTAAGCCACCCCTTTACGACACACTGCGGCCTCAACCAACGATCTGCCAGGCGCTCAGCCATCAACTTCACAAAAGCTGTCATTTGCGGCGCATAAAGAGCGTCGGTAGAGCAAACCAGAGGTGTAAATGACACATGACGCTGCTCACAAGCCTCCAGATATTTTCTTTTTTTATCCTGTTCAGTAGACTTGAGAACACTTGTGACCGACTGAGAGACATGAGACGGGGCCTCTGCGACACATCACGACACACTGGGCCCTTGCAGCCCAGGGCATAAACCAAGAGCCTCGGTGATGATGGGCTCTTTGATGCAATTTCCCCATGCGGTGGTCATGAGTTCGCCAAAGATGTCTCTAATTTCATTATGTTGTCGCGTGATCAGGCCTCCAGTTTCACAGCTGAGTGCGTGTTCCATAGTTGAATTAGAGCTACAACACCCATCGCAAGACGACGGCGTGCCCACTGTTCTACTTATATCGAATGGCTATTGGGTCCCTAAGCATGGCGATAAATCGAAGTTTTGTTTTTCCAATGGTGCTGCTGATGTGAGCTAACCTGAGGACCTACACTTGGAAATATTGAATACCGAACGTTCAATAGAACGATAGGAAAGATCAGCCAGTGTTCTATGCAGTAGTTCATTCAGTAGTAGTTCGTTCCGATTCTCCCTGGCTTCCTTCTTTGCTGCATGCGTTTGAGAGAAGTGCTCGCTCACATCTAGCTGACTGCCTGATTTCAGAGCCCTAATCAATTTATCTGATCCAGCCTTGGACGTTTCATAGGGCGGTTTGGCCATGTTTAGTGGATCTCCTATTGCCAAGCTGCCTTATGTTACTGGGACCAAGAACCAATCGCATTCCACATCGGAAGTTGAACTTCCCAAAACTGCTGGAATGAAGTCCGTATTGCTTCTTTCAAGGGCTGACACACCTCCTCAACGTCCCCTATAACCCTTTGGATAAATTGCCACTTGAATTGTAAGGACTTCGTGAATACTGATTGAGGCTTGGCTTGCCCTGCGACAGACAACTTCCTTATGATATCCACCCACCCTTTGATCTTGTCCTCAAGGTAGGATTTCTTCTCATCTTCATTTCCAGCTAACCCATCCAAAAAACGCTGCCTGGTGACCTTGATGCCCGAACCATCAAAGATTCTCTCTGCTTCGATTTTATCACGTGGGTGTACAACCAAAAAATATTTGCGTCCTTGTGGATAGTACCCATGATTTGGTCGAGTTATACGATACCCGATTTCTCTCACCATTCTCTCAGCTTGTGAAAATCGCCTTGGGCAGAACTATCATCAGCATGCACTGACAAATTTCAGAATCATGCAAGTGTTTAATGATGGGTAATGTCGAAATCCCATAGAACAACATTGCTAATGGGTCGCCTTGCGTTACAACTTCTCTACTCAGAATGTGTTCACTCGTTCCCCGAACTACCAGTTGCGGGGGCCCTTTATATGAGTTGAACAAGAACTTCACACACTTTGGCTACCGTTGTCTGGCTTCCCAAAGGGCTGCAATGGGATTCATTGAATGGGGAACTTGCATGCAAGGAATTTTGCATTTTGAACCTTAAAATTTGATTCAGCGCCTTCAAAACCCCCTGGTGCCAATTTTCAGCTTGAAATTACGGCTGGTTTGCCCATAAAATGGGTTGAAAGGGTGTGAGTGACGTCATATAGGTTCTGCAAAAGGGGGGCCCACCCAGGCAGGCGGGGGGTCGGTGACGTCAGTTGGATTCGAATTACAAGACCCATTTTCAGTAACTTTCAATCGGCGGATACCCCTCATATAGCACCTTTTTGGAAGGCCCTCATTAAGATCTTCCAAATTTTTATATAAAAAATAACCATGCAAGTTCCCCATTGAATGCATTCTTTGCGTCCACTAACAGGAGTCCCTTTCTGAATAATAGCTCATACAACTATTTTAGACTGTAAATACAAAAAACGTTTTGTATTACACGTTTTATATTTATACGCTATGTATGTATTTCCGCTTGCAACTATCATACTTCATATTTTGGGGGTGCTGAAACCAAATATGAACTTGGATTGTGACTATCTAAGATTGTTATTAATGAAAAGGGGTTGTGAAACAGTTGAAAATAAAATAAACATCTCACAAAAACAATTCTTTTCTACATGTTTTATAGACTCAGAAAAACAAAAGCGTTGAAAGAACATCGGAGGTCATGTTTGATTTTTATATGAATTCCTTATTTTCAACTGTTTCGACCTCTTCACCCCAATTTTCGAAACTGCATGTGGAAAGGAAATGCCAAACAATGTCAATGTTATCCAGTAAGGGGTAAAATAGACTGACAGCTTATGACTTTCCTGACTTTTCTTGACTTTCCTGACCTGCAACAACCCTTTGGAACATTAAATGTAATATAATTAACGCAAATAATACTTACCAAAATTATCGTAGCAATGAGTTCCCGATTTCAACTCCCCGCCACATTTTCTAAGGCCTTTTTGGATCGCTTGAATAGCTTTAAGTTCTGAAAACAATAACAATAATCACGTGATGAGTAAGTTACCCTTAGGCTTGACGTCCAGTGGATGCGAATTTGCGCGAAAGGCGAATTCGCTAGTTAGCCCGTTTCGCCCCTTCGCTCCATTCGTGTTCGCCTCTTCGCGCAAATTCGTCCTGCCTTGGTCGTTAACTACTTAATACCTACTGAAATTCATAACAATACAATGTCAAAGAAATAGTTGAACTATAGCCTAACTTACCTTCAAATTCTAATACGAAATCATCAGGATTGACTCTTTCCGAGCCATATGCGAAGAATACGTCTTCTGTTTCAAAAAAACTGTCTAATGAAGATACCTGCAATAGAAAATGGAAAATAAAATTACGAAAGTAAATTAGGATATTAAGAGTAATAAATTGCATATATGAAGAAAACGTCTGCCAAGTTGGTAGCAGTGGGACACACGGCATTCTCGTATTCAATGAAATACCTTGAACAAGAAATTCATGATCTTGTAGACATTATTTTAAACTGCCAAATATTTATCAACACGATTGAGTATAAGGTGTTCACGGAAATTCACTTTTGCGCATACACAGGGGCTGCAATTGATCCGTCAGGGCTGGAATTTATAGATAAACATTTTGGGCCAACCCACACTATTGCTTGGAATTTCATCGAAATCGGATTCAAACTGTTGACATTATGTGTGAGGCAAAGTTTAGTCGGACACGTGTTCACTTCCTTTCTGATTCTTTCTCCTCCACTTCACTTCCCCTTCAGGCAGTCCATTTCAATAGTCAGAGACCGACTGACTTCAGTACTCTCTCGACGGCCCGACGATGATGTCCTTACATCGAAAGCACTCGCCAACAGTACTCAACTTGCTAGTTACGACGGATTCTCCAGAAAGGTAACATCGTAAACAATTGTTCAGAAAGGTCTAAAACGTATAAGGCAAATGGAAAAAAAACATGCTCACCTCACAGAAGTGAAAACAAAGCTTCCACTACCTTTGGCAGACTCCGAAGCAAAATGAAAAGAAAAAAGAATGTTTTTAGAATGGTCTGAAACTAAACGGATGTCTATGGCGAACTTTTTCAAAACTCCGAAAACAGTTGATCTGGGAGCTCCATTTTCGACTCAGCTGACCTGCGAGCTCAATTTTCGACTCAGCTGATCTGGGAGCTCCATTTTCTACTCAGCTGATCTGCGAGCTCAATTTTCGACTCAGCTGATCGGGGAACTCAGCTTATAGGTTGTTCAACATCTTGCATACGAGTCTGCAAGCAAGCGAGACATTTTATGTCTTTACGTAACGCTTTTCGATTCTATGTGCCAAAGAAAAGACACAAAATGTCAAAAAGAAGTTTTCTCATCAGCGTTGGGCGTGAACTGGAGGGACAAATTGAGAAACACAAACTGATTGCGAACAAGTCTGCAACACAGTGAGACCTTTTCATGTCTGAGCTGAATTTTTGACTCAGCTGATCTGTGAGGTCAATTTTCGACTCAGCTGATCTCGAAGTTAATTTTCTAATACTTACCTACCTACATACATGCGAATGTCTTGTTTTTAGATAGCTACGCTTCTAGCTCGCTTGTTACCAGCTGGGCGTTACACAAACGTAACGGTAATGCTTTTTGCGGTTGAATGCCAAAGTAGACATGTGAATGTCAAAAAATCATTATGTATTAAACCAGATAGTTTTACGTATCCATAAAACAAGGATCTCTGAATCTTGGGCAGAAAAAAGGAATTTCTGATATATCTTAAAACGCTGCAAATTATTACACAACGGTTTATTATT
>JAEMON010000004.1:15184711-15194814 GCA_030264115.1 Lygus lineolaris
TTTTCGACTCAGCTGATCTGGGAGCTCCATTTTCGACTCGGTAGGGAAATTGAGCTCGCAGCTCAACGACTCGGTTTTATGGGGAAGTCGTCAGAAACTCATTTGGGACAATTTTCGTAACGGTTTTTGAGTTATGTGCCATATGAAAGACATGAAAATGTCAAAAAGTTGATGTGTGAGCCTGGATTTGAAGCTCAAGAAGAATCTTCATAAATTCCACGCTGCTAACCTCTCAGCCATCCTTTTGGCTAGGTTTCTGGAGCTCAGAATCTTCCAGTACACATCGTTTGGTTTATAATCTCTTCTCTGTGTCTTGTCGGATACTGTAAAACCTCGTTAGCATCCACTATTAACTTCCACATATCAACACAAGACATCGCCACAACTGTCTAACTCTCAACTGCTCCCAGGTTCCTGACCCTCTGAGTAGGAAATTCTATAAGGAGGTTTTCTGTTGTCTTTAAAGTCATATCATGGTTTGGTTAGTGTGTAACCTAGAATATATGGACTGGCAGACTAATTCTATAGTTTCAGTAGGTACTGCGCTAAAGTGTATTTTTGTGAAAATTGGAGACATGTACTAATTTATTGTTAAACTAGGACCATAATACCAGCATTTTTGACTTTGTATGACACGGGATGAAGAAAACACGGGAAAACTGGTGATTGAGTAGTCTCTGCGAGTGAAGACAACTGCAATTTTGCTTGTCCATGCACTTGCCATTCGGTAACCAAAGGTTATATAAGTGTAAAATTTGACAAGGAAAATGTTGATGGATAATTTTTCAAAGACTTAATTTGGAAAAATTTATTTTTGATAATGCTAAAATCACAGGGGGACGACCGACATAGCGCGTGCCCTCGCTCTGCTCCACGACAGATGGCGCCCAGGAGCGCCTGGTTGGGTGGGTGATGAGGAGGGGAGAGTGGACCTATCATCTCCGGAGAGGCTCAAAAAGTAATTTCCATGGAATTTCTTCGTTTTCGGTTAAGTAGTAATCAAAAAGTAAAAGCTAACAGTTGGAAGAAATAATAGGCACTGATAACAGAAGGGGACAACATGGCGGCTCGTCAGATATCAGCTGGTAAGGTAGGACACAGGTACACTCTCTGCCTAATGATTGATTATTGGGCTGCATTGTGAGCATTTAAAATCAACTGTTGATGATATTTAGCAGGCCCTTCTTATAGGAAATTGCACGCTCTTTCCAATTATAACATTTATTTTAATTTTACACTGTAAATCATCAGAGTTAGGTATCGCTGATTTCGAGATGTAAGGTGGTGAGACAACAAAATCTTGAAAGTGGAAAAGCTCACCAACGTTTGGAAATCACCCGTAGATTCTATTCCAGAAGTTTGTTGGCACCATGGTAGGTAGAACATGTGGATACTTGGGATTGAATCAACATACAAACACAACGATAACAACCGTGAAGGGAATATATATTTATGTTTTATACATTATTTATAATTTATAATACGTACTCCACATTCTGTCTATTGCGTAAATTGCATGATATTTTGTTTTATTCCTTATCGTTTTAGTGCCTTCAGTATAACAGCTACAAGGTTTCACATACTTCTAAAATATAAGACGAACCAGGTTCAAAAGATGAAGACTGACTTCAATCTGGGTTTTTTCGTTCGAATAATACTTCTAATATTGTTTTAGGTTGTCTTCCATTATAAATGCATTAATTTAGTGAGAGGGTTGCAGATTACTGGGAGTGGTAACTTCTTAGATAACGAAAACAGTTCAAGGACAAATCAAAATGTTCACAACGAATTGAGGCAATTAAAGTTCTCATCGTACGAGTATTACAAACACCGTAGTTCCTGATCAACTACCAATAATTTGGTGCAAATGACCAAGGCAGAAGACAGTGCTCGGGGATGTTAAATGCAATTTTGAATTTATTGATTTTTAATAGGAAAATGCTAGGAGTAGTCATTTCTTTAAATCTTACACAGATCGCACCTTACAACAAAGAGTTTAGAATATAAGTGGAGTGGGCAAATTACCATCACCCAATGGGAGTTTTTGAAGCAAGTAATGCTCGAGAGGCAGGGAAAACGGGGAAACCACCAGTACGAAAATGGTAAGCCAAAGCCATCGACAGTATGAAATAATCGATGCTCAAACATAAATACTGGCAGACATTGCAATTCTATTGGCTATCAGGATCTGTCAGGACCCTCAAGAGGTGGAGTCTTCAGCCTCTTCTTGCCCACCATGTCCCCCCCTCCTCTCTATCCACTATTCTAAACTCTTTGCCTTACAACAAGTTTCATAAGTCGCAGCAAACGATGAGTAACAATTAATTTCACATTTTTTGTATCCATAGGTAGATGAAATAGTATTCAAAAACTAATGAGAATTGGAAGAAATTATACAATTTAAATGACTAGAATGGTTTCAATTAGTACCACACAGAAGACATTACTTATCACATTTGGCCAACGTTTTGAAATGGTACGACTTGGTGAAGGAACTAAGGTCACTAGTGAGCCGTGGTTGAAATTCTTGCAACTAGAGAGCACTGCTGTTAATTTATTGCAATTTCCGTATTACTGCCATTCGTATAGTATCCATGTTGTACCCTGCAGTGTCCAACACAAGATTGGGCTGCTCCTTGTATTCATCCATGGTGGTATTAATACACTTCATAGGAATACTAGTGTCTTTAGCCACTCGCATAAAGAATACACGTTGTTAAGGGGGAATCACTGATATAAAAATATAAAACGCGGCTTTTTCTAGAACTTGAAATTGCCTTGGGTGTTTCAACTTTTATTGTCTCGACTGAGGGGAGAAAATACCTTCATACGTTAGTCAGATTGAGAAATCATAAACCCAAACTATGATTTTTTCATTATTTTGGGAGACGTTGATATGAACAGTAGGAGAGTACAACAACTTGCTGTTGAAACCATCAATTGCTCCGAAGGTCACGTGAGGTCAATTTTCAGCGGGAAGTATCTAATTTTGGTGTGCACTAGTAACTCGATTTTGCAGGTCGGAAAGTGGCCGGAAATACGAAAACCTAACTTCTCCAGGCAATCTTGAGACAAAAATTCACCTCAGTTTCAAAGAAGGACATTTTTACAGGATCCCCATCACCTTTGGAAGAACTGGAAGTGTTGGGGAGAGGTCAATAGAATTTCGGTTTGAGACTAAGTTCTTCTAAATTCAACTGGTAGTAAGTAGGTAATTCCAAAATTCAGGAGTTGAACCAGAGGCGTATGGTAGGGTTAGGCAAGGTGGGCACTGCCTAGCCTATCTAACAACGCTGATTATTAGACAGCTACCTATGTTATGAAACAAACAATTTTTTGGTATGTCTATTACCACTAAGTATTACTTGCTTTACAGTAGAAAATGACTGTTTTGTGATAACCAAGTCACCACGTCTTAACATAACAGAGATGAAAGCTATGGGGGGGGGGGGGGGGGGGGGGGGGTCGACCTGCAGTCCATCAAACTACTCAGTGTTCTGGTGCAGACCTGAGTTGTATATTTAGTGGGGAAATCTGTGATGCCATCAGTTGCTTCTGGCTGCATAATTTTGAAGCTCACAAGCTTCTGGCACCTCCTACATCGTTCGGCTCACAATATTGTGTGCTTAGTTGGATACTCCAAATCCACGATGAACTTTTACGTCTCGACACGAGATATCGCAGCTGTTGGACACTAACATCACACCAGACCCCTTGCTCCCATCCCCATGCAAGTCACTGTTGAATAGAGGTGGGTAAGAGTACCTCATTTGTGAGACCCTAGTTCACTCTTTGAAAGCAGTAGGTACTTCTTCTGAACTATCGTTTGGAGATATTGTAAAACTCCTCACCTAGTATCCATCGTTCAATGAACTAAGGAAAATATTACTCAGTTCTCCACACCCCGCTGTCTGATTGCAAACAGCTGATGAACTAAGGAACTATTGTTCTGTGATACTATAAAACTCCTAGATAGTATCCATCGTTCAGTGAACTAAGAAAAATAGAAAAGAACTAACTCAGTCCCCTGCTAAGTCTTTCAGTGAGTGGGATTGAATTAGTTATTTTCTTAGTTCATTGGATAATGGATACTACATGAGAGGTTTATAGTAGTATCACTTGTCTGTGGTTCTCAGAGAAGTGAACAGGATGGAGGAGTACCTAGTTCATTTGGCAGAATCAGTTCACTCAAGGACTACCCACCTCAACCGTAGAATTTTTGGACCTGTAATCTGGCGACGTAAAGGGGTAGTTTCAGATCAGAAAACATAATATATCCATCCAAAATGAAGAAACACAGATAAAAAATCCATTCATTATTTTTAGCTGAATGATTACTCACTGTATAGTAACGCTCTGGGGTGGAAACATCACAAGTTCAAATAATCCACCTACCTCATCTAAGATACCTACCTAACAAACTACACCCCAGAGGTCAAATAACATTCATCTTTGTGGTTATGCTGTTACATTCTAATATCCCCGGCTGCCTCCTGAGCACGTGCAAAAAATATGACAACTCCTACATCTGAACGAACCGGAAAAATGCGATCAATCAAACTCTGCGAATAATTCCAATGCGACGAATTCTGAGCAGAAAAATCAAAAAAGGGGCTACTCACCTCAATATCCTCTTTCCCCCAAGTTATTGCCGACCTAAGGCCCCCTAGTACTTTCCAGTCATATAATTTATGTTTAACATTCAATTCGTAAGAAGGGGAGACAAGCAAAGACCACCCTAAAATTACCAATTCGGCATTTTAAGGAAGTTGACATTTGATAGATTTCTTACACTGTAATCTGAGATATAAACTTGCTTACGTGAATTATTCAGTAAAATGCACATTATTGCACCTCTACTACTTCAATTTTTTTACATCAATTTAATAATCACTAAGATGGTTACATTAAGTTCTATATTTTATAAAAGCGCATCTATTCATCTACATTTGCATCACGAGCGGTTCTCATATTTCACGTTAGATAAATAATATGGTTTTTCAACTTTTTCTTTACAAATGACACGCACATAATACACTCGCGAAAGTTCAACAATTTCCTTTAGAAGTTGAGATATTCCATAAATATAGTTTATTTGCTTCATGTAAAATAATTTGTGGTAACGAGATTTGAAAGCTCAAGGGTTTTTATAGGTTAGTTAATATAGACCTTGAAGCCTAATGCAATGGGGATACATAGTTTTCCACTTCAGAAGTGCCCGAGTGCAGGAATAGCAATTCGCAGTAACAGTTATGACAATTAGTGACAAGGATGTAACTGCATCAATTTGTCATTAGACTGTATCAATTTGGCAACACGTTGTTCCCCTCTCTCCCTGTCTTCTTATAAGTATATTATAATGAAGAAGAGTGACCAGTGAGTGAGTAGAACCAGAGTGAGAACGAGAAGTGAGTAGAACCAGATGAAAAGGGGCGAGGAAGAAATTTAGGGTAGACGAGAAGGGTGGAAAACAGGGGAGTGCAGGTAAGAATTGAGGGATGGTGGGTGTAAGGGAGGAGACAACAATCACTTGTTGATGGGAGAAGCCAGAATAACAGTTTAAGAAAGTTCCAGTAGGGAACAGCTCAGGGCAGAGCGATTCGCCAAAAGGCAGATTCAGGGCCGGGGGGGGGGGGGGGGGGGGGGGGGGGGGGGGGGGGGGGGGGTGTCTGTAACTTTGGGGTTATCACAACTGTAGGTAACTACTGTTGGAAAGTCAAAACGGAGAAATTATCGAGTTGGTACTCGATGTATCGATTGGAAACGATGTCTCGATTGTTAATCTCGAGGAGAAAGGAAGAAAACATGATAATTAATGGTTCAAATCACTAAAAATTACCACAACTTGATGTATCACGCTAATAACTCAATACAAACGCTCAAATTATCGTCAATAAATGTTGATCAATCCAAGACAACTTGATTCAGTCACCTAACCTCATCTCGACAAATCTTCTTACCACCTCCCGAGGTGGTCACAAGCTTGTCAACTGTGGACAGCTTTTGTCAATGTTGCTCAGTTACAGAACACCTCGCTTGCAAAACATGGCGACGTTTATCACCAAGTTACGAATCCAACTGTTGTTACCAACAGTTGTTCGGCTTACAGAACACCCCCCAGGGGTACTGTCTGTTACCCAGTTCGCCGAAAGGCGGGATCAGGGCCTGATGAGTTAATAATGAAATGAACCAGAAAAAATGATTGCAAATAATGAAAACTGTTTTTCTGGTTCTACAGCATGGTTACCCACATAAGTATAACGTCGTGAAACATTGACACCGTCTTGTCAGAACATTTGATCGGGTAAATTTGTTGACGTCATGAAGCAAAACGGACAAAAAGAAACCTCTCAAAAGCTACCTAAAACTGTCACGCTACGTCAAAAATCGTATTATTGTCTTTTAATATGTTTATAGAAAGAGCAGAAGGATTCTCTTACTCACTGCCAAAATATTCTCTCATACAAGAAGGCTCAGCTTCACACTGTCCAATACTCAGACATACATTTAATACCAAAATTTGAAATTTAATTAATTTTTTTTTTCCTGTTGAAAGAAAGTAGACAACATCTGAAAATGGGCATTAAGGTGTACTTATCTCAAATCAAAACCACACCATCCACTTCCTAAGTTATTTCGACTTACTCAATTTTTCAAGTATTTAATTCTTATTTTTCCTATTATCGCTATGTACTAATATTTAACTGATAGGTGCAGACAACATGATATAGGATAAGACACGAAGACACAGGAATATCGGATGATTTCGGTAAACCAACTACCTACAATAGAAGAGTGCTTGACTTCTGCTTTTCAAACATAAATTTCGCATTATTTTGTTTATTTTTTTTTTCAAGTTTTTTTTACAAAGAAACCCACTAGCGAAAAAATTCATCCTAATCAAGTACAACAGGCCTTTTAGTCTGTCAAAATCGGCCGCTGTTATAAAATGCATCATTATATTCACAACAATCTTATAATATATATTTTTGTACATAATGCTTTACATCAAGCTAAAATATCATCTAAAGGGGAATACAATAATTCAACAATATCAACAGATATCACCAGTATGGTTTTTCTCGGTATTTATAGATAATTATTTTTGTCTTTTGAGACAACAGACGATTACAAAAGAAAAAAACATTACCCTACATTGCAGTATGTTTCAAATTATATTGTAAAGTGGTTTTGTTATTAAATTAATTTTAGGCCACAGGCGTGATTTCTCTATTTGAGGTCTGTGAGGTCAGAATCGAGAAGTTCGATAGATTTGTCGTCGGCGACCATCTCGTAGTCCTGCAACTCGGCTTCCAGCTCCCTCTCCCAATCCTCTTCTGGGAAATAGGCAAATATCCCAAGCGTGAGAATTGTGGTTAAGGGTTTTGGATCCGTGTTTGTCAAGTGATTCAAGCAAAAAAATAAAGGTCGTCTCTCAAAAAAAGCAAAAAAAAGGCAAATAAAGAAGATGAGAAGGAATTAAACAGGTTACCTTAACGTAGAAAAGAGATCAGTAGCGTTTGCCTTTTTAATTAAACAGTTTACGAGATTAATTAAATTCAGCAGTAACCGTTCCTTTAATGGCGCCAACTCGATCAAAGATTCCGTCCCAATGACGGTATGGTTGCGAGTGAACATCTTTGAAATCATGCGTCATTTGCATTGATTATATTTGGATCATCTTTCATAATCTTAGGAGAGTGAAATTTCAGAGTTTTAGGAAGTCACTAACCGGTGCCGTTGAGTCAATATCATGGATACTATAGTGCCAGGCCCTATGGTTTTGAGGAAATGGGTGATAGCAAAGTCGCACATTCAGCGGACAACGTCAAAAAGGTGCTGGGTCCCGGGAGATGCATAACCTCCGCTACTAATAACCAATTTCATCAAGTCCTTGGGAAACCATATTAGCGTCACTCCAATTGTGATTTACGTGACTTTAGTTTGTTCACCTGACTTCAAAAAAGCGTAGCATCTTGAATTCGCTCGGTCTAGTGGGAGGCCTCAGGCACCTTCAGTTGAAAACTCCTGTTGGCTGTGAAAACTCTCTACTATCTCTCTAAAATCAAAATTTTTTCCATTCGGATTATTCACATTTTTGATTTGGTTTGGATTTGATACGTCCACAATAAGGTATTCTGGGATACCTACCCAAACCGTTTATACCTATGGTGTATATTCATAAAGTATGCACAAAAATGGAGTCCTCCCGTCGAAAAAAACATTCCCAGCAATGAAAATGGGTTAGAAAAGTTGAAAGAAGTAGCTGTTGGCGGGAAGCGCCACGTCACCTCGTGTTGGGTCACCAAATTCTGACCCCAAACCAAACGTGACGTCAGCTCGAGTTCTGACGGATTCGATCTCGCAACATAAGTAGTATGGTGCCTTATCTTCACCTAATCACGCGAGTAGGTAACCATTGATAATTGGTGGGTCAAGATTTCGTTCGATTTGTTAGACATTGCTAATCATATCTTCCCAATGGCTAAATAAATATAACGAAATTTGATTAAAGGACGAGGGTCTCAGATAATAATGTCCAAACAAGTCTTTTCGTATACATTTTTCTTAATGGTAGGTCCCAAGTTCATTTTAAAGTCTAAACGGTTACGGTAAACGGTTCAATTAAAATGGCAACAGCTGTAATAAAAAGTTTATAACAACGGAAAAGTTTTAGAAGAGTTAATCATGCTCATGTCAGTGCAATTATTACTTTCAAGGGCCATATTTTACAGCTATTAAAAATTATGGTTAGTTTACGAAACAGAAAGTTTTGAAGAGTGGGTTTTAGAGAGAAAACAACACGTAATGAACGAATTAAAAATATACGGAAAAATTAAGTTAGTGGCATTTTTCAAGGAGTAGGTATGTATGGTGACTAGGAGGGGGGAGAAGTTGATAATAGTGAAGTTCTGGTGGTCCGCTGGGTCTCCAATGAAATCTTCAAGCTGCACACACAAGGCAAAAAAGAAAAATCCAATTTCAGAGAGAAGAAACAAATCAAAGGTTTTAAGGGACACCGTTTTTAATGTTGAGGCGATTTTGGAGAACGTTCATTTAAGCCAAATAGTATTTGCAGTATAGTTGAATATGATTGACATTAATTTTCATCATGGTTTGGGAGAATAGTCCCTAGCAGGCGAATTTTGAGTGATGAAATCCACTCACACAACAAGGAAGGCGATCTAGTTAATTTTTGAGGAAAATAGGCAGGTCATGAATGGGTATCGAATCGAAAAAAAGTATTGAACAAAACAGAAATTGTACACATTAATACTTAGTTAGTTAGTTGAGTAGTTAATTTGGTTAGTGTTGAGTTGGTTAGTATGGGTCATGAATTGAGAAACCCTAAATATCCTAGGAGGAAAGGCCATTCATCACACGAGCTTTTCCCAGCTTTTTCTTATTTTTCCCCGCTTTCTCTTATTCCAGAACATGGAGTGGAAGGGCACTTTTTCAGATTTTTCCCAAGGTCAACTCCTCCACAGTGCGCATTTTGGCGACAAATCTTCAAGCTCACTGGATGTTAGTTCAAGGAAACATAAGAAACTAAACAGCTTATTGCAATTCTGGCGTGAAATCGCGAGGTTAAAGCATTCTGCAGCTGTGACGTCTTCAGTCAACAGATCCTAAGATACACTGCAGCAACAATAACAAATCAATTCCTTGAATATTTTACTAAATAAATTTACTATTAAATTAAATTATTTACTAAATAAATACTACAAGTTTTAGTAGAATAATCATGCAAACTCGGGTGTCAGCCATTTCGTTTCATGGATATACTCGAGGACCAATCAAAATGCATGTTGACTGATGACGTTGGCGATATTTCACCTAGTTTCATGAACACCATTGTGTGCAAGAAAAAAGCTTAAAGATAACCCTTGGACACTCAAACATATTTGGATTTAATATTTCCTCAGTCCAGTCAATGAACACCAAAAAAGGGGTTGTAGACAACATTGAAGGGGGAAGAATTTTTTTCTTCGGGAATGTGATGAGAATAGTTAGGAGGTAAACCTACTAAAAGTCCCTACCAATAGCCCTTCCGCTTAAGGCAGTGGTTCCCAAACTGGGGGGCGTGGAGAAAGTCCAGGGGG
>JAEMON010000004.1:15233803-15248088 GCA_030264115.1 Lygus lineolaris
TGGTAGGCCACCGCAAAAACATTATTCATGTTAAAAATGCAATTATGATTGGAAGAGCCTTCTGATGATATATTTGTTGGAATCGTCATCGCTCCCAAACGCGTTCTAACAAGACTTCGAGAAGTATTAGCTGGGCAATTCTTTCCAACTCTGAGGACAGCTCCCAAAAGTTTGTAGGAACAAAACTAAATACATGAACCGCCGCTAGTTGAAACTGAACTTTTGTCGTGTAGTTTAGAGAGGGGATTACGATTAGCTATAAGGAAAGTCATACACGCGATATTTCCTCAGAGGTTTTCATTTTTTGTTCGTCCCAAACTTTTTGATGGACATTTGTATGAGGTATTCGGAATCAGCCTAAAATGCCTTATACAATTGACACAAGGAAAAATGTGTCTTCGCAAACGATTTTGCAGTTTGGAATTTTCACGTTTTGCTCTTAAAAAAAAGAAAAAAAGAAAGAAATTAGGTAGGTACGCATATTTGTGAAATGATGTGGAAAAAACTCGATATGTTCCGGAAACTAGACAACTTTCTGAGCAAAACTATTGTAGAATTGAGATGGTCTGGTTTAGAAAACACCAATTTCTTCTTTTAACAAATAAATAGTAGATACCTACTAGGTAGGTAGCTAGGTACTGACCAGGTTACCTTACCAAGTTAATGAATTTCAAGCTCTAACAAGAGATACAAATTATTTTGCTGTTCTCAAGGCAGACATGACGAAGAAATTAAATGGAGTAAAGTAGTTTACTGTTTTAGGTAGGAACGATTCTGTGTTTAATTTTGCATAACACCAAAGTTGATGAACTTAAATTACATCCCTAAACGACAGTCTCCTTGAAAACCTATTTTAATCTTGTCCTCACTAGTAGGAGCCCCTCTTTCTTCACTCCAGCAGGGCTTATCTTGTTCAGACTTCCATTTTCTTCTGCCCGCGGGCGGGTAAAATTCAATTATTTTATGAATAGGGAAACACAAGTAGAATTTCCCGCTACACCGGCGGCGTCGCAGAGAGCCCTTTTATGACCATCGATTTCCGGCAACTGTCTAGACTAGACGGTGAGTCTTATAAACCCTAAAGAATACAGCTGAAACCCTTATCTTGCATCAGCGATTTCTATCAAAAGGTAAACTGCTAGAGGTTCTACCCAGAAAGGCTATATAACAACTCGATCACCTATCAACCGAAGATCGTAATAGAATTTATTGGGAAAATTTGAGGAAAATTGTACATAAGTACTACCTAAAATTGGACAACCCTAAAATTTTAATTTTATTGGTTGATGAAGTAGAAGAAAATCTGGATAATATGGTCATAGACAAATATGGTCATATGGTAATATGGTCATAGACAAATCAAATTTGGATACTATGATCATAATCATAAACAAATCAAATTTAATATGGTCATAGACAAATTAATTTAATATGGTTAATTAAAAAATTTAATATGGTTAATAATTAATATGGTTAAAATTTAATATGGTTAATTAAAAAAGTTAATATGGTCATAGAAAAATCAAATTTGGATACTATGATCATAATCATAAACAAATCAAATTTAGGTGTTCTGCAGGGTGAAGAAGAGAATAGCCTATTTCTCCGCAATGATCATCTGAGTCTATCATTGTGGGTCAAACCAAGAGTGAGACTGCATTTGGAACAAAGATTGAGCCTGCAGTTGGAACAAAGATCGAGCCTGTAGTTGAAATATTGACAAACCAAGATCGAGCCTGCAGTTGGAACCTTGCCGAACCATGGTCGAGTCTGCAGATTTTTCACCTACTAAACGATAAAAACTTGAGTCGTTTTCACTCAAAGAACTCGAATTGTTCGACAGTAAATTAATATGTTGATCGAGTAGTTTCTTGCTTCTCCTGTCTTCTGGGCCGCATCCCTACGAACGGTGAAGAACAATCACCCGGCCGACCACCCACCAAACACACACCCACACTTCCCAGACCAATGAGGAAGAATAATATAATAAGAAGGAAATATTGGTCAAATGAGAGCAATATAATACGGATACAAATAGTTGGAAACAATAACACGGCTACGAAAATCACTCTACATAGTACATTACAATTTCAGAGAAAATCAAACATCACACAAGAGACTCAATCCATAAGAACAGCAAGAGGAGTAGGATAGAAACAGTAAGTAGTCTAGGATAGATACGCGAATGCAGATTCTTCTATACTACCACACAAAGTTAGGTTACAGATAGCTACAACGCGCGTACGGATATAAATACAACAGAAAAGTAGTACGGGAAGATTGTGGTAAGTACCCAATTAAATCCAGATGAACTATGAAAATAATGTGTATGATTTATTATAGGTTATGTTTCTTTGTCATGTTAATTTACAGTTAGTGAAACAAATTATTTAAAACTTTCGGTCTTCTTTATTCGTTATCCATATTTGTATTGAGAAGGAAATAATATTTGATTTTGATGAAATTTTCAGGAATTGTGCGGGTTAGGCCAGCGACGCGACGGTCCCCTATTATTTGAATCAAACAATAGGGAAATCGGACAACTAGTAGTCTCAGTTCCTGATGGACCGTTTCCGCTCCAATTCGGAGAGTAGTGGGAGGCTGACTCCAATACATTTACCTATGAATTTCATCACGGTTGGATCAGTTGGATAACTCCGGAACTATCCAACTAATTTCGTTGAAATATTCACTAGGTAACTGATTCTTTTAATTATTATATTTGCAGGAGAATATTTCAAATAAATACTTGAGCCTTGTTACGGGTTCACCAAAGAAGTTTGTTTCTGACAGACCGAGATACTTTTCTTTTACTATACTTAAAAATCCAGCACATGGGAAAAAACTTACAAAAAATACGTTTTTATATTACTGGGCTTTAATTACTTGAATGAGAAGTTTCTTGAATTAAAATTTGGGGTTCTTCTTCTCCACCACAGAGTTGAGTTCAAATTCTACTCAACAACTTTCTCGCAACCACCTTAGCCGAATAGAGCAGTTTCTCACCTTGGAGGAACAGTCTGAGGTGATGAGATGATAACGTACAACAAAATCTCGGGACGCGTAACTTTAACGTGGGCGGATGATGAATCTCGAAAAGGAAAGCACCCCAAATGTCAAGGGTCGCGCCCACCCAGTTTCAAGCACCGTTGAACAAAATGAGATTCCTCTTGAAACTTCAAAGGTTTTCCACTAGGTTTATTCATTCGGCACCTATTTAACATTCTTTCAACATCAAAGCGAATGGTATATTTGTGGAATAAAAATGTAGGAGGTAGGTAGATAGAATGTAGAATCCAAACCAATTACCGAACAAGGGAAGGCTCCTCGATGAATTTAGAAATTTTCGTCTCGTCATAAAGATAGTGACCAGAAATAAAAATACACTTTGTTTTCTTAATAAGTATATTTTTTTCTTCTCGAAAATAGGGTTAAAATGATATTAACATCCTCTGAGTCGAAGATGTAGTCTAACTAGATAGAGGTTGAGGAAGTGGTTGAGGAAATATTTCCGCTTCGACGAGTTATCTTCAAGTTACATACTGTAGTTTCAGCCAACAAGCCATCATTATTCTAATTCCTAATTAGAATAGGCAAATACACAGATAAAAACCTCTAGGATCTATTACTGTAACCTTTACAACACAATATTAGAAATTCTGGAGTTCATATCTTTCATTTGACATTGGATAAGGATTAGGGTGATGAGGGCACATTTATAAGGTGAAAATCCAGTACATACTATCTACAGTACTGCCTCCAGTACTCCAGTACCTACATTACGGATCAGCTCGGGTCATTTTCCTTCAAACTACTTGAAATGTTATGAGAAAATAGAGGATATGGACTAGGATTGCCAGAATTTCACCAACAACACATAGTATTTTTGGCTAGAAGTATAAAAGAACAAACAAGTATACAAAACAAACGGTCTCATTTGAACTTTTGTGAGCAATGGAAATAATGTCAACCCACGTTATTATCAAAATGACTGAATTATTATTACCTACTTGAATGAACAGCAGTACCTCACTGAAAGTAAGTAGTGACCGTCTGAAGATTAACTAACTTACAGGTTGTTATGAAGAGAAAAAAACAGGAAAAGAAGTGGCAAAAATCGGGAGTCAGCCAGGACTCGCACCCGGGAACTCTCGCAACTTATAGTTGGATGAATACAAAATTAATCCAGTCTTTTGGTTATCACATAGGTTGCTATCAAAAACAACTTCAATCATTTTAAAATTGCAAGTAAAAACAAAACATTTTTCTCTTCATCAAAAGCTGCTGCATTCATCCAGAAAGAGATGAGAATGATCCTGCAGTCATGTCCAGGGGATGGAGCTGAACTTTCTGAGCACAAAACACCCAGAACGTGTTCGAATATTAAAATTCGAATTAAGTAAACCATCCCCCATAAAAAAATAAAGAAAAAAGTATTTTTCGCTCCACAAACTCCATTCATCGAAGTGATCCCCTGGAATCATACTTGAGTAGGTACCAATCATAACCAAAAAACATTTCAGTAAAAACCACCATTTTTAATTTGAGCCTTATCAGATAGGTAGAAGATGAAAAGGTCCTTAGAAGATGAAATGAATGGAAGTCCTTATCATTCATTAGGGGAGTTAGTAGAATCGGTTCAAAAACATACCTATTGTTTAGTGAAGCATGTGTACTTCTGGGGATGCCCCTTCAGACGGGAAATAGAATGGGGCCCCAAAACTGAACAGCATTCCAAAATCCACCACAATCGACAAAAACAACCACCCAAATCGATTGAGATTAACAGACATTCATCTGAGTGTGTGTCTTTTTCCGACCCACATCGAAAACATAAGGACATATGAGGGACGTTCTAAAAATCCAAGGAAGAACCAAATAATTTGGTACGGAATTTTCTAAAAATCCAGCTCTATTTTAGGGGCCATGTCGAGTGGTTGGGAAATCCAACTTAGAACCAGATAAGTTCCAGAAATGAAACGAAATACCCAACACCGCCCAATAAAATAGATTCAGCTGATTTCTAGAAAAGTTGAAAGTTATGTTACAATATCATACCTTAACTTATATTAATGGTTGGGTTAGGAGAATGAACATTATACTTCAATTTGCCAATAAGCTGTCGAAAGTGATGTCTGGTCATGATTGTCAAAAATGCTACCTACCTATGCTCATTAATCGAAATTAGTTTTGATGTTCAGTTTTACCTAAAAAACTCCTTTTTATTTGAAAACGGATGTGCGTGTGGCATGTCTGGTCGGACGTGGAAGCCCACACGATACAGGTGAGATCGGTGTTTGGATCGACAGGTGTGTTAAATGATGAAACGCCGTCAAGATATCTACTAGGAACAATACAGCACAACATACAATAATACAACAAGGTGAAGGGGCAGATTTGAATCGGCCGTTTCAATTTTATCGGTCGGAAAAATCAACGTTAAGCAATTTATGAGGTAAATGAACTGCACCTGAACTAGAGAGTCTAGAACATATGACTAGAAAGTTTTTCTGAACTTAACTTAACCTGAACTCGAACGGCGAGGTACTCACCAATTTGATAACCAAGCGAAAAGGAACTAGACATTTTTGGATCATTATTATTTATTAGTTTTTTCGGTTAGAAACGCCAACTCAAAACTTCTACGAATAGCCAACAATAAATATTATTTTGTCCATTAGTTATTTATAATTCAATACTGTTTGACCGTAGCACATTTCGGTCATTATTGAATACGATACGATTCTGCCGTGTTTTTGCCGGGTTGGAGACCGTGAGCGTAAACTTTCAGCGTGCGTCACATCCAACCACCTGCCCGCCTATGCTGTACACTGTCACCGGTTCCTTCTCAGAGTGCACAGTGGAAATCATTTATAGTTTACCTTTGCTACATATCTATGTATCCTATGTTATTATGTACCTATTCCAAAAACATGTTCCATGTTTGATCCTTGATCTAAACTGTAATAATCCGGGGGTCTGGTGGTGTCCCCCAGATTTTGTTCGACAATAAATGTAGGTACCATCAATAACACAAAAACCTTTCGGCTAGACATCCCCTACGACAACGTGTTTTTTTCAAGTACCTACCTATCTAAGGGGTTTCATGGTTTTCAAAAACTTTGATATAAACCGGAATGTCGCCAGAAGTTCCCTGTGCTAGTAGCCAGTATAGCTATATAGCTAGTAGGGAATATCCGACAAAACTCGTTGTTCTCATTTCCCATCATTTCTGCTTCAAAGATCTCTGATATTAACTTCTGGAAAAGCTCGAGCCTACGGAGATCTATCGGAATAGAAAATGTCTGATTAGAATTAATTTAAATAGTGCAGGTGGATTTGCGCGCTTTATGAGTGTGCATAACTCTGTATTTGTTTCCCGGATTACCAGTGGGCGAGTAGGAAATTAAAGAGTTAATTTCTACTTCAAGGGCTCAAAATCCAACAAAGGTTGTTGACTTTGGAAACCAGGCAATTAATTTATTCAATTTACCTCTGACCTTCTACTTTTCATTCGTTTTCCCGTGGACTCTCAACCAACTCCAGAGATGTCTGGACTATTTTTAATTCATGGCTCACGGGGTCGTCTCGCTTGAAAAGACCGATCCAATTTACCCCTCGGGAAAAAAGAGAAATAGGAAGGAGAGAAAACACAAAAGCGTGCCACACTTACTAATCAACCTCTCACCTGCCCCCATCGTCTGGCCGCCTTCTTTGTCTTCGGTGGGCGTCGTGGGCAGACTGTCGACGTGACCGTCGCTATCGGCACCGCCCGTGTCGCTGTAACACGAACATGGAGTTAGAAGTACACTGCGATAACAGTTGGTAGAACACAGTAGTGGCTGAATCAGTTGGTAATCTATCAACATACTTGGGCTTGTCATGCGTCAACGGACAAGAGCATAGACGTGCCAAAATAGATTGACGCGGGGGGAGGTTTACTGATGGATCCAAAACAATGACACCAGGTAACAAGACAGGACTTGGAATACGCTCAATGTGGATATCATATCTAAAAGATATATGCTCTAGGATCATGAACTGCCGTATACCAGGGTGAAATTTTAGCCATTAATACGTGTTCAAGATTAATAATAGAAAAAACATCTAATATAAAACCATCTTGTACTCAGATAGCCAAGCGGCAATAAAAACAATTTAAAGTGTAGAAATTAAGAGCAACCTAGTCAAGGAAATGAAGAATAGTGGTAAGGAATCCCACCCTTATATTACCCAACCAAGGTGTGTTGATCTAGATCAAAAAGTTAAGATTAGGCATGTTCCGCTAAAACATGAATGTAAAGTAGGGAAAACAGTTAGTAGTGGCAATCTAAAAACTCTCGAGATGTCTGGCGACTACAGTTGAGAGAACAATCTATGTCAGATGGAGCAAACTAGCTTGATGTAGCCCCTCTCGTCAGGGCCGTAGCAAGAAAAAAAAAAAAGGGGGGGGGGGGGGGGATATAAACGTTCCCAACTCCACCAGCAAAATTTCCCAACTTTCAAAAAAATAAAAGCCATGGGATTGGGCCTAAGGTATCCAAAGATTGGCTGAACGCTTATGCCCGTAGAGTATACAGAAACAAAAATAAATTGTATTATGAATGAATATCACAACAAAAATAAATTGTATTATGGATTAATGAATATCACAACTCTCGGATAACAATAAATTTTATTGTTATCCGAGAGTTGTGATATTCATTCATAACGAAATTCAGTAACTAAGGAAGCTCTCAAAAAACTAGAAACTTGCCTCGGTAAAAAAAAGTTGCATTCGATCAGATGATCTTTGAACGGGAATTGGCCTACCCGGGAAGATTTGCGATTCACACTCGTGTATCTGCTCTTTTTTTTCGTTCAACCCTCAAGTCCTTACAGGGAGCAAACGGTTGGTCCTAAAATGCCTTATTCGACGCTAAAAATTGTGTTCTATTCGAAATCTATGGAAAAATGATACCTTTCTATTCGAAGTTTTTGAGCTAGGGCGTTTTGAAAATTTCATCCCCCATTTTCTACCCCTTAGAGAAGACTGACGGTAACGCCAAGCTTCGGGGAACAACAAGACCCCAAATAGGGCCGGTGTACCAAATTTCATTAATTTTGGGTCATGGTAACTAAAGAAAGTCCGCGTATGGCGAACGGACAGATTTTTTTAATTTGATTTTTGGGTTATACGTATCTTGAAATGTAAAACATCAAATTTTGAGGGGATTAAACAATGGGGTCTGCGCATGATTTTTGTTTACAATTTTTATTGAAAGGGAATTGATTCAAAATGCCCATAGTGGGGTTATTTCATAATTATGTGGTCTCCCTATTTTTTTATCGACGAAGAAAAATGTGAACGTTTGAAAAAATGCGCGCGGAAATGGAGCGCGCTGATTGGTCGAAGCGCATCCATGCGGAGAATGTCGGAACCATCGGAACGGTGTTTGAGAGGGCCAGCAAGGGGTGTGACGTAGGTGCCTCTGGAGGTACCTACGTCACACCCCACCGCGAAATTCAAAACATTCCATTTTAACATGACGATTTCTGCTACCACATGGAGTTTTTTATCCTGATAAATAAAGTTTACTAGTCATGGGAACTCGAATAACATGATTAATGGGTTTTTTCCAATTTTTATTTCTCATGCGCAGACCCCATTCTCTTGTTCTTAACAGAACTTTCGTCTGTAATAAATCGTTCGAAATCGAGCACGACTAATTTTTCTCAGCGAAACACTACTCGAGGAAACAATACAACCCACCCACTTTTCCCAGACTTACATTCAAGCAGTAACAATTTTTTCAAACTATTGAGACGGCGCAGAAGGTATACTCTACCGCCAAGACCGCTCAGTCGTGCTGGTTTTGCCTAATCTTAGACTGCGCCTCAACTAATGAATTTTCAAATCATTCCGTTCAGAAAACAAAATACCTACTCCTCGTTACGAGGAATTTACCACAGATAGAAAGACAGACAAAATGGAACCAAACTTGTGCCTACAATTTCGAAAAGTAAAACGCTGCAAATTATTACATAACGGTTTATTATTTTCTGTACAGATCGCCCATCTACAAAGATCCTATTCACATAAAATACCCACCGACCGCGAGGTTCACAATCATCTCTTGGCGACAATGAGTAGGTACCTTCTTGTAATTATTATTATCGGATAGTTGTATCATTCATTCTTAATGAAATTCAGTAACTAAGGAAGCTTCTGAAAGTAAACAACAAACTTGGTTCGATGGAATCGAAAGAAAGTTGCATTTGAACAGCTGATATTTGAACGGAGACGGAGATATTGCCTACTCGGGAAGAATTGCGATTCACAATAACTAGTCTACGTGGAACACTACGTTCTACGTGTGAACTAGTCCTACGTGGATCCAATCCCTTAAAGCACTGAATATTTTGAAAGTACTTGCTAACACATCGAGGGGTGGTGATAGAAAATGGATGCTACGATTTTATAGATCATTCGTGAGATCGAAACTCGATTACAGTTCTACGCTTTATCGCACAGCCTCGTCAAATGCATTGAATGTTAGATCCTGTCCATAATCAAGCTCTTCGACTAGCTACGGGTGCGTTTCGATCGAGCCCCATTCCAAGCTTGTATGTAGACGCCGGTGAATTACCTCTAGCTCATAGACGAACTATCCTCGCTCTACGCTATGCTACAAAAATTAAAGCGTCAGCTGAACATCCTCTTCATGCCATTCAACTGAATCCCAAACCCGTCTGCTTTCCTTCGTTCTGCTTCTGAACTAATCTGCTCTGACCTTCACTCAAATTCTCTCACCCTTCCAAAATTTTACATCGAAATTACTTGCCCTGTTGCACCTTGGACGTTACCAACCCCTCAATTCTGCTTCTCCCTGACAAAATTCTCAAAAAAACAACCTTCCCTCAAGAAATGCAATCTATCTTACGAAGTAAATCGCAAATCTTACGAAACAATCGCAAATTTGTCTCATTGGTGTGGGTTATGCTGTGTTCACCGATTCTGGAATTTTCAAATTCACCCTACCATCCTACTCATCAATATTCACAGCAGAACTATTCGCAATTCATAAGGCACTAACGTTAGTCAATGAATCAGAACAACGGACAGTTATCTACTCAGACTCACTCTCTGCTCAAGGATATCCTCAACAGAGTAAAAATGCTGATGGATTCTGGTGTTACAGTGATTTTCTGTTGGGTTCCAGGTCACTGCGGAATTACAGGTAATGAAATAGCTCCTCAACGCAAGACAAGCTACTGAAGAGCCAACATCGTCATTCGTTCCGACCGTCATCAATTCCGACTATCAATCAGTGGTTGAAAGAGCAGTATGGAGTGGATGGAATTCTGAATGGCATTTCATGGAAAACCACAAACTCTGGGAGGTAAAGAAAAGTGTGTCATCGTGGTCCTCTTCTTGTAGAACAAAGAAGCTCCCTGACGGTACGATAGTGCAATCAAGCCGTGAGGAGGTCATCCTGGCACGGCTTCGGATCGGACACAGCAGATCAACTCACGGCCATCTCATGTCCAGACATCAAAGCCCACCCCCTCAATGCGAAACATGCGGATGCCAACTTACAATTCGACATCTTCTAATTGAATGTCCGATTCTCTGCACTATGCCACCGGAAACACCAAGAAATCTTGAAGTGCTGCTAGGAAACTCGTCGACTCATCTAAACAATCTCTTCAGCAAACTCAAAACATTATCTGTGCTCTACAAATTGTGAAATGTGATGTTTAAGAATGTTCAATGTATTTGGCGTCCATGACCACAAAATGGTTGAATGCGCCTATAATAAAGAAAACAAAAAAGAAAAAAAGCGATTCTGCTCTTTTTTTTCGTTCAACCCTTAAGGCCTTACAGGGAGCGAACGGTTGGTCCTAAAAATTGTGTTCTATTATAAATCGATGGAAAAATATACCTTCCTATTTGAAATTTTCGAGCTAGGGCGTTTTGAAAAGTTCATCCCCTATTTTCTAACCCTTAGAGAAGACTGACGGTAACGCCAAGCTTCGCGGCACAACTAGAGACCCCGAATGGGGCCGATATTGTACAAAATTTCATTCATTTTGGTCCATGGTAACTAAGGAAAGTGCCGCGTACGGCGGACGGACGGATTTTTTGTTGTTCGATTTTTGGATTCTACTTATCTTGAAACGTAAAACCTCAAATTTTGAGGGGGGGAGGGGGTTAAAATTTTTTTTTCGTGCTCGTTTCCAAAGGTTCATTATTGAAAATAATAAACCAAAAGCAAGGGGAAATTTGGATTTTGGAGAATACAGTTTTTGTTTTGGTGCACGATACGTTGGTAATGAGGGAGCAAAATGAACCTCCAGCTGATTTTCTTCCCTTGCTAGTTGATTCGCGTACCATTCCAAATCGGAATTTTCTATCGTGTTTCCAGGGGCCGCAATCATGACTACACAAACGTACGTAAACCCGCTCAGATATTTTGTCTGAAACATGAACAGATGTGGATTTGTAGGTAGGTACCAAGTATCCACAAGAGGAGTACGGTCTTCGATTCGATTGCAATATTTACTTTTCACCTTGTACCTACTTAGATGGACTGGGGAAAGAAAAAAAATAAACTGGTATGATACGACAAGTAAACGAAAAAAATAAACATTTTATTATTGAGGGGTTCGAGAAAAATTGTCTGTGTTGATTGTTCAAGTAAAAATGCTCTGATATTCCAGTTAGAAAAGTAATCTAAAAAAGACCCCAAATAACATACCTGCCTAACGTTTCCCATCGTAAAACGCCGAGAAAACTTGGAGTATTTCTCCCTCGGTCCCAACTAATATTTGTTTGTTGACAGGCCCTTGCGGTTGGGGGCTCCGTCTGACAGTGTTTACCTACCCAAGTCAACAAACAGCTCGAAATACACGTCAACCAAGACATAATTCCTTGCACAACCTTTTAATTGATGGATTGTTATTAATATACAGCCAACATTGGAAATGGTATCTGGTGATTCATTTGGTCAACTTTTTTTGGCATGAATATAATGTCTTTTCGCTGGGGTCAATCCAAAATTTTGTCCCGTCAAAAGCGTTACCCAACAACCGTTAATCAAAGTTGGTTGCGAGGTACTGATGTAGGGTATTCTTGATCTTGTTGTTGTTTTTAAGTTTAGGAAAATATCAACACGATCGCTGGGGTCAATCCAAAGTTTTGTCCCCTCAAAAGCGTTCACGTTTGACATGGTTTCATTGTCTTTATGTCCGAGCAGTCAGCATAAAATGTCGACATAAATCGAGAGCTTTCCAACGAGTGGATAACGATTTGTGAAGGTGTGTGTCTATACTTTGCGCGTATACATTGTGAAATGGATGTGGCGTTTGGACCACCTACTCAGTGCAAAAAGACATATTCATGTCACAATGTATCAGCGTGAAGCGTTGATACTCTTCCTTTGTCATTTACACGTTTTGACTTGGATTTTAAATATATATGTTTTATATATACATATAAAATCATGTTATGGATACGAGGTAGCTATGTGCCACACCCAACTTGGTTTTCTCCCTTAATTTTTATAGCATCCAACCCAAGAAAGTATGTTATTAGCGTGTGTTATGAAATGCCTTTCTATATACGTAAAATTCGAAAATTGCGGAACTTTCTCTCTTTATAAAAATCAAAATTCGATTATTCTTCCTAATGAAAAGAAGTTTAGTAAGTACATACATTCAGCACCGAGACCAATTCAGAGTTGAACATGTACCAACTGAGTCTAGCAATTTTCGTAAATAACTTTTAGAAGGAAAACAACAAATTTATATTCATTAAAACTAAAGAGATTTCTCACTGGGAGAATTTCCAGAGTTTTGTCAGAGCGCTTTAAGCAAAATAGGTAACTCGTTTGTAAACATGCTCAGTGGCTATCAATGATCCAATTACGTCACCCTCCAAAAATCAAAAATCCGTCCAAATTTGAGCTAAATACGACCGTAGAAATGTTAGCCTTAAAATACCTACCTGGTCAAAAAATCATGTTCTGAGGATTCGAATCTCGCACAATCGCTGAAAATGTCATGGAAATCGGATGTAAAGTTAAGCATATGGCAAGGATTCACGTTGGCTACCCAAGCCCTGAATTAATTCCAATCAAATGCGTAGAGAACAGAAATTCATTGGGAGCCAGTCCCAAACTAACCTCAATTTTGAGCTAAATCGAACCGTCAGGTAGTGAGGAATTGATGACTGGAGTAAATGTGGTTGTTTTGCTCATCAAAATCGGATGATGGAACTTACCTTATGTGTTTGGCGTGGATTCTCGGACAGACAGACAGAAAGATGGGCCACTATGTTCAACTGCAATATCCGCTCGATGCTGTTTATCACAATCCCAGCTGAACATTATGCATATTTAGAGTCTATGTATGGAGGATCGAGCGGTAGGTAACCTATAACCTGGCCCGGAACTCGCTGATCACGATGAAACCACCCTGACAAAAATCCACTCTGCAGTTTGGCCTTTATGACGTCACACACAAACACGCTTCGATATCCTATTCGATATACGGATGGAGGGATATAATTCCTTCATTATAGATGATTCTATTCCACAAAAGGTTGTGACTAGGAGCAGAGATAGGTACCTTAGAAAATGGGCGCAAGAGGCCATAAGCCGTGATGACGGTAAAAGTGTCCATGGATAAATCATGCATGGATGTACTCGGGTACTATACACACCGACAATCTGAGAAGTCACTCAGAAGCTAGTGGGCACGTGATATAGAGGCTACTAGTCGTCGCGAGTGATTTACTTTAGTTTGCACCTAATTCATGTTGGTATCCAAGTAAATGTGTGATTTCACGAGAAAATACATCAGCCAAAGCCAACTTCAGACCCATGGGAACTACCAGGGCATCTCCCTAATTTATTATAGGAACCAGCTGGCAGTTGATTTTCAACTCGAGTTTCCGGTAATTATCGCTACTTACGCTGCACAGTGGGACGAAACGTGAATCTAGCTGTTCAAACTAGTAAAAAAGAAATTACAGTTGAATTTATAATCCGTAAGGCCTCTAGAGGTCATTCTTGAGCCTAGTAAATGGTTTTTAACTTGCCAAAATGAAGCTCTTCCAAGGCGTGCGCACATAAGCCGAGAATTTGTACCTATCATATTGCTTAGAACAAAAACCTGTTTTGTGAAGAGGTGAGGGTTTACTTTGAATAGAAACGTACGGTTTTCGGTGACTCGCTTTTTTAAATATAGGTAACTACGAGTATATAGGGAGTTGATTTATGTATGTGACAACTCAAGCAGAT
>JAEMON010000004.1:15273850-15292024 GCA_030264115.1 Lygus lineolaris
CTTAAACCACAGTAAGTCTAATTAAATGAATCACAATAATTTAATTTAAAAGAAGTATAGTTTAAATGCAGTTGAAACTCATGTCTCTCACTTAGTTTCTGCAAAATTTCCATTTTCGGAACGATTCTGTAAAAATTAAGGCGCGTATTTCGATAAATATGGGTCCTATTGACTTGGGGATGCTTCCAATCAATTCAGCGTTTGAAAATACATGGAAATAGTCAATAATAGTCAATAAACAGTGACATTATACCACTTCATAGGGTTTTTTCCAAAAAATGGCCGTTTTGCCCCACTGTGCGGCGTAACTAATAATTTACTCTTATTGTATAATTGTATAATCATGAATGTCAAAATTGGGTAAGCGCATGGGTAAAAATTTTCTATTTTTGACCTCAAATTTTAGCACCCAGATTTGAGCACACTCAAAAACCCCCTAATGCCAATTTTGGCACGAAATTCCGCTAAGTTTGGCCAACAAATGGGAAGAGAGTTTGATGTAGTACATCAAATAAACAAATAAATAAATTATAGGCGCTGAGGCTGACCCATTCAAGATGGGTGCGGATGGGATGACGTGCAAGTTCTGAATACAAGACCCAATTTGGCTCATCCTGATACCTCTCATATTGCACATTTTTTGTAAGCTCTCATTGAAAAATTAAAAAAAATCAACAAGGAGCATAGCCCATTACTAGGTAGGTACTCGTACTCACCTCAATGGGGTCGACGTCGTGAGCGATGACGACGATCTGTGCCTTCTTTTGTTCGACGAGCCTGACAACGGTGTTAACCCCTTGCCGGACAACGTTGGGGCGTTTGGTGGGGGCGTCTTCCTTCTTGGCTACCTTCCCTTCGGCGCGGGCCTTGAGTCTCTGCTTCTTGGCTTCAGGAGACTCGGGCTTGTACTTCTCCAATATTCTGAAGAGCTGAGTTTCTACACGAGGACATCATTATCTTATCAATGGAATGATTTGAAACCACCAACTTCAGTAGCATTATTTCAAGCACCTACACCACGCAATAAAATCGAAAAACCCATCTTTAAATCACAGTAAAAAAAAAAAAAAAAAAAAAAAAAAAAAAAATAGTATGAGGAATTCCCATGATAGTTTATTTCATTTTCTGCAAAGGCCTACCCAAGTAGCGAACGAACAGAGGTCATATTCGACGTAGTTTTCCAAAATCAGATGTTTAAATTCCCTCCAGATTACCCACGTCAGATAAAATGTGGCAAAGCAAAGGTATCCACCAACACAACATCTAAGCTGCAGACTATTATTACATTTTTCTGCCAAAACTGAAGAAATTGTGTTTGGACCCTAATCTCAGCCCACTTTAGCAGCGGGGGGTTTTGGCTGGGCTGGTGACGTAGTGGCAAGCGAGCACATTTCATCAGATGATGTATAGGCTACCTACACCTCAAAGCCCTTATTTATACTGCGCAGAAAAACGCTGTCGCCCGACGGTAAAAAAAACGTCGGTGTCTGGCGTTTATACTTTGGCGTTTGTTGCAACGTTTTCGACCCTCAGCCCCACTGTTCCACTCTTCAGATCACTTCTGTTCTGTCTGAGCTCAGTTGTTGGTATACTCCCATCATCACGAACAGAAGTTTGCCAGTTGGAGTACTGGAAGCAGAAGGACAGTTAAGTGAGGGCAGAGGGCGGCGAAGGTGGTCCGTTCACCCCTTCAACAAAAGCGCTCACCACGAGAAGTTTCTCAAATGTTATAATAAAATCAGGAAGTACCAAGACAAGTCCATGTCCATGGCGACCTCCTTCCATGCTTTTTCCTTTTCATTCCGGCCCTTGAATCCTTCCAGTCCATAATAGTATAGGTCTGGCACAGAAACTTTGAGTCCGTGTGGCGCCCGCTAGGTAGCGGATCCGCGAACTAACGATCGAGTCTACCTTCCTTGGACAACTCGGAATCATGGAAATTGAAGCGGTGAGAAATTTGATGTTCGTGTATTGGCTGCGCTGTGAACGAAATGGCGTCTTGTGTTGTTTCGAATCGAAATGTTGTGCTCTCAAGTTTTTCCTCCCGAGTTATTTCTCTATCATATTTATTTCAACTGTTCGTTATGACCAACCCCCTCTATCTACGCCTAGTAGGCGAAATTCGTGCAAAGGCCAGGGTAAGTAACTCCTATTGAGATGGTTTGGGGGGATTTGAAAGGGAAACGTGCCTGGGTCCGTTGGAACTTTTCTCGGAGAAAAAGAAAGGTATTTGCGTACTTTATTCGCTGAATATTCCGTAGAACAGTGGCAAAAGGTGTGCGGGAAAGTAAAAGATACTGAAATGCAATACATGCAAAGTGATCAAATCATCGACGAACGAGTAGATGAGATGATCATCCGATTGGATGGAGGCTCCACCAGTTCCTCTGAAGATAGTTCTGATGAGTGGGATTTGTCTGATGATGAATAAAAACATAATATATATTTTTTAACCCACTTGTACAATACATTTCTTGTCGATTGTTTATACCTGATTCCTGTTTATATTTCTTATTCTTTCCTGGTACCTAATCCGTCATAAATGATTTTTGTAGCAGGTAAGTAAATAGGTACCTACCTTTTTTCGTTCTCAGATATTTTTGCATTGTGATGGGTTGTATTCGGCAATAAGAAAATAATAATGTAGAATCAGTTTTAAACAAAATTCGAATTTTATCTTATAATGCATCAAGAAAATCGTGCAGAAATCAACTTCATACACACGTTGGATAATACGAGAGTAGAGTTACTTCTATTATTATTTTCCAATTTTACAGTTTTCCATTTTCCGAATCGAGTGAGAGTGCCTAAAGTATTTTTATGGGGCAATTACCTTGAGTAATTACCAATTTTATTATAGACAATCACAATCCGAATTATTCGTTTAGGTACCTACCTACTAATAAATCAAGAAAATCGTGCGGGCGGAAATACAAGACATAAACATATTGGGTTAAAACTCTATTTTCATAGTTACGTACCTATTAATTATTTGGTTAGGTACCTACCTGCAACATTATTTGCAATATTTATGTCATAATGCAAGCAATTAGTGGAATCAGGCTTCAAAACAGATGCGGAAATGCACGAATTTCAAGCTGCAGTAGGAGGGAAATCATGTCACTTTTGAGGGGAGAAATTCCCGAAAAATTATCGTACGCACGGGAATCTGCTTGATGATAAGAGATAATTAGTTCTATGTTCTCCAGAAGAATGCGCCAAAGGGAAGCAAAGTTTCTGTGGCAGACCTATAGTAGAGTAGAAAAAAAACGCGACAACCTGTCGCTACCGTCGCAATAACAACACTGCCATAAGGTTCAATGTGTTCGGAGGGGGTGACGGCTACCGTCGGGGTGAGGCGACAGTCGAATGCGTTCACTTTTTCTTACTGTTGCGACACAAAGTCTGTCGCCGAACGCTACTGTCGCACTATAAACGGCTCCATTGGTTTCTTTGTGTCGCAACAGTAAAAAAAAGTCGCGACAAAACGTCGTAGTATGAATGAGGGCAAACGCGAAATGAAAGATCTGTTTTGCGTAAACTTTAAGAAAACAGATACATCTGAAAATTATTGTTCGGATATATAAGAATTCCCTAATTTAAAGTTAGGTGGGGGGATTGGGAATGATGAAAACTAATGGAGAAACTTTCTGAAAATTTTGAAATTCAATCCTAGATGAACGAGTGATGAAACTAGTATGGATCAATGGGTTTGCCATGAAACTTCCTTTTGAGGAGTATTAAGGAGGTGAAGTGCAAATGCGCATAGGAATGGGCAGTTATTAACATTGTTCAATAAAATGATCAAAGATGATTGATACTCACGGGTCTGTTTGTCAAGGGCTTGTTGGAACTGGTTGATGGATGGAGGAACCTTCAGCCTCTTCTGAAGAACAGCCTTCTGCCGCTGAATGCGAACGTATTTTGGCCATCTGACGAACCTGCTAAGATCTCTTTTGGGTTGGATGTCCTGACCTGAGATGGAACAAAATAACGTTTCAGAACACACATCAACTTCAACATCATTCTACAGTAAATTACCACGACAACCAATCTTTTGATCAGAGTTCGCCATCAGAAACCTTCCAAGCTCGAAAATTTCGCAAGTTCAACATTATTGAACGCCTCGTAGGTCGTCTCACACACTCGTACAATACAACTCGCGGGTAAGCATCTGCTCGTCTCCCTAGGAACATCCTATTCGGAATCTCGCAACTCGTTTACCTGCAAGAACTGTCTTTTGAGCTGAGAGCAATGACCCAAGCTCTAGACCCATCGAGATAGGAGTATGATAGAGGGACCACAGAGGGTAAGACAGATTAGAACTACTGTAGTTGATAGAAAAATGGTGGGGCCTAGGGATCCTGCCAGGTGTTTGACGACCGTTAATGTCGATAGATGAGTGAAACGTCACCTTTGAATGAAACAGTAACTACAGGTAGCCTTTGCGCTCATTGCTCCTTTGAAGCTAATGCTAAGCAACTGAACGAATTCCTAAGCATACTTATCCCCTGCCCTCTTTGCTCCCTCCCTTCTTCTCTTATCTCAAAGGGAAGCCCAGCTCCTGGATAGAATAGCACGCTAGTTATTACAACGAATAGATAAAGCTAGATTGGGAGTAACCTATGGAAGAGGGATGACCAAGACAAGAGTTGAACTCGGCTCAGTTAACATAGGAGAAGAAAACTGTGGGGATTCTTATAGAAATGCCTGAGGATATCTCGCATGAACTTCCACTATTTTTTTCTTCTAAAAGTTATATGTACTTACCAGAACAGAACCTAATGTTTACAAATTCGGTATGTTATTCCCACTTCTGTTGCTTCAGTTTGTTTGAATGCTGATTTCAGCCTCAAATGAAAATAATAAATGGATTTTTGCAATTCTGCTATTTCAGCGGTTTTAACGACATACCTAAGACTGGTAGGTAGGATAAAAGCGTTGTTACAAGAACCAAATTTTCCAGACCAAACTCCCGATACTTTTTTCAGAGTTCAATTGTCGGCGATTTTACATTTCCTGACCCATCTTGAAATCCTGACTTTCCTGACCACCAGGAGTCAAAATTCAAATTAAATGTTATTACATGTCTCGGGTTCTTATGTGTTTTTCTTCTCGCAGCCCATACACTAAGCCCAACCAACACTCCTAATATACCATATTATAGAGTGACGCATGCATTAGGTAGGTAGACAGTAGGTACAGCGGTTTTAGTACAAAACTTGATTTTTCTCAACATTAAAAAAAACCGTCTGCCAAGTTTGGTGGGCAGTATGGCTTCCTCACTTTTGTTACATGGACGTATAGAATCAGTTAGCGAACATTTGAGCGAAATAGGTGGAATAATTTTGGATTAATCCCTATGAGAACAAAAACGTTAAGTTTGCGCTTGCGCAGTAGCTATTACTGATCCAACCGTGATGAAATTCATAGGTCTTGAGTCAGCCCCAAACTAGGTACCCTCCGAGTTTGAGTGAAATCGATTCACTAGGAACTGAGATATTGTAGTTTCAGGAAATTCACGTTTGCGCAAGTGCACATGCTACTTCCGATGGCTATGAAATTGATAGGGGACTGTGGGCTACCACGTACAATCTCTGTAAATGTCACCAAATTCAGTAGAGTTGTTCCGGAGTCAAGGCTTTGAAACACAATTGAAAATTGCGCATGTGTAGTAGGTATTGCTGAGACAATCATGTCAAAATTCGAAGGTAGTTGTTAACCTCCAACTACCCTCCGAATTTGAGCGAAATAGGTAAATTAATAATGGAGAAATCGTAGTTTCAGGGAATTCACGTTTACGCATGCGCACGCGCTACTAGTGGTCCGATGGCGATGAAATTCATGGGGGACCCTCCAGGGTCTAAATCGCGTAATCCCTGAAAATTTCACCGAAATTGGTTAAGTATATTCGGAGCTACGCCTATGACAACAAATTTCAAGTTTGCGCTTGCACAGAGCACAGTAGCTATTACTGGCCCAATCGTGACGAAATGCATAGGTGATTTGTATTTGGTCAGCTCCCAACTCCCCTCGAAATTTGAGCGAAATAGGTCAATTAGGAACTAAGATACAGGGGTGTCAGGAAATTCACGTTTGCGCATGCGCTCTCGCAACTTGTTGTCCGCTGACCCGCACAGTCTCTGGAAATTTCATCAAATTCGGATCATAACTTCATATAGTTTTACGTAGGACAAAGAATTGACCACAGAGTGACAGACACGGAACCAAAATGGTTCAGAAGCTCTGAAATGTAAAACCAAGTGGAAATTTTGATTTTGGAGGACTAATTTTTTTTAATTTCTTGCACGAATACATAGCTTCCTACCTTCGGTAGTGAGGAAGCAAAAATTAAACTGATGATTTAAAGGTTCTTCCCCATAAGGAGGTAAAGCTAGAAACACTGCGCTCACGTCACGTGCTCTCATGGGGAGTCATGTCACGCCACTAAGTGTGGTTCAAAGTTCTCCCATAAGACAGTAGGTGATTCATTCACGACGTGATATCACGTGATACAAAGTGTGGACAACTACATCTTGGCGTGACGTGAGGGCAGGGGTTCCCGTTCTTTGAGGTTTCTGTGACCTACTTTTTTCTTCCGTCCGCTCCCTCCCTTGACAACTGATGGTTGGTCGTGATACCAGTGTGCACATACGCATGACATCAAGTGATGTGAAACTGCACATGACATCACATGAGAGCACGTGACGTGAGCGCAGTGTGTTTCTAGCTTAATAATCAAATTTTTGCTAAAATAGAGAGGTTCTTCAAAACTTCTTTTTATTCGGGTGTAGGGACAGTTTCTTTTTGAATGATTCAATAGTAATTATTGTCCCCATTTGGTTGATACTATCCGTAACCCATAATTCTACACCATTTATTACAGTCTTCAGCAGTATCGACTGACAGCAGCCGACATCACACCAACACCGCAAATAAATTCGGAAAGTGACTCACCAACGCCGAAATTCCTAGGCCTCTTTTCGAAGAGCGGGTTCACTACTTTCTTGACCTCTTGTTTCTTGACGGCGAGGGGAGCCGCAGCAACTTTCTTGCCGGTGGGCTTCTTCTTTAGCTGAAAACCAAATGAGAATCAAATCAAGACCTGAAAAGGGCTAGGTACTGTAAAAGGGTGATTTCAATCCTGCCTACATAAATGTAGTAATGGTCAGGGTGATTCACCACCGATTAATGTCAACGTGATCGTGACAAAAAACCACACACGACAGGGAGCACAAGTTTACACACCTAGTAGCTACATAAATACTTGTGCGGCCTTTGCTTGGGGTGGCACATAAAAGTCACACTTGAAGCCACTTGAAATATCACAGAAATTAGTCCTGAAAATAATTTTCAAAAACAACCGTACGTATCCATCAGCATTACTTTATAGAGAATCTGAAATGTTAACGATTGCACAATAATTAGCTAACAAACCCTTAAATTCTTCATTAACAGACAATTCTTACTTTCAAAAAATATTCCTACTCGTAGCACAAGAACTCCAAATTCTTTTATGATACCTCAGAAAAATAGTACCCTCGGTTTACTACAAGCTCCATATCGTGGACCAATTCTTTTAAATAGTATACCATGCCATTTATTTGAACTGCCTTTCACAACTAAAAAAAAAAAAAAAAAACTTGAATTGAAGACTTGGGATGTTAAAAATGTTAATAGTAAATTATTGATAAATTCAAAACACATTCTCTTTAGGATATTAAATTTAGTAAAATATGCCCACACAAGATTTTCTTTTGGGGGTTTGTGGAAATACCTATATTCTTGTTGTTTTTTTCATAGTTTAATATTAATTGTATTTTTTTCGTTCATACTTCAAGTATACTGATTTCACGTTGTAATTTTTTTTTTTTTCCACAAATAAAACGTTTTTGAAATTGAATTGAATTGATGTTTTCAAGAATGGTTGGACCAAAACCAAACCTAACTAGGTATGCACATTACCAGACGATCGAAGCATGAATCAGTAAGCATAAAAATAAACCAGACATCATTTTTCAAACGGCTCATGTCACATTTACAACGTAAACAAGGTGGGTTTCTTCAAAATCACGAAAATTCCACACTAAGATCTGCTGTTATTTTGCCTACCGAAAAACTCGGCCAATCACCTGTACCGTGAACGTGAAATATCTAAAACCCTTCCAAGGTAGTTCGAAATAGCTAATAATCAATTTTCCAGTGAGCCGAAAATCAGATATCCAACGAATTGCACCTACCTAAGTTAATAAATTTCGCTGTAAACATACTCAGCTAAATATTAATATTGTGCAAACCTACAGCCAGTACCTCCCTACAGAAAAGTCATGTGTAGTAACAACTCCAAGATAATGCAACGGTGCCAAGTGCGCAGAGAGACAAGGAACCAGCGATAGACAACAAAACTGAAGTTCATTTAATTTGGCAAATCTATATACCTGCCCAAGTACTAGCTAGGTATAGACATCAGAATCCAATAAAGACGTAAAATACACCAGAATCGCCTGTGATTCTATTGTCTTTCCCAAGTACATAATTAGGTACTTTCTTACTCATTGTGAAAAGTTCAAGTTCTTATAGTTCGATCTAGTGAGTAGGTACCTCGTTTTAGGCATGTAGGCAGCCTATCTTATCGTATCGTCAAGTTCCTGGAATAAGGTAGGTACTTACCTATACCTACCTAGGTAGGCTTGTAACAAATCGATGTTAGGTACCTAGTGCTAGTGAGCGAGCAACAATAGCACCATTCATTCGCTGTCACAAGCGTCCACATAACATAACTTCAAGCCTAGTAATTTTTGGCGAAATTAACAGTAAATAACGTCAAAATTAAATCAAATTCAGATAAGAATTTTGCTTGACAGGATAATTTCTACCGACATACGTCGAGGAAAACCATGCCGCAGAAGGTCATAACCTATAGGAATACGAGTGCCAAATAGACAACGGGCCGACGTATATTATAAATCCTACCAGAGCTGTGCAAGATATTTTAATAAAATCATGAAAACTTTATGAAATAGATAATTACCTTTTTCTGGACCATGGTTTATAGGTGTTTTCGATGAATTCGGAAAACTTTCTTCACGAAACACCCTAACCACCACAAATCTACGCTCAAAGAAAATGGCTGACTCGTCAGTGACTCGTTCGTTGACAGAGAAAACCGCAAAACACAAATCAACGGCCATGCATAAGGTATAGATTGGATCAATAGCATTTTTATATTATATCCTTGGTACATTTTTTGTCCAAAAGATAAACTAATGCTAATTTCCACACACTCTCATATTTTAAAATGGAAAATTTTTCACTGATATACTTATTTTAGGTTATTAGTTCCTGAAAAAACGATGAAAATAGGCATACCTTCTCTATGCCAACTGAAATTTGGAAAAAGAAAACGAAGTGGACGAAGCGTCCATCTTGTTTTGAGTTGAGGTTAGCCATTTTCTTTGAAATCCGGTCGTTCAACGTGTTGCGAACGTGTCTTTACTTTGTGTGAAACATGGGTAAGTCGCCGATCAAATTTCTATAAATTCCGTGAAATACGCAATTTTGAGTCTATTTGTGATGTTAAAGATTGAGTCGTATCCCTCCTATCTATATTTTTCTTACTGCTCTGCCTGTGATTTCACCAACGTGGGCCACATGGCGTTCCGAATTTTGCTGTCATTCTTTGATCGAATTCTTCATCATTTACTTAGTTAGGTACCTAATATTTCTTAAATTGAACAATCATATCCGGTTTTCAGGTAAACCACGAGGTATCAGGACTGCCCGTAAGCACGTCAACCACAGGCGTGAGATGAGATGGGCCGACAAAGACTACAAAAAAGCCCACTTGGGAACCCGTTGGAAGGCCAATCCTTTCGGAGGTGCTTCTCACGCCAAGGGAATCGTTCTTGAGAAAGTGTAAGTTTTCCTTGACTGCTGAAGCCTTCTCTAGATAGATAATGCGACTATAACTCAGCCAAAATTCTTTGGAAATTGACATAAATAGGTACCTACTGGGGTAGGTATGCCCTACCCCCACCACTCTTAACTCCACAATTCATCAACGAACCACAGGGTAGGTAGGTACACAGAAGAATCAATCGAAAAATCACTTTCTTACAACGGCATGAGTGGAAGCCCTTGAATGCAGGTCACTCTTAATGTTCCTTTCTTTTTAAATAATATTTTGGCTTTGATACCTAAAGGTGAACAAAAAATGCACTTTTTTAAAGATAATTTCTAATTGTAGTAGGTACATACCTATTTCAATTTGATTAAGTCTACCGGAGAGCTAAAGACACTAGAATCATGGTGAATTGTCTTTTCGGAGAGCTTTCCAAAAAGGTTTCAATATGGAGGGTCGGAAACGAATGGAAAAGGGAAAAGTGATGTACCACGTACCACTCAAATATCTGTTTAAAATCATAATGTAAACATTTATGTAAATATATGAATGTTTACTGATCCCGTCTGTAGGTTCCCTGTTTACGAGGAGTTAGAACATGGACCTAGAAGGAAATTTCCTTGGTAGTGCAACAGGGTTGCTACGAGTATGGAATACCTTGCAAAGTCAGGGAAAAAGAAAATGTTCTGGAATTTTGAAAAAAATACTGGTAACAAGAATTTATTAGTTCTTGGTGAGACTAATGCTTCGAATGCAAAGTTTCTAGGTACATCTCCTTACCTTTTGATACAATTATTGTATTTAAAAAAAAAGTATGATGTATTATCAAATATAAATAAATATTATAAGTAAAAATAATATTCCATTTCGGAACACACAGTCTATATAAATAAAATATCAATATAACCAATATCGAATAATTTGTTATTGAGATTCGTTTAAAAGGAATTTGATATGATAGTCATGGACACTTGAATGAATTACTACTGCCGACTGAACTAACAAAAATTTCCATTCATGCGGCATGAGTTAATGAGCGAATTTTCAAAGAATCATTTTAAACGATTTGATAGGCGATTCTTACAGGAAATTTTGCGCTGATTCCGAATATACCACATGTTCCTATGTTTAAAATCTTAATTCTCACCAATAACCTAAAAAAAAAAGTACGTTTTTTAACGCGATTTCTGAATTTTATTGACTTATTTTTCAAAATTTGACCCCTCGGTGTTCTCCAAATACTCCGGCCAACGAACTCGGCCTTTCTTTTCTTACTATTGACATTTTTAGATTGAATTTTTAGCTAGATTCCAGGGTCAGATATCGTCTGGAATGACATACATAATTTATGTAGTATGTAATATATTAGGTATAATACGTAATGTGGTGTGAAGCATATAACTGCTTTAAACATAACTGTTTACTATGCTTAGGGGTTACCGAGGTTCGGTCAGAAATAAGGACGATTTGGTTCCAACGTTTCAACGGGGTATATATATTATGTATATTTTATACATATTAACTCGGCCTTTCAGGCCTCGCCAAGGGGGCAAGCCCCCTGGGATCTATCTCTTCTATGCTTCGTATAGAACGAGGAGGAATTTACAAATGTAATTCCCGATCGTGTTGACGTTCGTCTAAACTGGCAATCATCAACACGACTGAGAATTATCGTTAAGGACGGGATAAAAAAAATTGTTGGGGGTTGGGCTAAGAATTACGTTCGTAAATAACATGTTAAAATCCAGGAATCGGTTTAGAATGGCCTGAAATAGATTTCCATGGAGAACATTTTTGAAATTTTTCATTATAAGAATGTTGAAGCCTTTACAATAGCTGAATTTTCTTCGAAAATTCGCTAAAACTGAAGAATTTCAAAACCTGATGAACCAGCAAATTTTACTGAATGAAGTCCCCACATACAACTTGACTTGTAAGTATGCTTATGTTGAATGGTTAGGGTATTCTGAAGAGAAGTTGGATATTATTATACTATGAAAAAATTGGTTCGGGAATGGTTGGGCAATTCCTGGTGTTCCATTTTATTCGTTAAACTGAAAAACTTCAGTGAGAGCTTCCCTGAAAGGTGCTATACGTGGGGTATCCGATGATTTGAGCGAAAACGAGTTCCGTAAAAAAGATACAGGTGACGTCACCCACCACGCGCCCGCCTGGGGGGCACCCTCCACTCATCAGAAGAGATGACGTCACACGTGATCTTCTCACTCGTTTTACAGCCAACCTAATGAACATTTTGAGCTGAAAATTGTTTTCAAGGGTTCTGAATTTGAAGTCAAAAATCCGACCCACTGGAATTATTATCAATTTTTTTAAATTTATTTTTTCTGAAAGATAATGGCTAAAAAGAAACAATAATGAAGTCTTAGGACAAAAATATTGTAACGCTGTAATTCTAGAAAGATTATTAAAAATTTATTATTGTCCAATGGCTGGAAAGTGGCGTTGAAAAGGGTGTCGTCTGTCCAAGATGTCATCCGCACAAAACGAAACAGAAGCCCATCACTGTTTGGGCTCCTGATTAGTGAGAATAGAATTTACGCAACCAATAAAGTGATTGAATTAATGAAAATTAATTAATTTTTAATTAATTATTTAAATTATTCCTATTTTCACTGCTATCAATATTTTTCGGTTCAGTTCTTTTACTTTGACGTAGGAAAGGGTTTCTCAAGGGCTTTTACAATTCCGCCTGTTATTGAAACAGCTGAAATTGTATTCCCAGTTTTCTCCTCACCAAAACGACAAACTATTTTTTTTCTTTGTATTGACCGTGTTATTTAATTCCAAATAACAATACAAAGGCAGAAAATAGGGGGAAAATGTGAGGAAAACTTTGATTTTCTCATATTTTGAGAATAGGCTTCAAAGAACCCGTTTTACAATAGATCTGAATAATTTTTTTGCATGAGAAAAATTTGACGAAAATTTCCCATCGAAACTTTCATCCACATTATTGTTCAAAATTATGACAGCAAAAAAGAAAAAATTCTCTCTATTTTACAGCGGTGTCGAAGCCAAACAGCCCAACTCCGCTATCCGTAAGTGCGTTCGAGTTCAGCTGATCAAAAACGGCAAGAAAATCACGGCTTTCGTTCCTCGGGACGGTTGTCTCAACTTCATCGAGGAAAACGACGAAGTCCTCGTCGCAGGATTCGGTAGGAAAGGCCACGCCGTCGGTGATATTCCCGGTGAGTTCTTTATTTCTTGAGCATTTTATTTGTAACGAAATTCTCGGCGAATCAAACGAATTCAGATTTCATAACTGGTTTTATAGCCCAGTCTTTTTTGATATGAAATTGGCAAAGCTTGATGCAATTCTGAATGTTTAGTATGTTCTCCAGTTAGATGAGAATGAATCCAAGTTTGCAACTTCGAAAAACCTGTGTTCGATTCTCGAAAAACCATTCGAAATTGCTCAATAACTCATGCTTTTCAAGGACCAGCAAAACTACTTTTTTAGAGTTCATTAAATGTGCAACAATTTAAGCCCAGCAGCAGCTCTGTAAAGACTTGAAAGGACCAAGCTATGGCCCTTCGAAAATAGCCCTTCTTTTCCCCAAATTGACTATGATTAATCTGTGCGTTGAGGGTGGAAGTATTCCCGGCCTTGCTTCCATTAGGTATTGTTCACTTTTCAGACCTGTTTCGCAACTACCATACTAGTATCCATCCTAGGTTTAATTGTGAATGGAAAGTCATCTCTTGCCAATGTATCATTTTTTACATTAAAAAATGAACATTTAAAGAATGCTCACTCCTACTCCACTTCCTCCCAAGAGGATAGAACCATACCAGCCTACACCTTGTGTATTCAACAACCTAATGGACAACCAGGCGGACAAGCCCGCACCGTCACGCGGATTATTGAAATCCCTGATGAGGCAACAAAATTGTTGGGAAACGTCGGAAAACTGAACAATAAATCTACCTACTGGAAGCAAAAACGAGAATACTTCCACCCTCAACCCTCAGATTATATCCTCAGTGGCTCATAAGCAAGACTATTATTAATGTTACTCTTGTTAGGAGCTAAATATTGCATAAATTGATTAAATTCCCAAAATTTCGCGATTTTCGAAAACAACTAAGCGAGAACAGGTTCCTTAAACTTGGATATACAGTACCCTAACTGTTCCATACAACATACTAAAACTTCAGAATTACACGAAGCTTTGCGAATTTAGTATTTTTGTGTGTCAATTTTGACTGGCTATTATTTGTATTATTGATATAGGTATCATACACAAAATAAAAATACAGAAGGGCACAAATAATGCTTGTTAAAAAAATATAGGGAAACGAGTCTTGTCCATGATAAATTGTATACTATTGGAAAACTCTGATTCTTGAGACGTTTTTCCTCAAAACTGTACGGCTTTGGGTAGTGAATTAGTGGTTGAAAAGGACGGAGGAAAAAATACAAAAAACTTGAAATACCCTTTCATTGCTTCAGACCTGATCGTCCTAATGGCCGTAGCTTTCAAGAATCGGGAGCCTACCAGTCTAAATGACATTGATGGTGAATCCGAAGCGTTTGGTAGGATAGAGATGGCACATCATAACCATTTTGGTAGCCAATGGGAGCTTTTGAAGCGAGTAATCCCTAAAATGCGGAGCCTAGAATCATGGCAGAGGAGGTTAACCATAACTCTGTTATAAAGCTCATTAAAAAGTCTGACCTCAGCCGATGCTGATGGGGTTTCCCATAAGTGCATTTATTTTGTTGAAATATTCGAATTTGAATGGAATAGGGCCGATTATCTGATATATATCGTGCCAGTTATTAAAAACAAATCAAGTAGAAGTGAAAGTTTTTAAAAATTGGAATCGGGGGCTTCGATAAAGTCAATCGATAAGCCATGGATAGTTATATGATCGATGCTAATCGATAGTATAACATCGGTACTTATCGATATTGCAATCCCATTGGACGTCTAGGTCCATGCCCCCCAAGAGCCAAGAGGCAGAGCGTAGGGTTGAGTCCTAGGTCTCTTCTTTCCACTCCTTGATAGACCCTCTCTATCCTTCTTCCTAAACTCTTTAGGTAAATCTCCTTAGCCGTTACACGTGTTGATGTGTTGGTAACTTATCGCACGTTGAGATCAATAGTGGGACAACTAAAAATTGAGCTAGTTAATCAGGACAAAAAACTCCATGTGGGAGCAGAAATCGTAATGTGAAAATGGAATGTTATGAATTTCGCGGGGGGTGTGACGTACATACCTCCAGAGGTACGTACGTCACCGCCCCCTGCTGTCCCTTTAAAAACCGTTCGTGGATATTATACGTAGTCAGCATGGATGCGCTTCGACCAATCAGCGCGCTCCATTTCCGCGCGCATTTCTTCAAACGTTCACATTTCTCTTCGTCGATAAAAAAAAAAATAGGGAGACCACATAATTATGAAATAACCCCACTTTGGCCATTTTGAATCGATTCCCTTTCAATGAAAATTGTTAAAAAAAAAAAAAAAAAAAAAAAAAAAAATCATGCGCAGACCCCATTTCATTTCGCAGGGAGAATTCAGGGATTGTCAATATTCATATTTGGTTACTAGTTAGAATGCAAATGAATTTTTTTATTGTAATTTATTTCTTGGTTTCCTTATTTGAACTGGTTTTCTTCTCGCTCTTCCCAGGCGTCAGGTTCAAGGTCGTCAAAGTCGCCAACGTCTCCCTCCTGGCCCTGTACAAAGAGAAGAAAGAGCGGCCGAGGTCGTAAACAATGTTTCTACTTTCTTTTTTTGTTTTATATTAATGCAGATTGCATTATTTAATAAAATAGTGTACTCCTGCCAAAACTGTCTCTCTTTCATTATGTTATCCTTCTGACCTTGTGGGAGTCTAAATTGATTTGAAAATCATTTCGGTGCACGGAATGAAGTCATGATGTAAATTGAGGAGCTTGTTTTAAAAAGGTGTTGAGTAAATCCGTTTCGGTAAAATGTGAGGAACACTAGAAAACCCATTTAGACTTGAAAAACTTGCATTCATTCAATAATTCTTTTCTGCAGTATAATTTCTCAATTTTAATTTAAAAAATTGGTTTGAAACAATACATGGTTTGAAACAATTTAGGATGAGATGTGAAATGTCGGAACTCTGGATTAGGACGTATTGAAATGAAACTAAGTGGATGAAGTACTCTTTGAAAACTAAATCTTGTGTGGCTGTGAGATGTACACACGTTGGAGTGATTTCATGGTATCTGTTAAATAAAAGTTCCATTCATGCATCATGAGTTGATGAGCGAATTTTCAAAGAGTCATTTTAACCGATTTGGTGATTCTTATGGGAAATTTCACGCTGATTCCGAATATACCTTATATTATGTTCCTACGTTTAAGATGGTAATTTACTCCTCACCTCAAAAACACGTTTTTTAAAAGCGCTTATTTGACTCTACATTTTCAAAATTTGACCCCTTGGAGTACTCCAAAAATGCTGGCCAACGAACTCATCCTTTCTTTTGATAGGTATTGGTATTTTGAATTTTTTTGTTGATGGATTTTTAGCTCGATTCCTGGGTCAGATATTGGGCGGTATGAATAAAACGAAGTAAAACCTTTTACTTGCAGAAAACGAAGCAAATCCTTCAAGTATTATGAATAAAAAAAGAAGAGCAAAACCTTCTGCTTCTGTAGGAAAAGCATAAGCTCGAAAAAAAAGCATTTCCTTCAATCAAAAGTATTCCGTATGAATAAAGCTGCTCTTTTACTTCGCTTGTGAAGCAAAAGCTTTAAAAAAGATGCATCTACTCCAGAGTAGATTCACTTTCGTCAATTTATCATATCGGTCGTTTATCAAGTGCCATGTTTTCCTCATTTGTGCAGTTTTCTCTGTTTTATCAGAGTGTAAGTGTGCATTTCGTGCTTTTTGCTTCCTCTGTCAGTGCTTTTATATTATTATTATGGCGGAAATCGTGAATATGCCTACGTAATCGTAAATGTTATAAGGAACGAAGATTTCAGAAGTTTATTTCGATTTTCGGAGGAGAACTTAAGGGCTTAAGTGGCTACAGATAATTTTATTGGAAATGATGTCAACGATACTCACGGTGGTTCCCGATCTCCGGAGCTGAGAATGAAAGCATGTTTGCGTTACCTAGCGGAAACGTCGTTTTAAAGTCCAAATTTATTCACAACAAAAGCAAACTATTTAAAACACGAGACGCAACAAAAATGAGAAGCAAAGATTTATCACTCGGAAAATGGAAATAGCCTACACACGAGGAACGAGTTCGTCCCGCGTTGAGGCGGGAACACCTTGATCAACAATTTTTCTGCGTCAGCTGATGATCGGACGAGGCTTTTACTCTTTTCCTGTGAAGCAAATCCTTCGGAGTAAAGGTAATGATTATTCATACGAAAAAGAGTAAAACCTTTTACTTCGAGCATTTCCTTCCAAAGCAAAAATGCTTTTCCTTCGAGCAAATGCTTAAAAGCATTTGCTCTCGTTTTATTCATACCGACCATTGTCTGGAGTGACACACACTTAATATATATATTGTGAATGTGTGTGGGTGTCATATAGTGTTGAACTTCAGGAATTGTTTTATAGTGGTCTGAAACGGAGAACATTTTTGAAAATTTGCGTTACTAAAATTTCGAAGCCATTGCAATAGCTGAAATTTCTTCGAAAATTCACTAAACGAGTTCCCAACTACTTATTAGGGATCTATGAGCTCAATTTTTGCTTCCGCTGATCTAGCCTATGTAGGTATGAATGATATAATGAGCTCATCGTCATGAGCTCTCGTATGATCTGTGTTCAATTAGCTGATTTTTGGAGACCATTCCCGTTTCAGACAATTTTGATATATATTTATGTATCATCGTCGTTTGAAAAGTAACATTGTCAATCTCAATTTTTATTGCAAATGAGTTATGTATGTAATAGGATTCAAATTTTCGCGCCCGATTCGATGGAAGCATTAGCTTCAGGGTTTGACCAATAGAATGCAGCAAAACATTATGTTGGTAACATTGGGAGCCTGTAAACGTCTAAACTTAGTTTTTGGTTTATTTGTTTACATTGTAAACAAATAAACAAACAAAATAATAGAGGTGGGTAAGAGTAGTTCATTTGTGGGACTCAAGTTCAGTTTGTTCACTCCGTGAAAGGAGTAGTTCTTTTGAGTTAGTTCTTTGGAACTATCGTTCCTTGATGCCATAAAGGGGCCAGTAGACGAGCATCAAACGCTACGCGTTTACACTAGAGATGGGTTGTGACAGGTTTTTCGAGTCACAGGAG
>JAEMON010000004.1:15297759-15317144 GCA_030264115.1 Lygus lineolaris
CCCCCCCCCCAATCTGTATTCCTTGATGGCTCAGTCATTGCAAAAGCATGTTACATGATGAGTTACGTGTACCTGGATCAGATTTAAAACACGTTCTAATTTGGATAAACCCCATTTTTTGCGAGAAAAAAAATAAAAAATAACCCTTGGACACTCATAATAGTTAATACTCGTATATCGTCAAATCCTATTTCATCCACCATCATTGGGCAACTGCGTCACTCGAATGATCCGTTCAGTTGACAGCACCAGTTGGCTGCTATAACTCTCGATTACAAACCATTTTCAAATTTCATTTAGATCAAAAATCACTAGTCATGTTTTGTTTTATTAACTCGTCATAAGTGAAGAAAACTGTGTTTCACGTTGCATGAATTTGAATGATTCCCAACTACGTAGTACAAATGCCATTGCAAAGGTACAGAGAGGGCTTAAATCCGTGTTCTAGGTAATTTATTAATTAATTTTAACTGTTGAAGGACTGAGCCGGAATGCCAGAGATATTCTAGAAAACTATGTAATTTTAAAAAAATGCATGAAGAAGATGTTAACAACTCTCCTCTTCAACTGAACTAATTTAAAGCTTTGATTATGGAGCACACGATATCACATAGTAGTTGGCTATAAGGATGTGAAGCTCTGCTACAGTTAATTCTAAATTTTGATCATTTTTTCGTCGGAGTTGGTTGCAATCAGTACAAAACTTGTTTTTTGTGGGGTTGATTTATTGTCTCTCGACAAGGTGACCGGTGATTAGCTGAGGGCGCTCGTTTGAGCCAGAGCCATCTGGCGGGTGGGAACGTGGGCTGCGTTCCAAGAGCGTTTTGACGGGAAGGTGGCGTGCGCATGCGCGTCGGCAACCAGACGCCGTTTGAAGCGCATGTTGAAGAGAGAAGCGGTTTGGACAGACGTCAAGCCGTTGGATTTGGTCACGCCGACTCTTTCATGTCGTTGAGCGTCACACCTTCCTCTGGCTTGATTGGTTTTTCCTTTTTAATTCTGTGAAAAGAAATACGGATTGAAATCTTGTTACAATTAGGTAGGTGCAGAAAAACACGATTATGAAAGGTTCCTATCCTTTGCACGAGAGAAAATTTACCCAAAAATAGTTCACCAAAAAACCTAAGATGGTGGTGAGAATGGGGTTATTCCAGTGGGTCTAAAAATGAGATGATTTTTGCCATATTTTAGTTCAAGCAGCTGCACAATTACCGCTGTGCAGCTGGACAGCAGGAGGACAAAAGTCAATTAGATCAAAACAACACTTGTGTTTGCTTAAGAGCCTGTTAGCAGAAGCTTTGTTTTCACTTTCGGGATCGAACAAATTTGGTTCCATGTCAGTCTGTCTGTCCGCATTTTCCTTGTTACAGCCATAACTTCCCGCGTTTTCATCTGATTCGGTCAAATTTTCAGGGATTATTACTACAGGTCCCTAATGAATTTCATCGTGATTGAATCAACAGTACCTACGCTCTACGCATTCGCTAACGTTAAATTCGCCGAACAGGCATAATTTACACAGTTTTGATTCAATTTCGTGCAAATTTTTAGGGAACATACGGACAGGGTTGTTACAGCTCTAATACCACAGTTTTCATCCGATTCCGTTCAAATTCTCCAATGTGCCATTTCCACTTGGAGTATTTTAACGTATTTTTAGGCTCGGTCGTCGTAGAGTTGGCCGAGGCCTTATGTTTTTGTTTTCGCACTTATTAGATTCATTCATTTCACTGTATTTACGTTGACCGATTTCCCAATTTTTGACCATCCTGAACACGAATACGTCGAAAAGACGCACTTCTGCGAATCGATCAATGCGAACTACATGAACCAAAGATCAAAAAACACGCTGCCGTAGGGGATGTCTAGCCGCCAGTGGTTTGTGTTCATGATGGTACATTTACTGTCAAATGAAATCAGGGGGAAACCCACAGACCCCGAATTATTACAGTTTAGATCAAGGATCAAAGCAAGGAAACATGGAACATGTTTTTCGAATAGGTACGTAGATATGTAAGGAAAAATAGGTGGAAGCGAGAAGTGGAAGGTTGAGGGACGGTCTGGCCCTTGAAGCGGGCAGGTATATGAGGTGTGCGTGAAGATGGACAAGGTAAATCTCCGCAAGGGGGTAACGTCAGGAACAAGCTGTCCAATTCAGTTTTTAACCCCGTAAAAACATGTTCCATGTTAAAATCTGAAATCCGGGTGAGGCCCTTGTTCGTTCCATATGAATTTCATCGCATTCGATGAAATAGCTCGAACAGTTTGGTTAGAATGGTATAGTTTTTCTTACTGTTCATGGATCACGATGTTTAGAATCGAATGGGTTCTCCTGGAGTGAAAAGTGTAAAAAAAGGGCTTAAAACGGGGACACGTAGATATTATGAGGCGCTACTTCAACTCACCTAGTAAGAGAACAGAGCTAAAAATGTACTCATGTTGAAAGTGCTCCTGATTAGATTTGGTTTTCATTTTTGGTACAGCTTTTCCAAACCAGATTGGACATTCTCTACACCAAATTGGACATTTTCCAAATCAAATTCGACATAAACAAATTTTGTGATTTTTTGTGTGTGATTTGTTCTCAACATGTTAGTTGCAGTTTTTTCTTTGTTCTTTTTTGGTAGATTTCTCTCGTTCTGTGATAATTTCACACTATATTAAATGTTCCTTGAATATATGAAACTGGTACCTACAGAAACCACTCACATCACACCCCTGATTTGGTCTCCAAAAGGAAATACGAGGTCAATTGGTCTTCAGACATACTCACCTCATTCATCAAAGAATGTAGCAACAGTCTGAAGAGAGACCAAATAGATAATATGGACTTAAATCTAGTAGAAGAAATGAAGGGAAATCATACCTACCATATAGATAACCTATCATAAATATAAATATAAAGCCAAATAATATGGCCATAAATATAAAGCCAGGAGTAAATATATGGAAGAATTTACATTATAATGATCACTATTGACTGGCTGAAGAAGCTGACGACGAATCAGCGAAACTGTACTAAGAAGTAATAAATATTACATCAACCGACTTCAAACCCATTAATGAATCCCAGAAGGAAATGGTCCATCTATACCGCATCAATAGTACATAAAAAGTTGCTGAGAAGAAAATTGAAGAGCAATAAATTCCGAGTCCGGAATCGGTTCAAAGGGCCAATTTCTACGGGCTTTCAAAACACCCAATTTTTCCAACTTTTGTTTAAGTCATCACACCCGTTTGAAAGTTGTAATAGAATACCAAAAAATATTTGTAAAATCGCGATCCCCTCCCTAAAACTTGTACAGCATCAACTGGAAAGTTCAAAAAGCACCAAAAATTTCCTAAATTTTGAAAAATGGCGTTCTGCCAATAAGTGCTCTTGGCTGATCTTTTGGTGCATATCAGCCCTAAATCACCTCTGGTTAGAATAAAAACTCCACAATTGGTCCAGTGCTCCAATTGGACCAATTTGCTCAATTCTCCAATTTTCATGTATGACCCAAGTGCAACTTCATATTTTAGTGTCGAATTTGATTTGAAAAATGTCGAATTTGGTTTAGAAATGCTATATATCCTACTGCTATATATATAAATGCTATATATCCTACTGCTATATATATAAATGCTATTATATCCTTCGAAACATGAATAAAAGAAACTCGTCTCTTACTTTCCGAATTTTTCGCCGTCTGCGATGGTAGCAGGCAAGTCTGCTCCCAGTGTTTCTGGCAAAATCAGAGCTGTAGCTCCACTCACGAATGCCATCACTCCAAAAACTATCATCGGCAATGGGATGTAGATTTCAGCCTGAGAAAAATAATAATAGTAATCGATTTTTTCCCAATATCTCAAAAGGCATAATATGGGGACAAGCGAGTCGGGTTACGAGTAGGGAGCTCAACGAATAGAAATCAGTTAGTGTGCATGCCCTTGTATCTCGTTACGAGTAGAGACATCACGTAGTACGAATAGAACTGGCCTATTCGTCAACGAATGGGGCTCCAAATGGATTCCCGAAAACGAAGGTAACCTTCCTTGAAGGTAACCATACTGACACCATGGATTGAATTGAATCGGGAAATTGCTTTATTTACGATAGTAGGTATGTAACAGGTATAGGAAAGGAAAAAGGAAAAAAATCTTCCATAACTACCTACTCCCACCCATTCACTCAACAACCCAACCCAATAGTGTTCCTCCTGAATATAAAAAAATTGGTTCCAAACATGACAGTCTATTAGGAAAGACAACAATGCTGTGACACCTGGTAATTTATAACAGTTCTCAGGAATGCTTACAACATCGGGTATTCCAAGCCAGCTGTGGTCCCCGCCGATTCTACCGAAGCTAGAGGTAGGTGAACCTTCCATAATCAGGTCGCCGGTCTGTTTCCCTACCATTCACCAAACAGACCTCATACAGTTCCTGATATTCAGTTTTGAGTATCGAGAGACACCCATAAGAGAAAATTCTAAACAACAAGAAGGAGGAACTTCAAAATCACAACTTGAAATCTACGAATTCCATCCAATTGACACGTTAACGTTATTTAATGTCTCGTAGGTCGACTCGTGTTCCGAATCACCCACTGGCACGATATGACTCGGGGGTGAGCATCCGCATGTGCTCTCCCTAGTAACATCCTATTTGGAATCCCGACTCGCTTCTCGTTTACCTGCAAGAACTGTCTAATTTAAGATAGTTTTACCATTATGTTGACGTAAGGAGCCATGATACCTCCGACTCTAGCAAATGTTGACGCCGCCCCTGAAAAAGGAGAAAAATGTTACTGAAATTCTGAAACTCATTGAGTTAGTTCCTTGACTCAAGCTTCTGCAGTAAAACTTCCTATCAGACGCAGGGTTACCACTTATGTCCTACTTTAGTAGGACATGCCCTACTTTTTACACTTTGTCCTACCGTCGGTCCGGTAAATGAGCTGAATTAGACAAGGGGAAACTTTCCCCAGTGTGCCTCGAAGTAATATGGGGAAAAAGGAAACTTTGTAAAAGAGGGAAATTTCAAGCTCATGAAAACAGACAACTGGTTCCAAACCCTGCAAAAGAAGGTACCTCGCTCTGGCAACGTGAAAACGGCCAACCTTTACTGGGTAAGTACTGTGACGAAACTGGGTTGATGTTTTACTGCCAATGTAAAATTTAAATAAATAATCAGGTGAATGGACCTTTGAAGAAGAATTGACTGATTCATGGAAATGATGCGTGATTTTGAAAGACCTGAGTAGAACCCACGTTTACTATCATAAAAGGGTAGGTGCACTTTACTGAGGGAGTATATTGAATGAAATGAAAGTAACGTAGAGAGTCCTAACCCAGTCCCGCATTTCGTATAACAGTAGGAAACTGTTCGGTCGTCCAGACGTAGATGGCGCCATACGATGAGGTTATAGCAAGTTTGCCCATCATTGCAAAAGTGATTTGGAGCCACAAATAACCTGCAACAGATATGATTATGTATTTCATTATAGCTTCCGAATGTACGAGTATCACCTAATTAACCATTTGGTTGGGTTGGAGAGTGACAATGGGGCGTGGGCAGTTCACCCTTTTGACCCAAATTGAGAATGCTGTTCAAAACAGTGTTCCTACCTGGTTGTACCAGTTGCGCTCTAACTAGGGCTGCAACATCAATAGAAACTTAAATTGTTTCCTAACATCGATGGTTTCAAAATACAACATTGATGTCAAGAAAATCTTCGATAAAAAATAATCAAGCCTCATGTTCGAAAACATCGATGTTTCGTTAAAGGACCGTTTGAAACGGAGTTTTCGGCAAAAAATTGACACAAAATGAAGTTTCCTTTGAGGTCAAATATGCAATTTTCATCATTATTATTTACATTATTATGTAATTTAATTACCCCACATCATATTCCTTTTTGGGAAGCTCTCCTCTCACTAAGATCTTACTGAAGTTTTTTGAAAAATAAAAAATACTTTAGCGATCCCATCCAATTCAATACAATCTTCATTATTTTCTACTTTAGGGTACAAGCAGAGTGCAGGATGAAGGAGCAAAGCGCAACGAGTAACGATGAAAGCGTCGAAAACAAACAGTGTACTTTGAATGGGGGCACGCAGAGTGGAAGCGTGCCCGATGAACGAGCTGTGCGTCCAATGAAAGAGCAAAGCGGCGAAACCAAACCGGTTTGATTTCTCTGCTCCCACGCGCTGTTCATCCTCGCTATTCCCTCACTAATTTTATTTTATTCACTAACATTTCCCCCTTCTCCCGCGCAAACATGAACGTGGAACTTTTTGGACGTGGAATTGGTGGGTGATTCTTATAGGAAATTTCACGCCCATTCCGAATATACTATATATGTTCTTATGTTTAAGATGGTAATTTATACCAAAAACCTCAAACAACGCGTGTTTTTTTTTTATAGCGATTTTTGACATTTTCAAAATTTGAACCCTTGGAGTACTCCAAAAATTCTGGCCAACGAATTTAACCTTTCTTTTGATAATCATTTTGACATTTTTTCACATTTTTAACTTGATTCCTCGGTCAGATATCGTCTGAAATGACACACACACACAAAAACGCGTGCGGCCATTGCTTACCACTGAAACTGCTGGAGGAAGGAGAAAGAACGAACTCATCCTTGACTCTTTGCTTCCCCTCTCAGAGAGAGGCAACTCTTTGCTCTCTGCTCGCACTCTTAGAACTTACTCTTAGGAATGAAGCCAGAGATGATGAGACAGGACCCAGAGATGAGCATAGCTCCACACACTACAGGCTTCCGACCCCACCTGTCCAGCGTGAAGAGAAGGAGGGAATAGGCAGGGACTTCAACGAGTCCGGAAATGATAAAATTGACGTAATCATTGCCTCCGAGATTGGACGTGTTCCACGACAGGCCATAGTACGTTGCACTGTTGACGAACCTGTTGATGAAAATCGTATCGGTAGTTATTTAGCACTTGAGAGAGAGGACATGTTTTACTTATGAGACATTATCAAGTGATACAACCAGAGATCTTTCACATTTTCGAAACCACCTAGGTACCTACTTCAGTTCTTAAAATAACTGACGTTTGTTATTTACATTTCTGTATGTTGACAATAAAATGACTATTGACTCTGTTCGGTTGATAAAGAAAGAACTGGGAATGTTGGAAAATAATAGTCAACCAAAATGCCCAGTCTCAAGCAACCTATGGTAGGAGGTGCTGGATGGTCCTGGATAGCCCCAGAAGTGTTCAGAGACTGAAAAGCCTGTCAGTGCAAATGCATCTTACAAAGCTAATATGAATTATTCCAGGGTTGTGTTCACCAAGTAACATTATTCAACAGAGGTGAAAGCTAGAGCAAGGGGGAAAAACCCCGTTGTTCGATCGGCCTGTGCCTAGTGTTGAGCAATCGAACTAGCCTGCGGCCGTGGCCAGGCCAAAACATTAAAGGGTCGGAGCCTGGATTTGAACCTCAAAGCTCAGAACTACCAGAGGAATCTTAGTGTGGCCTTCCTGTCAGTTGACTATAAGTGAAAAAGTTTGGAGCTGAGAAGATTCCAGTACACACTTTCCCGTACTCATCTTCCAGTTTACAATCTCTTCTTTGTGTTTGTTGGATGTTATAAATTCACCTCAGCACCCATGACGATCTTACAAACCCCAACACTAGACACCGCTGCTGTCAAATTCTGACGTCGCCCCCTTGCTTTCAAGCCTCAGGTAGTGTCTCTTGGCTGGAACCAGGGCACCTCTACTTGAAAGGCCCAGCTAGCAGTTAACTGTGAAGTCGAGTTTTCCATAACTCTCACTAAGTGTGGAACATAAATATTATATTCAACAAAGTCAACGGCTGATTGGGTTAGTGCATGAGAGCTAATGGCCTTCCAATGGCTCAGAGTTCGAACCTACCTCAGAAATCACCATTCAGATCATTCTGGTGTTCCAAAACCTTAATTAACATTACCAAAGATCTCCACTCACCATAGAAAAAATATTATGACGGATTTCTTAGCGAGGTTAGGAAATTTGAACAACTCCAAAACTGAAGCTGACTGTTGGCCAGCCTCCTTCCTTTCGGCTTCTGTCTGCTGACAGAGTTGCTCCAGCATCTCTTCAGCCACTTTTTTCCCGTTTTCCTTGGCGACGGCCCTCAACGTCTTTTTGGCCTGCTCTGTCCGCCCTTTGGTCAGCTGCCATCTTACAGACTCTGGGATGAACCTGCACAACAATCATTTTAGGTAGGTACTTAATACTAAGGGTGGGCGCACATTGAGACACGTGCGACGCAGGCAGACGCAGCGCAGCGCAGCACAGTTTTTGTATCACCTGTATTTAAATGGAGGAGCGCACATTGACGCACTCGCACGTCTGGCACTCGCACGTACTCGCACGAGCCGCACTCGCACTTGTGAAATTTTACAAAAACTGCGTCACGCAGCCCACTCGTTTCCCCCCCCGACCACCCCCCCGCCTACTGATACCCCGCTCCCCGCTCGGTCCACTCTCTGCACTACCGCGGAATTCGCCAAAACCCCCTCGCAGGTCAGACTGCTTCACAAAACTGCCTCCCAATGTGCGGTCCGAACTGCGTGACGCAGTCTCCTCGCACGAGCCTGCCCTGCGCTGCGCTGCGCGAGTGGACTGCGTGACGCAGCTCAATGTGCGCCCTAGCTTAGGCACAATTAAGTATAATTAATTAGTAGTAATTAATACTCAGACAAGAAAAACAAATCCACCGTGGTGCAGAGGTTCAGGCACAATAAAAAACTTTCGTAAGCGAGTAAACAGAAAACTCTATCCTAAAACTAAATTTTGCAATGATGAATGTTGGAAAAAGTTCAATCCAAAGTGGTTATGGGGAAAGCCGAGTTGATGAGTACCTACTCGAAATTCATCAAAGAATCGTGGATTCGTGGTTTTGGTCACTTTCCCCCAATGAATGAGTTTTTGCATTGGGGGGAAAACTGCATCCTCAAATCGTTACCTATCAAAAATTCTGAAAAAATTGTTAGATGAGTTATGTTTGAGCAGAGGGGATGCTCCCCAAATGGAGAATGAAGTCTGAGAGGCCTTGTGGCTCAGAGTTGTAGGTACAGATCCTCTTGTCAAACTAATAAAAAATCTGGTGCCTGACCACGACTAATCATCATTCCAACGAGATTTCAGGTTTTTGCATGAGTGCCCCTACCAACCTCTTTGCAAGAGTTTCCCCCCATCGAAAATGGGGAAACCCATTCCCACCAACTCTTGGTGTGAGCTTTCCCCGTAATGGGAAAAGTGACCTTAACATCTTCAATATGGGAGGCAGAATTGATACTGTATCAAGCTGCGGGAAACACTGGCCCTTCGTAAGAGTGACAGCAGCTAACCTAACTTCCACAGTCATTTTATCAGCATCAGCTTTCTGAATCGCTCACCGAGGAACTAAATACATCGTTAGATTCATCAATGTGACAATGATTCCAACTATGATCAAATTGTTACGATTAACTATAGCTCGGCCAATCTGATAATATCCGCTTCCTACCGCCCTCTATGTGGGAAAAATCGAAAACAGTGATAAAGACGACCTTAACTTAAACAGCTGATTCTCAATTCGTGGTAGATTGGAAAATTTGTTGTGAAGTTGATAGCACTACAATTCTCAAATCCTGGCGCCCTCCATTTTGTAATAGTTTCCAATCTTTTTCTTTGTACCTAGGTACTTTGAACTAAGTTATCAATTTTCATCAGTTTTTTTTTTTTCAGAACTAAACTTCGTTTTCAGTTAGAAAGTGTTGTGGTTTGTGTTTGGTGTTAGTTTTTTTGGTGAAAAGCATGGCAAGTTCATCAGAGGTTCGTTTCAAAAGCACTTTGGCTAGCCGAAAACCCCTACGACGTCAGGCTCGGGTGATTGTCTACAATGTAGCGAATTATTTCACCGCAAAATAGAAGCAAGAAAAAGGGAATGGTGTTAGTCTGAAATACAACGTTCGTGACCTTATCAGTGAAGTTACAGGAGTCCCCTAATGAACCGTTCCAACATTCTAACCTGAATTTTAAAGGTAGGTAAATACCTACCTACTAAACATTAATTTGCGATCCTAAGTGTCACTATTCATTTTTTGGGACATGACTGAGGCGAAATGGGTTAAGGAAAATATGAAAACGGTTTTTGCTTGTGTTTGGTATTTTCAATTTAGCTAGACACATACTTTAAATTAAACAATTTTTGGATAATTTTTAGGAATAGAGCCTTCCACCACAATCGCAAAAACATAATAATTAATTTAAGAGCTACTTACATACCAGTTGTGTTAGGTGGGTACTTAAAATAATTTATTATTCTTCATATTGAAGTAGGTACCTATTATTCATTATGACCATTGATTCAGTGAAACTATGATTTTCTGGGTTTTTAAATTGACACGAAATCATTCTTGTGGTGAATAGTAAGAAATATTCAAGGAAAAGAGGAGGTAGAATGTCTGTAAATCGTTTGTTTACTTATTGAAATGAGGAGAATCAGACGAGGGAAAACTTTCCCCAGTGTGTCGCCAATGAAATTGGAAAAAGGGAAACTTTATTAAAAAAAAAATTTAAGCTGATAACAACTAACAGATAACAAGTTCCAAACCCTCCAGAAGAATGCGCTGCGCTCAGATACTATCAAAACGGCCAAGCTATAGCAAGTAGGGGACTTAGTACATTTCTGATTTTCGGTTTTCCTCAAAAACTACCGAATCCACATAATATACATTTTTGGGATCTTACTGTTTTATTCATTAAAATGTTTAAGTGAAAGGAATTTTTGATCAAATCAGCCAGACATAATTTAAATTACGTAAATTTGAGTTTTAAAAGAATTGTTACATTAAAACTGAGCGCCTTTAAACCAAACTTTCACCAACAACGTTTTTTAAATAATAACCAACCGTTTAGGAGAAAAGTTGTGAAACCCAAAAGAGCTTGTCCATCTCCTTCTTAACTAGGGCAAGTTGAGGTTGAGGGCATTCGGGTTTTGCTAAATAACTATGCATAGGAAAAGTAGGATGTTACCTATCTACCTCACAACCCTGTTGAAATTATTCCCTCAAGCTATTTTAAAGCTACCTACCAGTTTCACAACAGGGATAAAAAGAACTCGACACAAGTCTTAGAACGCCTGCGGTCACCTATAAATTTAATGGAATCTTCGTGAACAATGGGATTGCGCAGGGAAGCCGGTCGTCAGAAAAATAAGCTCGAAGAAACTGAAACCTTTCATTTACATTCCTTTTTTGGAGTTGGAAAACCATCAATAAGCGATCAATTATTACTTTTCTTGCTCTACGTACAAGTGGAGGTAACGTTATGCAATAAATTGACCTCATGAAAATTTCAGGAAGTAAGCTGTTTAAGAGTAGCTCGCGAACAAGATAGTGGCCCGATCTTTTCTACTAAGGATTTTATAGAGGATAACATTATTTTTGTCTATTTCCATATACGATCGTTTGCTTCTGATGATGAGAATCGAATATTAGCAGTTGATTAGGAAAAAGCAGCAAACTTTACACAACGGTTTATTATTTTCTATATAGATCGCACATCTGCAAAGATCCTATTGGTACGAGTATATCGAAAGTACCTATCTACCGTAAGTTTATATCAGGACGTTCAATATCATTCGTTGGCCACAATGAGTACCTACTTGTAATTATTACTATCCGAGAGTTGAAGATCCTTCATAACGTAATTCAGTAACTATGGAAGCTTTCAAAAGTGAACAAGAAACTCGATTTGGTGAAATAGGAAAAAAGGTGCATTTGATCGGCTGATCTTTGAACGGGATTTTGGCCGATTTGAATTTTGGAAGATCTGTAATTCGCACTCGTGTTTCTGCTCTTTTTTGCATTCAACCGACAAGTCCTTGCAGGGAGCGAATAGTTGGTCTTCAAACGCTCTGCGAGGTCTCATTCGACTCTAAAATTGTGATCTATTTGAAATCGATTGAAAAAAATATGGTACCTTCCTATTTGGAGTTTTCAAGCTAGGGAGTTTTAAAAATTTCAGGATGGATGTAGCAGGGCTGATTTGGCAGAAACATGTTTATGAAATGATCCGATAGGTACCATGTTTCGGACGAGTTTCTGGCACGTGACCAGAACATGATCGTGAATCAACTTCATTTTTTCTACCAACAATACTCTGCCAAGTGGAAATGGTTAAAACTGTGGAGTGTTAAAACTCCTGATCATGTTGATGTTTGTTAGTTAGACAAATGTCAACATAATCGTGAACGAAATTTACGTTAGCGCATGATTGATTACTAACGTGTTTCTAACCCTTTTCTGGCAAATTACCAGAATATGATCGTGAATCACTTTCTGTTTTGCCACAATAATACGATACTTTGATGGTTAATTACGAGTAATACCAATTATGCGATATTTAGTAGTTGATTAGCACCGATTAATAGCGGTAGGTACTAATATTTCCATTTCACATTAACACTAGGTTACTCAGTGATTTTGGCCCGCTTTGCACTAACTTATAGATTCTGGGTTAGCCTTTAAAAATTAGCCTCGCAGGTAGCGGAAACTGTAGCCCAGGTTACATTCGCCCAAATATGAAATAAATAAATCACGATCGAAGTGATGCCCTGCGCTCACCACCAATAGCAGAAGAATGCGATCCCTGGGATGGTGATGGCGATTTGCAGCGTTCGCCAGTCTCTGATGAAGTAGGCGAAACCGGCTGTGAGGATGAAGCCAGCCGTGAAGAACAGTTGGAACACAACGCCGCACAATATCCTCTTCGAAGGACCGACCATTTCAAGTCCTGCCAGTACAGGAAAATTAGCGGGTTTTGAAACAATGAGGCATTTTGATAAAATCTGGAAAAAATTATTTCTGGTAATGCTTTTAGTTTATTCGTTTATTTATAAAATACCTATTGAATCATAATCAATTTTTTGTTCAAATACCTAGTTGCGCTTTGAAAAAAAAAGTTGACAACTGATATACCTACTCACAAATAAAATTAGGTGAAGTTGCCGACTAAAATATTGAAAAAAACAATAATGTGCCGAAGTTGTTCGGTCTTTAAAATAAATTAAAATTTACCATGGCGTTCCAATCAATTCAAGCTTTCAAAATGATTTGACATAAAAAGAAGGAACCATAACCACTCACCGATTACGTAAGCAACTAGGAAAACGCCGGACGTGGTCGCCCCCACGATCATTCTTGATATCATGAAACCCCATACATTTGGTACAATGGCTGTGATGAATCCGAACACCACTTGTAGGACCAGAGAGACGAAGAACACTGGTTTACGTCCTAAACTGTGACAAACAAACCAAAAACCGTTTAAAAATAACATGAACTTATAGAATCAATTAGTGAAAATTCTATATCTGACCCTACAATCGATTTATTAAAAAATAATATTAAAAATAATATTTAAAAAAAAGTCAAAATGTCAATAATATCAGAAGAAAAGATGAGTTCGTCAGCCAGAATTTTCGGAGTACCTACTCTAAGGGGTCAAATGTTGAAAATTTAGGGTCAGAAAATCGCTTTAAAGAACCGTGTTTTTTGAGATTTCTGCTGTAAATTACCGAATAAAGGAACATTTATAACATGGAATATTTGGAATCAGCTCAAAATTTTCTACAGGAATCACTCACCAAATCGGTTAAAATGGTTCTTTGAAAATTCGCTCCTAAACTCATGCTGCATGATTAGAACTTTTTTCAAAATTAAATTTTGATTCCGGATTCGATATGCATTTACGTAAAATATCAAGGGGAGTTACCATTAGAAATTTTGTCTTCCGCTTCTTAAGGGAAATAGAATGCTGGGAGGGAGGTGTCTCGTGGGACACCCTATGAAAATGCATGCCAACATTAATTTGCTAGTATTTCAAATGATTATTATGACAAACTCGAATCTGGACACATTGGATTTTTCATGCTAAGAAGTCTTTATTCTATACAGGTAACTAACTGTGCTAGTTTTGTAGAGACTGTCCATTCTCGACGAACCTGCGGTTCTTGTCACGGATAGAGAGATGCCGAGAAGTCGTTCAAGTACAAGACAATAGTGCAAGTCTTGGATTGATGAGAAGTTGATAAGGAGTACTAGCTATGTACGTGAAAGGCCTATACGAGGAGTCAACTAGTCGACATTGCAACTGGCCTACTAGCCCCGAGTAGGACAGTTGCAAACTGAAAGCACAAAACTGGCTTACAACACACCCTTTTCAACTGGCCTACATTGCAACTCTACAGTAGACCAGTAGCAATCGTACTCTTTTAGCGGCCTACTGGTTGAAGCTCTTCAACTGGCCTACAGTGCAACAGTGCTACCGTCCCATTATGTACCTACGGAACCAAGGATACCGGTAGACCAGTTGCAAAAGGTGTGCAACTAGGTGTGCAAACCAACGGTTCCATCTGGCCTACCAGAAGAGTAGGCCAGCTGCAAAGGAGAGCAGGTAGGCCAGTTACAAACCAAGGGTTGAAACTGGTCTACTGTAGGAGTAGCCCAGTTGCAGTGTAGACCAGTCGTCAAGTTTCCTATACGAGCTAATATACATGATTAGAGGAGAAATGCCCCCAGAGTCACACACACTTCTAGGCACTTCTTACTACAGTTGAGCTGTTGATGAGTTTCGAAAGCAAGCAATAAGACTCACCTGTCCGAAAGATGACCGAAGACGATAGAACCAAGCATCACGCCGACCATAAGGAGGGCGTCGCCTGTCGCCCTCAGCCATGCTCTGTCACAGACAAGGTCAAACTGTAACAGTTACGACTAAGGTACATGCTACAGTTGATGAGTACATGATTATGGGTATGATCACCTCAATGCCTAACCTAGAAATATAGGAATTTTCCACTTCATAATAGAGATATTGGTATCAGATTCACCTCTTTTCCTTACATCATTGATATGATGTTGCTCCCTCACTATCAAAGGCCCTTTGTGCATTGAATTATTTCCCAATGAAGTATTGGCAAATCATAACACTATCAACCAACATGAATAAAGTTTCTGCAATTTCCCAGGCAAGGGCAAGGGCGTGATGTACTCGTAATGAGGAATGGGTATGGGTCGGGATTAGCTATTTTTGGCCTCAGAATCGGATTCAGCACCCTCGAAAACCCCTGTATCCCAATTTTTAGCCCCGAAATTCGAGTAGTTTGGCTGGAATAAGCAATAGGAAAAACGCGTGCCTTCATCTGGCATGTATCTCTATCCTTTGAGGGAGCGAGAAGGCAATACATACCAGATGACGTCACACGCCTTTTCCTTCCCCTTTTTCGCCCTCTTCCATTCAATCCCGACCCATCATATTGCACCTTTTTGGAAAGCTCTCCGTTAGAACTACACACCTCAAAAGAATTAATGAATCACTGAATCAGCTGATCATAGGTTTTTAAATCTTCTATTTCTGCCAGGTTTAATATTTTTAACTTTTATTTACGTTCTAAATAAACACATTTCTTAGGTGAGAAACAATTCCAAAGTGTACAGAGAATGTGAGACTGAAAAAATGATGAAAAGGGACAAAACAGGAATGGAAAATAAAGAAAAACTGGGAACAAAAATGTCTAAAACGTAATTTTTCCCAACTGCACGGTCTTCAGTACATACTTGGTGTTGCTTCCGTGGCTCTTGATTACAGCTTGAATACGGCAAGGCATGCTGCGAATAAGCCTGCGAACATTTTCTTGTGGCAATAGATCCCACTCCTCCACTAGCGCTTTTTCAAGCTCCGCCAAACTTATTGGCTGATTAGGACGACCTTAATGGCCATCCCTAGCTGGTCTCATATGTGCTCAATAGGATTGAGGTCGGGGATACAAGCTGGCCAGTCCAAAACTAGAATATTGTGTTGATTTAGGTACTCCTGCACCACTCTAGCTGTATGAGGTCGAGCTCCATCCTGCATGGAAATGAAATCAGCACCACCAGCAACTATTCGCAGCATGCCTTGCCGTATTCAACCTGTAATCAAGAGCCACATAGGCAACACCAAGAACTGAAGACCGTGCAGTTGCGAAAAATTACGTTTTAGACATTTTTGTTTCCAGTTTTTTCTCTATTTCCCATTCCTATTTTGTCCCTTTACATCATTTTTTCAGTATCACATTCACAGTCCACTTTGGAAATTGTTTCTCACCTAAGAAATGAGTTTATTTAGAACGTAAATAAAAGTTAAAAATATTAAACCTGGCAGAAATATGAAGATATAATAACCTGTGATCAGCTGATTCAGTGATCCCTTAATTCTTTTGAGGTGTGTACAATGTTTAAGAATATAAAAAGGACGTCCATCCCTCAAACAGTTTTTCCGATTATGTTGCGGTTTGCAGCATTCTTCTTGTCATTCAGTTCTCTAAGGGCATCAGCCACGGATAATCGAATCGGTTTTTACCGAAAGGAGCTGTGTGATGTTTTGGGTAATTTTCACTTTTCAGCAGATTCTTGTTCCTCTAACGTCGATACATCGTTTGCGAGGACAAACACCTGTTGAAGAGGAGTGAAATTCGAACACATTTCTTCAAGTTTCTTCTGATTTCGATATTTTTTGTGTACAAAAGTTTGTCATAGCAACGTTCCATTCTTATTTTGAGTTGAATTTATTCCACGTAAAATACAAAATGTTGTAATGAAGTGAAATTGTTGACATTGTATAAGTAGGCCTTCCGGCGTTAAGGTAAATAAAAAAGATGTGGTGAAGTTCATTATACTTGTTTATTGAATAATTTGTACCATGCTCTACCATGTTTTTCAATTAAAGAACACGATTTTCTTTGAAATGGACCAGGTACGTGATTGATCTTCAAATTGAAATATGGTACATTTGAAAGTGCTTTGAAATTCTGAAAAATCATCTGAAAATGTGTAATACCATTTTTCTTTTGAGAAATATGGACGGAATTGCTCAAATTGGGAAATGGGGAAGTTTTTTGCGTTTTCCCTGAAGTTTGGGAAGATGTCACATAGTCCCTTTAATGACCCGATTCAATTTTAATTTCGTAATTCAGCAATTTTCACTTTTTTGAAATAAATTGGCATAAAGGTACCTCATGCTCCTAGAGAATGACAAACTAGGAAGAATGCCAACAACTGCATCAAAATCAGTTGAAAATTAGTTGAGAAAAATGGGAAAACATGTTCGACGGTAAAATTGTTAGGGGGGGTCCTTTGTTTGAACTTATTGGTCCCAAGCAGTAATGATGTTATAAAGAGAGTTCCTATAAACTCCCAACTAGGCGAGATTTAGGTATTTTTGAGAACATTTGGGGCTTCCGTAGGTACGTCTCAGAGGTGCAGGGGTAATGGGACCATCGTAATTCAGCTATCAAAATGTGCAGAATTTCAATGAGAATTTTCTGTTTGATTATTTTACAAGAGACTGAATATTATTGTACTTGTACCTATTCAAATTCAAAAGAAACATTTTGCTTTTATGAAAAATTATGTTTTTTTACCCACATCATTACTCACAATTAAAATAATTCGATTTTGATAAACAATTTTCCAACCCAGTAGTAGGGATACGCATATCTTAGAAACATGGGAAATTGTAGATAAATTCTTCCAAGGTGTGAAATCCAAGTATGTATTTGCACCAGAATGAGTTGTTTTTCTGCAGTGGACCAAATCATACTCGTAAATAAAATCGAGTTCCTATGAAATGAATCAGTCGGTTCAGTGGTGACATGAATATGAAAATGATATGACCCGTTGCAACACTAGAAGCCTGGCTCACCTTGGATGCGGTTGTGGCGCGCTAAGACGCCATTCGGATTTTTTTTCTTCATCAGAAGCATGTCTGTTTGTTGTTGTCAAGGAAATAAACAGGTTCCAAAGTGGGAAATCAAGCTTGGAAGAAAGTATTTTTATACATCACGAGCTCCAACGATTATAGGTACTGGTTTTGCGCAATTGAGATGTTAAGGGAGTGGTATACCTCCGATTCATTGGACGTTCATGGTAACCATTTTCATACAGGGCGCATCAATGGGGAACTTGCATGGGTAGGAATTTTGCATTTTGAACTTCAAAATCTGATTCAGCGCCCTTCAAAGCCCCCTGGTCCAATTTTCAGCTTGAAATTACGACTGGTTTGATCAGAAAACAAGTTGGAAGGGAGTGCGTGGCGTCATTTAGGTTAAGGAGCTGAGGAACCCGCCCTGGCAGGCAGGAGGTCGGTGACGTCAGGTCGAAAGTACAAGACCCATTTTCGGTCAGTTTCAATCATCGGATACCCATCATATAGCACCTTTTTGAAAAGCCCTCTCTAAAATCTTTAAAAAGCTGAAATGAAAAAAAAAAAAAAAAACCATGCAAGTTACCCATTGATAGTTATTACATTGATTAACTGATGGTTGTTGGTAAAAACTGGGTTTTCAAAACCAAAGTGTTCCAACTTGGTAGGTAATGTGATGTGGACTCCAAACTAGGGGGTCGGGATTTGGTTTGATAGAGTCCAAATTAAGATTTAGCACCCATGAAACAGCCATACTTTCAACAATCAGCCCGAAGTTCTGAGTAGGTAGGTATATTTCAATGAGGTAATTGCGATATGAGAAATAATGTCCAAAGAGAACACAGTTCTTGCAGAACTGTGTTAATTTGATTTGAAGTGTTTTGGTTGAGATTGGTAGATACCTCGGAGGTGGTGGTGCTGGCGTACTGATCGGTGTTGTAGAGCCATTTGGCGCAGTGCTGAACCGTCTCGTTGCCGTAGATGGACGTCAGGTTACAAACCGCTTCGTCCGTACGATCGAAGAAAGTCGCGTTTGCATCTTCTCCTTCTCGAGCGCACCTGCACAGCAAAACAGAGAAAATATTCAATATAACAACTACGCTAGTATCTGCACGACAGGGTTTGTTCCAACTAACAGTTGCAGCTCAAATAAAATTCAGTTTGGGAATGTCGTGTCTGGAGTTCAAAGTTGAGTTCGATCTTCGGCTTCAACATTTTCGAACATATTTGAACTGAACATTAGTTGAAACAAACCTGTGGCAGCAGAAGGTTTCCCTGTATTCAACTAACCTCTCCTCGTCAGCAGGGGTGAGAATATTTAAGTTAGCCGGTGTGTTCCAACTAGCGACGGTGCAGGTGCAATTCGAATATTTTAGGGCACAGCAGGTTCTGGATAGCTAAAATAGTAGAATTGCACGTGCACCACCGCTATTTGGAACAGAGCTGAGTGCAGCAACTTGCCCTGGCAGGTGGTATAGGATTACAGTTCTTATCAGTAGGTCCCACAAACCAATTGGAACAGACAGAGAATATTCGAGTAATATTTTCCACAAGAGTGTGTGCAGCTAAAATATTCGAATTGCACCTAATACGATTCAAAACTGGAAGAAAAGCTTAGTGAGTACACTATAGAATACCTAACGAGAAGTAGGGTAAGGT
>JAEMON010000004.1:15317154-15329897 GCA_030264115.1 Lygus lineolaris
CACGACCTTACCCTATCTACTATAATAGGTATGTATGCCACAGAAGAAAAAAGTCCGTCAAGTGGCACTAGTTCGATTATCGGTACAAAACATAAATTTATAAAAAATAATGTAAGACTTTCAAACTCTGCTTCACCAAGAGCAGTCCCAAACTATCCTAGAAATTTAAGCGAAATCGGGCTGTCAGCTGGTGGGAAATCGGAACTTGGTAGATTTCATGTCTGCACGTGCGCAGATATTGAGCAGAAAGCGATGAAATTTACGTATATAAGATTCAGGCCTAAAACCCACCCGAAATCGGATCATAATTGCGGAAGTTTTGCAACCCGGGGGATTAATCATGTTTGCGCATGCGCAGAGGAAAACCAGTGATACAAATCATGATGAGATGATTTAGACATGGAAGAATGAGATGATTTAGAAATCATCTAAAGATGTGGTCAGTTTGATAAAAATCCTCCTACAAGTTTGATAAAAATCCTCTCCTCCGCACAATGTAGAGATTAATAAATGTGTTAAACAATTAAACAAGACATAAGGAAGGGATAGGAGGATATATAATCCTCCTATCCCTTCCTTATGTCTTGTTTAATTTTATAATACATTTATTCAAATAAATGAGAGGCACTACCTATGTTTCCGTATGAGGTCTGTTCCACGTATTCGAATAGTTACTGAACTTGATATTTCTATACACCTTTAAGGAAAATGTAAATGTAGTTACGTAAATTCTTCCCCCGGATCAGGCATACCTACTTGGATATTGCTTATCGTGTGACATAGTCATTAAGAGAGAATGTAATGCGGGGAAATTTAATGTGAGTTATGTAAACTTGTACCTACAGGATTAGTTTTGAATAGGCCGTCACACACAACGGGGATCAAATCAAAAAATTAATTAAGTAGGAGATAAAAAATAGGCATTTTAAACATTTCAAAGGCAGAAAGGTAGAATCCACTAGGCTTCTACCAGCTGCATGCAAGTTGTGAAGAGAACAACGAAACTGTACAAAATTATTCTTCGAGAACTATAATAATAGGGTCTGGAGTCTGAGGTGATGTCTGAATACCTACTTGAGCATTCCGGGTTCATGTCTATTCATTTGGAAATTACGGACAATTACATAATTACTCCCGAGTTCTGTACCTACTGCCTCATCTGACGCTCTCAGGCAGTGAAGAGGAAGAAAGAAGACAACTCTTCGTTGCAAATTAGTTGAAGAATCGATCCTTGGAGTTTGGGCATAACAAATTTGGACAACCTGTAAACGGCCAAAGAAATTATACTGTATAACGGAGTATAGTCGAAGTCAGCGAAAAATAGGCATTTATTTCCACTGTGAACCACCTTCAAGGATCCTTGTTTTTATTTTTATTTCCTTGTTATTTGGGACATTGTCATTTAGTGTCAAATTAATTTGAGGATAGGAGCATTTTCTTCCAAACGGTCAGGTATATAACGCTTGTATGTATTGGGCATAACTGAAGGGACGAGAACCATCTGTGGTCTCGAACAGAATGGAGCATCGTGCTGGGACTGACAGCCGTTTACCACCGAGGAATCATATATCTGAAATTTGACGACATCCTGGGTTCAAATTTGAATAGCTTTAAATTTCCTGTATAAGTGGCCATCTGATAGTAAGTAGTATTGACACCACCTAGGGGCGTATCCTATCAAGGTAAGTTTAACATGGACATAGGACATAGCAATATCTGGAATTTTCCGCTTAGCTTCGTTATTTAATTAGCTATTCGATTACATACAAACAATAAATTCATCAGAGTGCATGGAATTAGAGTATAAAAGGCCGGATGTAGGTTGGATGGTATCTACTCGCCCATGTACCTGCGAGATAACGGTTCCGGTTGTCGGTTTTTAACCAGCCACAGCCGGAATGACTGCGGTTTCCGCAAAAACAGAACAAAAGATCATTCTAACGTTTGATGCCTCTCACTTGGGGCTTCTGAGCCGTGACTCCGATCCACTCGAGTTGACTGCGTTTTTCCGGGCTTTTACAGGGCTGTGGAGGCCACCGGAGGGAAAACATTCCAACACAGGGGCGGCCGAGGGCCCCAGGCCCTTTGGGGGCTCCAGAAACAGACACATCATCATGTATTGAAAAAGACGAGTGAACAAAGCGGCACGTGTAGGAAACTTAGAATGGTTTATTCATAACTGAAGATAACAATCAGTGTTCCTTGATGTGGCACACACAAAAATCCTTCCCCCATGCGACAAAATTATACGCGCAATTTCAAGATTTTACAGTAAGACTAAGTACCAGGTACCTAAGTGTCAGGTGTATAATATGAATCGTGACAGAGAACATCAGTGGTTCAGTCGGGTTAGTGGTTTCCTGGCTCTCTCAGTTCAACGAACCACTAGTTGAGCTCTACATAGTGATAGTGATACTAGGGAGTCCTGCAGACCGTCCAAGTGCCACAACAATGCCTGATGAGGTTGATGGCAACCTTCCCAATGCAGGCGAAATCCTCTAGGTTTGTTGCTCCATTGAATTCCGAGGAGCTGCGCCTTTCGGATTTATCCTCAAGGCTCCCGTTGCAAAACAGGACTTAAGATTCTTGGAGACCCTGATGGAAGTAGGACCATCTGGAGAAAGAACTGGCTGGTCCACACCTGGTTCACTGGCAGTTGGTTGATTGTTGAGACTGTTCCTCAGGCCAATTCCTTCCCACAGAATTTTCTCGTTCAAACTGACTGGCTGCTGGCTTCTGTTCGAGGTGAGACTATGTGGCTGCGTTGTTTGGCCGAGTCTGTGGCACTTTCCTTAGTTGGTCTATGTGACGTCAAACCAGATTTCCACTCACCTCCACAGCGTAAATATGATGAGCCCATCCTGACTGACCATGTGGCCAGTATCCCATTTCCTGTTTGGTGAGTAGTAAACTCGTAATGCCACTTTTTCGACATTCTCAAACAACGGAATATTTTTACGTTTAAGCTGCTCGTTTCGATAGAGCTTTTCATGCAACTTTGGTTTCAGCGCATCCAGATTTCTTTTATCAGCGAAGGATGAGCTTAATTGGTGACTCTGCTCTCACTATATGGGGTGGTTGACGATATGTAACAAGAAGAGATTAAGCTTTTCATGGATGGAATTGGTATAATTGGGATACAGGGACTTATGAGGGCGCTGAATCTGATTCTGAGGTTGAGAACAGCCAATTCAGACCCACGCCTGTTCCCCAACTAGCGGGGGACTGGGTTCAACTCAAATATTTCAGCTGCGCAGAACCCAAGGCTGAAGGTTGAACTAACATATTCCAGCGGAACCCACACCACCGCTAGTTGCAACAGAACAGTGTTGGACAAACACCATTTTGCTATTACTTTTGTTTTTGGTTGTAAATCAGGCTTTAACCACTCAATTCGTTTATTAAACCATACAGTTGGAACCTGTGCTATCATGTGTTGAGTTCGGAGGTCGCCATGGGAACTTGTGATGCTCCAATTAATGAGATTTCGTAATTTATACTTTTACAATTTATACTCGGGAATAAAGTGTTCATTTTCCGACGTTTACCGATCGTACTTATTCTACAGAACCCTCCAAGTCTCTAGAATACTTCATATCCAACGGGAGTCAATGAAACATGTACTTATAGTCAATGATTACACTTTAAATGAGTAATTGAGATGTTTCAATTACAATTGTAATTAAAAAGGTGTCAATTACATAATTGGATTGTAATTATTCAGTTTATTCACTCTAATTACATATTATGTTATTGATTCCCGTTGGATATGAATTATTCTAGAGACTCGGGCAATTCCAACAGAATGGCTCAACATGGGAATTGAGTGGTTAGAGCCTGATTAACAACCAGAAACAAATGTAATTGAAAAATGGCGTTCCCGAACACTGCAACAGGCCTTAGAAAGGTACCTACTCGCCTATCTTGTTTTGTATTTTGGGTTATCTCTGTCATAACAGATTAGTTACCTGTGTGTTGTCTATTTGTTAGGTAATAAAAAATGTAACTCATTATTGTGTGAATAAATGTGTGTGGTGTGCCTTATCTGCCTAGGCTGCTCGGTGGGTGAGTCACACAATGGGGTCAAATGACCATTTTCCGGCAAAAAACCCCTGTATGCTTCTATCCTACTAATTGATTTAACCCTGATGTTCCTAAGTCAATTATAGCTCCTTAACGCATTTTTTGTGAGCCAAAAACCAAAAAACACCGCCCTTACCAAACTGTGCCGAATATCTGCCGTTAAAGATAAGTGCACAAATACGTAATACGTACTTACTATTTTTGTTAACGTAGTACTATAATACTTGCATGCCTGTACCAATAAACCAATCTATCTCGTATTCATCAAAATTTCCAACCCCAATTCGCCGGGTCAAACATTTCCAAGCTTGAGTATGACAAACTGTATTGGTGGCATTATGGGCGCCTTTCGTCAGTGAGGAATCCACCGCCGATCGATTCAAGCGTTGAATCCAGATAGCGAAGTCGAGGAAATTAACGCGCGGCTGTCGACAGCAGAGGAAGTCAGAAGTTGAGTCCTTTCAGAGCCGTTTCAGGAAGTGGCAAATCAAAAAACCGCCAAACTGGACGCATTCGACACTTCCTTGTCGATCGAAGCTCTGCTACACAGCAGACACGAGGGATTCAGTGTTTTTTTTTTTTCAATCTGCCATTTTGTTTCTGTCTCTCCGACTCTTTCGCAAAAGGTAGTTGCACAATTGAGCTGCGGCATTGACCCAGTGATATACAACAATGAGAGGAGGGTAGGAAGGTGAGGAAAAGGGGTCTTCACTCAAGCGTCCAGCCAATCCTCACAATGGCCACCTAAAGTGAACAATACCTACCTAGTAGATACTATGACACTACGACCGTAAACAAGTCATCCATAAACTACCGAAAACACCGCATGGTTAGGTTATTCCCATAAGGCAAAGTTAAGGCTATTTTTTGGCACGGTATTTCGTATTTTATGTTTCTGGTCGTTTGAGTTGACCCCATTAAAACACCGGAATGACCCATTTGGTATACGAGTTAGGTTCAACTCAATGTCTACAAAATCCCATATTAATGACGATTTTCTGGGTTAACTCCAGAAAGCACTGAAGCTTTGCCAATCACTACGGTACCTAAACTACTATACGGGGTAAATAGGCATACCCGTTGGGATAGGACGGCAATATGTACATGGTGAGAATACGAAGGAATATCCTCTGCGGTTAGTATGGATCAGGGTTTCACCTAAATAAGGTTCCAAAGAAGGTCCAAATACAGAATTAACAAAAAACCTTCCACCAATGGATTTTAGTTTTTAGACAAGGCTTAAAACCATCCCGGGAATCCCAACTGCGAAGGGGATGATTAGCTGTAACTGACTATTACGACCCAATGACTAGATAATAAATGTAAGAACTTGTACTAATAACGAACAGTTTTGTTCGAGTAGTTTAGAACACTAACCTTCTCCTACCATCCCGGGAATCCCAACTGCGAAGGGGATGATTAGCTGTAACTGACTATTACGACCCAATGACTAGATAATAAATGTAAGAACTTGTACTAATAACGAACAGTTTTGTTCGAGTAGTTTAGAACACTAGCCTTCTCCTACCTCTCACTCAAGTTGGGACAAATTCTGAAATCGATTCTACGGGTAATTTACAATGAAACGTGTATTTTTGACCACTTGTTTTCGTGAGTTTTTTCACTTTTAAGATTTGTTTTTTCTTCGACCTTACATCACTAAAACAGCCACAAATAAATATAGGTACGATTAGAAGGAACGTTGCATTTACTATGATAAAATTCTACTGACTGTCTTTAAAAGTTGATTTTCAAGGCTCAAAGCTTAGCCCAAAATTCAAATTTCGAGGATTTCCCGAAAAACGACTTTTCTATCACGCATCCATTCATTTCTAAACCTATTGGTACATGTCTTGAGCTGGGCACTCAAAAAAAAAAAAAAAACATTCTCAGCATCATTTTTTGCTAGATAGGAGGTAGGTATGAGTTACTCAATTTTCTCAAATCAATATTATTGCCTACTGCCTAGTATACAACCCCTCAATAAATACCTCAATTAATGTTTCATCAGTCAAAATTAATCAGGAGCCAAGAGAATCTCCATTCGATTCCGCGTGAAAAATCGTCCAGTGATGGTCAGTTCGCCAACACCCTAAAACACTCGAATAATTTGAAAAATGCATGTTTTTCATGCATTCGAACGCAATTTTCTCCCTTAGGAAGAGCAATAAAACTCAGAATTAATCACCGTTGGAAAGCTGAGATCCTGATGTTTTTTATGAGTGGCCATAGTATTGGTTTAGAAGCAATAGAATGCGTGAAAGAAAAGTCGAATTGCTGGGAATCCTCAAAATTTGAACTTTGGGCTAAGTTTTGAGCCTTGAAAATCAGCACTGTTAAAGATAGTTAGTAGTATTTTAAAATAGGAAATTTAAAGTTCTTTCCTATGGTATATTGGTTTTTAATTTTACACCGTAAGCTAAGGGGGGCTGTTTCAGTGATCTGAGGTCGAAAAATAAAACAAAATCTTAAAAGTGGAAAAACTCACAAAAAAGTGATTTAAAAAAAGCCTTAACAGGCACTTTTTGTTGAAAATTACCCATAGAGTCGATTCCTGACGTTTGTCCCAACTTAACTGTGGACAGCCTGTAGACGACTGATTCATTGAAATTACACACACATTACATTAAATTTCTTTGAAATTAATTTTTTCACTCTGATTTCGGGAGAGGGGTGGGGTGGCTGTAGGGTGACTCAGACATGTAGGGTATAGAGGTACCCGAATATGATGGAACAATAGGAAGGTATAGGTTTCACAACAGAGGTCATTCACAGAAAGACATTGAGGAAAATTAGAGTGTATTTGTGAAGGACGTTGTGGTCCAGAAGAAACTAACTTCTGCGAGGTTCCACAGGAATTTAGACCTCTAAGAAAACATTGTGCTTAGGTCTTGTGACTACCTACTGACAGTAAACGCAAACATGTATCATACGAAGTTAGAAAGAAAGAAAAGGAGGGAAATAACGCTAATTACCTTAATTTTGGATTGGGATATAGAATTTTCAAGATGTGGAAACGAGATGAATCAGAATGAAGTCCAAACTGAATCGTTTGCCCTCAAGGTAAGTTACCTTTACCTAGCCTGTTTTGTTGAATGACTCAAAGTATTTGATAAAATTAACTCTGTCTTTCTCTCTCTCTCTCTCTCTCTCTCTCTCTCTCTCTCTCCTCTCTCTCCTCTCTCCCCTCTCTCTCTTCACTTTAAGGGGAAATACCAGAAACATGGCTACCTACTTTAGCACTTTTAAAACTTTTGTCCAAAATGGATCTAGGGATTTGATGAAATTCATTAGTGACTATTATCTCGGTAATGATATCCAATACCCTTCAGTCCAGGAAAATATTCTTCTCGTAAGTAACGTTGTAAAAATTTCTAGTTTTCGGTTATGTAGGTAAGGAAAGTAGCGTGATACCTCCCACCAGATGTTTATTATGTAAGTATAGATGAATATTGCGCAGATGAAGTGCAGAGACCTTGCACTAAGAGGCCTAGACCTTATTCACAAAAGGCGAAGATGAATAAGAATGGAATGATCCAGATAGAAACTAGCACCTCCCTAAAGACTGAGTGGGTCACTCAAGGGACAAACTCACCTTGACCCGACGAAGGCTTGACTTGTGCGAGACGCGACATTGTGGCTTGGCTTCGTAGCAATTCGTCGCATGCTAACAATACGAGACTGCCCAATTTCGGCAACCAGAACACGGTAGGTAGACGCATGCCGAGACTTGGGATTAGGGCGTCATGACATTTACATTCAGAAGGTCCTATTTCCGTTTTGACAAATTGTACGATATGTACGATGTTGTGGATGAGAAAGTTTTATAGGATTTGAAGGTTATCAGGTAGGTACAGGTGAAAAACGTCTGCCAAGTAAGTGAGGCAACATCCTCGTACTCAATGAATTGATCATGTAGATATTTTCTAAACCGACAATTTTTCATCATTATGTCGACGTTTTTTCACGTTCTTATGGCTACTCGTTCCGATGGAATTGATAAGCGATCGTCAGGAAGCCAGCGCCCAACTACCCTCCAAGTTTGGGCGGAATCAGACCGTTATTGTGAGAAATCGATGTTCGCAGAAGTTCATGCTTATGCATGAGCAGGGGGTGCTACTGATCCAACAGGGCTGGAATGTATAGCGGGCCATCTAGGGCCCAACCAACACTACCCTGGAAATTGCATCGATATCGGATGAAAACTGTGTGTGTTGCGAGAATTCGGACACACACACGCAGACAGACACCTCAATTTGTTCACAAAGGTCTACTACGTAAATGCGATTGGAAATTATGTATCAAGAGGGAAAACATTGTCGACTCCGAAAAATCCGGATTTACCCTAAAAGAGTCTATTTGACAATTCGGAGATATTTACCAAGTTGTACACAGCTTGGATGGGCCAAATTTTACCTAACTCGAGACTCCCCTATTCAGGCTCAAGTTTGGGCTGATGAAATGCAGAGAGACTTCAACCGTTCGGATCAGAAAATTGGATCCCTACAAAACTTGTCCAGTTTAATGTCAAAGTTTTAAAAAATATTGTCAAACTAACTCAGATAGGTCAGAAGAAACAGAAAATCAGGAACAGAGATTTGACCAAAACATTGGAGCCTTGGGATTCTAACTGGAGCTCAGAAATCCAAAACTAACAGGCAAGGACTGCAAGATACAGACTACATGGTACTGCATACTTCAAATTGAACGGTTTTCCTATCCTGGTTTCATTAAAGACTGGGTCAAGGCATCAGAGACATTTGAAGAGAAAGGACGCAGTTCTATCCTTCACTGGTATCCCAAATTTTAGTTTTGTTGTTTATGACCAACAAATTAGTACGGCTTATACTGCCAAGACTACAACTGCTCAAAAATGTATTCTAATCCCATTGAACTATTTATAAATAAAATTTTAGCAGCACTCGGCTTATCCCTCCGTTTCGTTGATCGTCGGATGAGAGATCAATAGATACCTTATCTCATTACAGAACCCTTCTATCAATATCGGTTCATTAAAACCTGAAATCTACGCGATGAATATTGGGGTCATAACTCCATTCAAGGGTTTCTGTGTAAAAATATTCGTATTTCTCTTACAGTTGACTCATTCACAAACATACCAAGATAATTTATTGAAAATAATAAACCAACATGAAATTTCATAAAACTTTCTCATTTTCTTATAATTTCTTCCATTCCTCCTTCATAACAAAAAGGTGTACATGATTTTCATCCTTTGTTGCGAATAAAAGCCATTGTTTCGAGCCATCGTTGGTTGTTTCGAGTGCGCTAGCATCTTGTGCTACCCCACGAAGTCAACGGATTTTGCTAGTCGTTTTACTCCTCAAAGAGGTTAAAATATGAATCTTCTGACCTAAGAATGAGCTGAGTTTACTCTTCGACTCCTATCTAATAAAGAGAAATCACAACCCAAGCATGACATGAGTTTCGTGATCTGATCCACTCAACAGGACAACCTTATTGTTCAATTTTCAAGAACTTTGAAACTACTGCAATCCCTCGTTTTTCTGAATAAAGGGAAATCACAACCAACGGCACTTGCATTGGCATGAGTTATTTTGTTGCTTGTGAGGTTGGGGGAGCCATAAAGGAGTTTTACTATAGTTCTACCAACATTGATTCTATTGCAAATCATGCCAATAAACTAGGGTGATTTAACAGCCTGCATCCATTAAAAATAGCTTGAAAAGTTGAGAATCCCGAGGAAATAATGATATAGTACCTGTATGCCCAAAACAGTGAAGCTATGGGTTATCCAATAATTGATAAAGTACTTTTTGAAAGAAAGAGATTTAAGCGCTGACTGACTGTTGGATATAGTATAGTCTCACATTCTCCCAATCAACTCGAGATCTTTCAGGAAATACCTATCCATTTTCAAAAGTAAATCAAAAAGATAAGGAAATCAAACAAGCGAACTGGAACAAATCAGAATAGGTACAACTGACAAAAGCATGAAAATCAATCAAACTACAAACTGCAGAACAAACGAGTCAGATCGGAAACGCGAAGGTTTCAAACAGGTTTCCTATTGAACTCGCACTCAAAATGAAAAACTACTCCTCAGTTGGTGCGGGAAGTTCAAGAACTCAGTGACCCCACCTTGATGAACCCACGGTTCAGTGTACAGTCTGGGTAGAAAGTAAAATTTGGGTTCATGAAGTCAACCACTTGGAACGCCTCACGCCCGTGCGCAAGGCGACTTCGCAGAACAGGTTCATGAACTCAGACGAGTTCATCTCTCTTGGAACAAACCTTTCGTCTGAACGACATATTTACAGCGCGTTTCAAATCACTCTAATTTTAAAACTATAGCTTATTTTAGAAAACGGGCTTCAAAATACCATGTTTCCAAGAGTTCTGGAATCATTTTTCTGACAAACAACAAATTGACGAAAATTCCCCATTAAATTAAAACGTCATCCCAGTTTTTCTGCACGTCGACCTTCTTACCCCCCATTATTTCTATGATCCGTACCTGTGAGGAACTCTAGCTTGTAGGAAGACGCCAGCTAGCTTGTGAAGAGCGCAAGATATGGCGGGCAGACAGAGCAGGAGGTTGATCCGCTTCTGGTACCTCCCGAATTGTCCTAAACTGATGAGGACGTCATCGTAGGCCATTTTGTTGGTGATTTTGCCTTTTTCTCCTCCTCCTCCTCCTCCTCCACCTCCGCTCCTGCGACTCAATTCAAATTGAGGTAATTAAAAGGTGCAATATAAAAATCCACGTTATTCAAATAATTATAACTAACTTGTAGACTAATTTATTAAAGTAATAACTCATTACAACTAATTGGTGTACCTAAAACATGTTCTAAATGTTCATCTAATAGTGTTATTGTTATTCTTATCAATTAATAGGTACTATTGTTATGATTGTGCAATAAGTGGCTAGCCCTACCCAGTGAAACCAGGTGCAGATAGGTCACTAGGCCAAGCAAGAAAGAAATGTAATCTACGAGTATCATACAGAAATGCAACCGAAATCGTAAGCTCAGTTGGCACATCAGAACAGCGTTTCCTGATAAAGGTAGGGCGCTGAAGTTAGTGTATGATATAGTCTGGAGGTTTGCGGGCACATGTTCGAATGGAAAGGCGACCAACTTTGGTGCGGAGAGGACGCTGGAGTCACTAAAAGCTACAATATCTCCTTGGAAGGAATTTTAGCGAGGAAATACAGGACATCATAGAACCACGGAGAACAAACCCATGACGCCGAAAGAACGGCACTTGGTGCCGGAAAATGTCATCGCGCCTTCGACCCTTGCAAGAATCTGGAAATTGTCAAAGAAAATAACTATCTTGGGCTATAATATATATGAGGTTGATCTCGATGATTTAAACTACCGGAAGTTATTACTTTTATAATTGGTTTTGATATTTTTGTACTCGTTGAATCTCATGTTGAATTAAAATACGTGGAAAATTATAGTAATTTGTTTCCAGAATAATATGATGTACAATTCAGTCCCGCTGTTAGAGTTAGTGAATTTGGAAGAGCTAGTGGGGGTGTCGTTTGTGGGTTTACAAAGGCGCTATTGTCGGTAGATAAATCACGCATTAAATGTAGTTTTGAGCTCTTTGATGGCTACCCAATTATTTTGGTGGATGCTCAACCCCATGCAAGTACATGGAGGGAGTCATTAGAGGGAGTAGTGAACCTGGTCTAAGGTTCAAAATTAACGCATTACAGTGTAAATTAATTCGTGTACCCATCTGTTTAAACAACAACGTTGATGGAAAGTTATTCCCAATGCAGTTTGATGTTAGAAGTGGCACGGTTCACTAACCGCGAGTAGGTACGCCGACGTTCATTTTGTGTACGGGTTGTGCGATGGACATGCACTCGCTGCACAGCACCAGCATCGTGCTAGATATATTGACCGACGGGTTCCAGATTCTCGGGTACTCACGGCAACTCATCGAAGGTTATTGAATAAGGGTGATTTTCAGCACAGTGAGCTGAAGTTGGGCAGCGTCCTCATGATGAAGGAGTGGAAGACTATGTTTGTGATCGATAGGGTGAGTGAGGTCGGTCGGATGTTTTTCAACATGCAGGAAAACCTGATTTCAATTCGTAATTTGACATGGTTGACACAATTTTTTCAATTGAAAATATTAAAAACATTTTTTACATTTTCTCTACCCTATGATCAAACTCCCCCTTTTTAGGTGCCAAACGTTTTCTTGCATTCAAGCTTGAATTTTTCATCAAAGAAATGGGATAATCGCAAAGTTGACCATGCCGTTGGAAAGCTTATTAAATGAAGAAGTTTTCAAGAGATTTGCCAGTTTCCAGAATTGTTTTTGGAAGAGTAGTAACGTTTTGAAAATTTTAAGAAATTTAACTTTTTCAAATCCGTCTATGTTTGAGCTGCTGTTATGGTCTTTAGATGATTCTTTTCAAGAATGGTACACCTTACGTATAGATAATTTAACGCTGATTCCAAAAATGTGGTCAAAAGTTTAAATTGAATGAAGGAAAGTGGAGGAATGTGAGTTTAAACGGGAAAAAAACACCAGTTTCCTGAAAAATCCTTTTAAAAATCATATCTCAAGAACGGATTGTGATTAAAATATGCGGTTGGCGGCATTTCACACCGTTTTAGCGAATTTTCGAAGAAAATGAAGCTATTGCA
>JAEMON010000004.1:15338405-15348732 GCA_030264115.1 Lygus lineolaris
AAAACAAAAAAAAAAAAAACAAAGTTATGTCAAAATTTCGACTTTTTAAACATTTTCATGAAATAACGATTTCGGATTTGAGACACTGTAGTCTCCCCTTGTAATATTAATTTTTGTAAACCCGTTAAATAGATACGAATAGAAGAATAACTTCGGGATCAAATTCTCATCAATTTAAAAATTGGTTATTTCTGAGTTTTTGGGGATTATTGTGTTAAAAATAGTTGCTATATTTGGATTCAGCTCGCAATGTTCTACAAAACTGTTACCTAGGTAATCTCTCAGATTCCTAGGTACCTAATTCTGATCAGGTTTAATGGGCCAAAAATGTTACAAAGTTTTTTTCATTTAAGAAATTTAGAAACCTATCTAATTAAGTCAAATTAATGCAAAATCTTGGGGGTGAAATATTATGGATAAGCTTGCCAGACGGGCTTATTTAACGGGACAGTATCGTTAAATTTTACTGGAAAAGTCAAATGTCGCGTATTTTGCCCAGGAGAATGAACAAAAAAGATGTTTCAATTCATTCAACCCAAGTTTTGCATAATAATATTCTACCCCAACAGACGTGATGTATTATGACCAGAGACGAGTACATGAAATAAATGACGATTATTCAACACTTTTTCAAATATATCTATATTGTAAACATATTTATGCGTATGTCACTCCAGACGCTTCAAGAAATCCAAAAAATTTCAAAATGTCAATAGCATTGAAGAAAGGATGAGTTCGTTGGCCAGAACTGTCGGAGTATACTCTAAGGGGTCAAATTTTGAAAATTAAGGATACAAAAACTGTTTCTCGAGGATTTGGTGTGAATTACCATCTTAAACATAGAAACATAAATATATGGTAACTATATTCGGAATCAGCGCAAAATCACCTATAAGAATCGCCCTCCAAATCAGATTTGAATCAAGTTTAATTAAATTTATGATTCTTTGAAAATGCGTTCACTTGAACTTTTCCAAAGTTAAGATGCTGTTGAGTGAGAGATGGACCAATTTAACGGAGGTCAATCTTGAATCCCTTATGATTTCATATTTTAATGGTATTCGTTTAAATATTCCTTTGGAACTAGGTAATTGGCACTTGTGAATTTCGTACACCAGGTATAATTCAATACATCGCCGCTTGTATAGAAACGGTTTTCGAGTCTTCCTACATTTTCTCAAGGTTTTATAATGTTTTGAATTTATTAAGAATTGAAGAAAGAAAATGACAGGTCGTAATTTCAGGATAACATGCAATCGCGAATTAGTGGAATACATGAAAAATCATAAAATCAAATTAATAAAATGACAAGGAATGAATGGCGTAAATCAAAATAATAAATTACGATTTACTCGTCTTTGATTATGACCTAAGGAAGATCTAATATATCCATAACTGTCCCGAAAAATGTTTATAATATAATAAAAAAATAACGAGCTCACCCCTTAGTTTTGGGACCACCCGTGACAGTCATGTGGATCACAACAGTACGAGAACGCGTCGTGGTTTTTATGTTACGAAGGGGTCAAAAACCCGTAAATATCACTCTGTTATCTGGCGGTTATCAGCTTCCCGACGCGAACACCACGAAACCGAGGGCGACGAGACTCGTGCCACATGGCGCAGATCGATCACATGAGGAACAAACCGGGTTTGATTGACCGGTTTTGGTCGATTTTGACTGGGAATCGGGTGAGTGGGTCAGAGCCGCCGCATAAGGAAGGATTTTTTTAAGGCACGAAACCGATCGAGATCGAGGAAGAGGAACACGAGTTATAAATACCCGCGGGATTTTTGGGGGATGGCGAGCGAGCAGACTGAGGCAACGTGGAACCTCCTTCTGAGTCATCGAAGTTCACCCTCGACCGCGCATGTCTCGTGAACTGGCGAACTTGGCGAAGGGAGGATCCGCCAAGTGGGGTGACCAGCAACCCCTCAATCAGCAGAGATAGGAAACTAGGTACTTTCCTACTGCAAAATGAAGGAATGGGTAAGTAAAGTAAGCACTCCACAACCAAGAGTAGGCCAGTGGCAAAAATAAGCTAAATCCAGTCCAAAGAAAACAGGAAATGCCAAGTGAAAATACATAGCTTCCTCGCGTCCGAGAAAATTTGAAATCAAATATTGAATCAAAACTGTGTAAGTTTAAAACTCAGTCAGTTTATACTTAACTTTGAAAAATCACCAAAAATACTGGTTACTTAGTGAGTTAGCGTTGGTCTCATTCGACGCTAAACTCTCAGGTCTTCAACTTTCCTTTCATACAAAAATGAAACGAAATGAATGATGATGGCGGTTCCGATGGTCAAAAATGTGAATTAACTACCAGGTTTTTTTTTATGTTGGCGGTGGTAATTAGCTATTTTAGGTACCTATAGGAACAAAAAAATATGGTATATTCGGGATCAGCGTGAAATTTCCTATCAAATTGTATGGGAGCTTAGTTTTTGCCAGAAAATGTCCATTTCCGTACCGTTGATTCAATCTTGATGAAATTCATATGGGCCCTCTAGTTGCTATACCCGCATTATCCCTGGAAATTTTAACAAAATCGAATGAAAACTCTGGAAGATATGGTTGTAACAACGAAATCCGGACAGGAGATCGACACAGAACCAAATTTGTACAGGAAGCTCTGACACGTAAAATGCGAGTGGAAATTTCAACTTTGGAGGACAAAAATTCTGTCGATCCCCAAAGGAAAAAAAAGCTTCCGTTACCTTCGGTAGACTCGGAAGCAAAATGAAAGAACCGGTAACCAGAAATCAGTATTAGATAAGCAATGGGGCGGCACTTGGTCTTGGAAGGGACCGGCATTGAGGTGAAGGCCTGAAGGAGTGCCCATGTATGCATGGTGTCCTGGTGTACAGTCCAAGGACTAATATCGTTCATCTCTGCCCATCCTTCACTCATTTCCCAAAATGATTAAATATAATTATTAGATAAGCGATAAATTGTAATAAACATTTTTGAGCCTAGAGTTTCAACGGTCAGAAATATTTCCGAAAGTTTCCGAAGCCTTCGAAAAATTGGCTCGAAATCAGCGATCAGCAGATGCGGTCGTGATTCAAGTGAGTAATAATCAGGTATCGGTGACATAAGTCTGCACATGTACTTAATAGTTGGTTAAGCGTACAAGGCATTTTAGAATTTGAGAAGAAAGGACGGTTGTAGGAGAGGATGGAGACCCAATTCAGTCTTACGAAACCCAAATGTTCCAGTCATGCTGCATGAGTAGATTGTCGAATTTTCAAAGAATCATTTTAACCAATTTGGTAGGCGATTCTTATGGGAAATTTTGCGCTGATTCCGAATATATACCGTTACGTTCCTATGTTAAATTAGTTAGGTAATTGACTATCATTAATTATATTGATTTTTCATTTTTCTTGCAATTCGCTGCAGTAGGAATAAATTCGCTAAAACATGTGATTTGACAGGAACTTTCTGCGGTTGTGATTTGAGTGGCTCTGATTTGACAGAGCCAAAACGAAAGTCTGATGACACGTTCACTCACTTCGTAACTCATGTACTTAGTCGAAAAATTAAACGAACCTATTATGTCCGACGTGACTAAAAATAATTGAGTTCCGTTCATCTCACTTGTTGAGTAGGTACATAATATCAAACCACCGTCATGAATTATCATTTCTGCAGAATCAGCTCCAACGATTGCGACCTTCAAAAGCTTCCAGTTCCACAATGAAAAAAATCAGATACAGAGGTACCTACCTAGTCCCCGCATTATTAACAGACACATTGGTGGGCAGGAATCACAGTAATGGACTTCTCTGTAAATCCCCACCTATTACGATTATAGATTACTCGAAACCGAATAATCGATTAATAGGTAAAATCCTACACCTACCTAATGGTTGAGAGAAGTCTGAGTTGGATGGAGCCTTTATGGAGCAGCTAATGGTTGAGGAAGATAATAATTAGAATCAGAAAATCCACTGCTCATAACGTCATAACATTGTGCAGGCATAGGTCTGTTCCAACTTCCGGCCGTACAGGTTCAACTCTATTTCAACTGCGGAGAACCTTCCACGCACACTCTATATTGTCTATCGACAATTGTTTGATAAGAGTGAGTGCAGAACTATAGAATAAATAGAACTATAGAGAGAACTAGAATATAGAATTTATTTCATGTCTGACCTCCGTAGATGGTGGTAGGGTTATCCATATACCCATGCGCATCAATTTCTTCTTAATATTGAAATTTGAGTGGAATAGTGCTAAATATCTGACATAATAATCACGCCAGCTAAACATCAAGAGCAAGTATTTAGAAATTATTCGAATAGGAGTTTCATAGGGGTAGTCATGAAATCACTTCCGATCAATTGGCTATCCGGATCTGTGCCCTCAACAGGCGGAGCCCTTGCTCCTTGGTATATACCTTCTTCCTTCTCCTTGTTACATCTCCTATATCCTTCTTCCAAACACTTTGGCGCAGAAGGTTCTGCGAGGATTCACAGCTAAAATATTCGAGTTGAACCTGCACTTTCAAGACAGTTACCAAGACCACAACAATTACAGAGGAGATTAAAATGAGGGGATCATTTCGGGGCGTGATCTAGATTGTTTGTAAGTATGGTATATTTATGTGCTTTTCCGGTGTGTTCTAATAAACCAGTTATTTAACTGATTTTCCACTTATTCGTGTCGTTATTCACCCACTACTTCAGAAATCTTTGAGTAGGTAAGTATAAATAAGTCAATACCTTGTTTCGGTAAACAATTATTAATTTATAATCAAAGAATGAAAAGACGGGATTTCATTTATCAAATAACTCCATGGATGTATTTCAGGAAAGATTTTGTCATTTCGATTCGAGATCGATTACTATGACAGGAACAATCGATTTAACCTACTAATCGAATCGAAATCACCCACCACTAACAGACAGTTCACGATGTTTTCGTAGGTTGGTCATATCCCTACACCATGTTTGTCGTGTAATGAACGTCATTGTATCGGATAACAATAATTGCTCAATTCCATGAGGCATCATTCAAATTCAAATTATTTTATTAGCATACATTGTTCAATTGAAGGACTAAACTGTTTAAATCAGGACGTAAAGAAAACGTTTTCGCATAGTTAACAAGAACAACAAAGAACCTCCATCAAAAATAGGGCTCACAATACTTTTAGTTATATATATGAGGTCTAAGGGAGATAATAATATTTTTTGTTCGATTCAGAATTCTGTCTAATTGTGCACTACGTCGCACAGTGGGGAAACGAGGGGGAAACCCCAAATTGATTGGCTCAGTCTCCAAAGAATCGCTGTACTTCTCTGACCCTTTGATTCATTTGTTAAAGATCCAGGTTCAAAATTTGCACACGCTAGGTAGGTACCTACTATAGGGCGATGGCATTTCCCTCGTCGAGGCCTAGAGGGGGGCTCAAAAAATTCTCATGGAGCGAGGGGGCCATGACCGAGGAAAGGTTGAGAACCACTGCTGTAGAAAATCCAAAATGAGAACCAACATTTGGAAAACAACGGAGCTTTGGCTAATGGCCGAAAGGGTCAATATAATACAGAACATATTTTTATGTCTACACCAAAGATCACTTTGGTACAAGTTTAAAAATGTATAAACAAGTTTACCATCTTTAATGGTTGATTTGGAATTTCGTTATTGGTTAACATTTACTAAAATGGTCGTTGTAAACAAAAGGTACCCCTCACTCGTCACCTCGCCTCTCACCAACTCACTACGCCACGGTGTGGTGCATCATGTAAGACCACCTCTAAACAGCATTAAAGGTTAGGGGAGAACTTGTATCAAGCCATCAGTACCCAATAATAATCCAATTCACAATATTTTATTACATTGTCAAGCCATATTGAAAAGTTAATATTTTTCGGATGCTTGAGGGGTGGGGTGGGGGCTTCAGCCCCCTAAGCCCTCCACTCCCCTTTTGGGTGTGCAGCCCCTGATGTAGGTTGCCTGTCGAAGTAAGGGAAATAAAAAGAGTAGTGATTATCAACAGGAAAACTGGATACGGGTACCTACTACGTAGGGATTTACACAGGTAAGAATGTTACGTCATGCTCAACAAATATTCTAGAATCTAACAATTATAAACATGGATGCTATTCGTAAGGTATGCATGCATTCCAGCGTTTGTTTCAATCGTTCGTACAGTGTTTCATATCTTCACCCACACGCATATATAGCAAGATTGATAACAGAACAGGATGCAATGATGATATAATTACGTATGAGCAACTGTTGGGGCCTTCGCATGGGTAAAGCGACGACTGAGCCCAGTGAGCGACTGAGGTCAGTGTGGCCCCAACATCATAATGAACATGGATGCTAGGAAAAATCCATTCGACTCAACAGGAATCCATGCGCCCTGAAGGATCCATATACTGGCAACAAATGACGTCACCAAATCTTCCATCAGAAAAGCACTGCGTATGAAGTTGTCCCATCACAGAACGTGGGTACTTTCGAATAAAAAAATCAATATAATAGCACTCTATGCGGGAGCTTATCATTATAGAAACAGAGCATGAATAGCAGAGTACCTAATCGCAGACGAAAAATATCTTCCAGCGACAGCCGGTCAAAAGAAGTAATTTCAACTAGCCTTAAAAAAGGTAGTAAAACTAGGTTACGACCAGATAAAACAGCGTTTTCCAAACCCAGCTTGCTTGGTAATTGGCCATTACATCAATAGGTAACAGATAGGCGTATTAGACATAAGATAAGATCTTAGAAATCTGCTATCCCAAAGTGTCTACCTACCGGGAGGGTTTCAATATCCATCAGATAATCCGATTCCCTCACTGGTGGAGATTATAAATGAATTGGAGAATTTAGTGGAGATAACAAATGAATGATGAATGATTTTTTTTTTATTCAAACATTTTTTCTGGGGGGGGGGGGGGGGGGGGGGGAGTGTTAGAAAACTCCTCCAGTTTCCAAAAGTTTCAACTCCCTTATGATTTTTCCCAAATGTTTTGAAAGTATTATTATTATTAAAAAATGTTCTGAAAAAGATTGTCAACCGTGAAAAACGGGTATTTCTTTTCTATTGAAAAGTGACGAGAGAGAGATAGGGATTGGAGAAGAGTGAGATATTGAGTGAAGGGAAAGTAGGTATAGGAAGTGAGTAGAAGTAGGTGTAGGTTTTCTGTTGGAAGAAGAAATTAATCCCCGATTTCCAACACAAGGTATTCAGATAATAGATAGCTCACCCCCTCTATTTTCTGCCGTTTAGCCGATTAAGATCCAAGAAGAGTATAAAGAAGAGCGTTTCAACCTAATAATTTTTCAAAAAAATTAAGCTATTGCAATGGCTTCAAAATTTTAGTACTTAATGCAAATTTTCGAACATTTTCTTCATGGAAATCCGTTTCAGACCATTCTCAAACGACACTTTTTCATTATGTATATATATACCACTCCAGCTGATATCTGACCCTGGAATCGAGATAAAAGTCTAAAAAAATTTTAAAATGTCAATAATATCAAAAGAGAGGATGAGTTCGTTGGCCAGAATTTTAGGAGTACTCCAAGGGGTCAACTTTTGATCATTTAGAGTCAAAAATCGCAAAAATCGCGTTTTTTGAGGTTTTTGGTGTAAATTATTACCGTCTCAAACATAGGAACATAATTATGGTATATTCGGAATTAGCGTGAAATTTCCCATAAGAAAAACCCATCAAACGATTAAAATTATTCTTTGAAAATTCGCTCATCAACTCATGCTGCATGAATGGAACTTTTAATTCCATACTAATTCGATATCTTCAATATCTTATTGAGATAGTACATATTCAGATAACCGTATCATTTATCACCATTCATTTCAAGTACCTATACTACCTACGTGAATTCCGACTTTGCATTCGAAGTCGAAGTCAGGAGCTAACATAACCGTTGACTCCGGATCTTGAGAAAATCCTGTACAAGACATAAACCGAGACTCGGCAACATGGTTTGCTGTTAAACCCTGGACTATTTCATTTCTCTTCTTAGGACTTACTGGACGTTCCGATACCGCCCCTGAAACGATATTATTACTGAGAATGGTAAGTGTTCGGGTGGACTTCTGACAGAGCTTTTACCGAGAACCAACTTCGTGACTCATCAAATCGCTAATCGAACCCGTTCTGGACGACTTCATTAGGCTGGGAAGTTGTAAAGATAGAGAGAGCGAAAGCGCGAAAATGGAGGCGTTTCCTTTTGCTCTTGTGGGCAGCTCGTGGGCGATTGAGGTCGCACTGTGGGTGGGCCAGGAAGGTATCGGTTTGCTTGTTTATTTATTGACCGCGAACCAGCGATCTGAATTCAACAACTAAACTATCTATCAGTTTATCATAACAACAACTAGTACCTACTTATGAACCTACTTAGTGGTATGAGTGAGGCAGAAGCGGCGTTAGGTGGTGTGAAGTTACCAACCGATTGTGCGCACTGTACCCTACATTTCCAGGCATACCTACTGCAAATAAAATTTGAAATTATGTCACTACAGTTTATTGGACGACATTTCTGGTCCAGCCATCTTCAAAACAAATGCACTTGCGAGCGGAATCCTGTTCATTCTGCTACAAAAATTCCGAATTATATCCTTCAGAAAACTTTAGGATGTTTTTAAGATGTTGTAGCTCCTCAGAGATGAATAGGTAGGTAGATAGCTTCCTACCTCAGATGGCTAGGAAAAAAACCCTCAGGCATTCCCAATCAAACGTGCCAGCATCCAGGACTCAAGAAATTTAATGGTGTGAATAAAATCATCATTATGAACCCACCTAATCAATTTAGTTCAGGTCTGGAGTGACACAATAGACAATAGCAAAATAGTCATTCGCTAAAAGACCACGAAGTTAATTGTTCCACCTTTTTTCAAACGCAATTCTCGTGTTTTTTCAAAATTCTCTGGGAAATCGAAATTTGAGCCAGCTCTGAGGAGCTACGACATCTTAAAAGCGTCCTAAAGTTTCCTGAAGGAACCCCCAAGCTTCTCAAATCCCTGAGCGCCGCCATGCTCTACCTGGAAGCAGATAGAGCATGGAGCTGAGATGGAAGGGACCTACTTCCATGGGAAAGATGAGTGAGATCAAAACATGGAAGTAAGGAGAGGGTTTATGATGGAGTTGATTATAAACGTCCTAGTAAAAATAACGTTTTTGATTGGCGGTAGACACCTCATTTCGAACTAAGCTAACTTGCAATGCTTTCTCTCTCTTTCCCTCAAGGTTCTAAAAATTGAGATTTTTTATTCCAAAAGTGGTGGAGTACCATTGACCCTTTGCCCCTGGTATACATAAATACATAAGGTATAATTCAGAATCATCAAAAATTTTCCTTTAACCGGTTTTCTTAAAATCGGTTAAAAGATTCTTTGAAAATTCGTTCATCAACTCATGCTGCATGACTGGAATTTCTTTTCTCAATTCATTTTTGAAGAAAATAATCGTAGGAGGGACCAAAAACTGTTTTAAAAATTGCTTTTGGCAATCATACAGAACGAATTTGCGCGGATGACGAGTGGGAAAAAACTGACGAGTTAGGACCCGACAAAAAATGATTGTGTCTTAAATTATGTACCTACACTCTTATGAAGCTTCTTAACACTGGTTTCAGATGCCTACCACGTTCCTATCAACCATGGGCAAAGAACACTGTTCGTTAACAAAAATAAGTAGGTTTGTACTCAGTGACCAACTAGGACCGATAGGAAAATCGTTTGCAACCACGTTTGGCCAAAACTTGTTTTCCAATTGCTTTTGTGTATTCCATTAAAAACTCTAAAAAATCGCTAAAACGTATAAGAAAAGAAAAATGCGGGAAAATATTGTGTGCAGATTATACGCGCTGGAGGTTGCGCAATGGTTACTCCCAGTCAAACCAGTTTGCAGTGCTCCCCTGGTTTCAAACAGTTTGGAAAGAGGTGTTGGTCCTGCATGCGCGTAGCAGGTACTAGTTTGCAAACGGTTTGTAAACCACTTCAAATTTACTCTGCAAACAAACCTACAGCCGTTGGAAGTTTGAAAAACAAAAAGTCTGTCATGAGGATGTTGACATCAATGAATTTCCTAGTGACCGTCTAGGGGATAATCAGTACAACCCCTGACAAATTAATCAAAATCAGACGAATTAATCCGGAGATTGACCCATGGCAAGGAATGACCACAGACAAACAACGAGAATTGTTTCAGAGGCATTTTTGACTTTTTTCAAGAAAATAAGGCAGGTAGCAAGTAAAAAACAAAGTTAGCAAAAATTTGATATTCCTATGTTTAACATTGATGGTAATGGGGAATTATCATCAATTTTTTTTATTTTTTTT
>JAEMON010000004.1:15359027-15380200 GCA_030264115.1 Lygus lineolaris
CGAACGTCGAGTGTGAGCCCCCCACATTTCACTGAAGAACGTTCGGTAGTCACCAGGCACAGGCGTTCGGTAGCACAGGCTCGATTACTTCCACTGCTGTTAACAAAACTAAATAAAACTATTATCTCGGCTGTTTCCAAAGTTACTCACAAACAGTTGTCAGTGACAATTTTTGTCACCATTCGTGTTTGACTTGGTGAATTTAACACTACAGTAATACCACAGCTGTTAACAAAACTCTATCCCAATAATTGGGGATGATTTTGTGAGGTTTGGTCTATGTAGGCGGAATTTTAATGAAATTATAAAGGGTTGCTGGTTAAAAACTTATTATACATGTTGCGGGTCTATCTGCTACTCCGTACGCTACTTAACAATTTTGTTAATAAAATTCCCCCTCTCTCACGGTGATACAATTTATGAGAGTGACGTTGGAAGGGTTTTTGAGGGTGCTGGAATGGATTCTGACAGTTATTTTGTTATTAGATCACTCAGAAGTTGGCTAAAACCTCAGAAACCCAAAATCCAGAAATTACCCAAAATCTCAGAAAAACGTTTTTTGACCCTTATTTTTCAAAATTTGACCCCTAAGAGTAGATACTCCAAAAATTCTCCCCAACGAACTCATCCTCTCTTTCATTATCATTGATATTTTGAATTTTTTGGATCGATCCTAGGGTCAGATGATGCTATCGTCTGGAGTGAAAAAGTGTTAAACTTCAGGAATTGTATTGGAATGGTCTCAAACGGATTTCCATGGAGACAATTGATAAAATTTTGCATACCTTCAATTTTGAAGCCATTGCAATAGCAATTTTCCTCTAAAATTCGCTAAAAGTCTCACTAGAAATCAGATCCAGATTCTGAGCATGGGGTCTCATCATCAGTGCTCGTCTCAACAAGACTCGGTCCTGTTCAAGTTGTTCCTCTTCTCTTTGGGCTTCGGTTGTTAGAAAGAGTAAAGTAGGAAGAGAGAAGTAGGTGGGAAGAAGTGGTAAGCCTACCTTTTACTTGCTGCCAGTTGTTGTTGCTCATCGGTGTCTGCCATTCAACAGTAATTTGACGAAATCAGCACTACATTTCCGTAAAATTACCGGCATATTCCGACGCGGAGATTTATGGTACCTACTTAATTTATTGAAACCTGTCAGAATTTTGTGTAAAACGGGATAGTGAAATAAGAAATAAATTGTAAAATCACGAGCTAACGGAACAGGCACCAACATCGTCACTGATTGTGGAATGTGGTGTGAACTAGGTAAGGTATGCGTATGATAATATTTCGTTCGTTATCAGTTTATCTATTATCATGGAGTTGCTTGAAACATCGAAGGTCTTTCATTCAATCGATGTTCAGACATCGATATTTTTACCCAAACCGGATAATGGAAAGATAATGGACTGATATTTAAGAAAATACTTCAATTTGATACATTTCAGTTTCTGACTCAAGTCTGAGTACCTACCCAAGTACTTTACTCTTTGAATTCATCATACTAGCTAGTCTATTCCATATTGATCGTTGTTATAATCGATTTTCACCCATCGATAGCAAATAGGTAGGTACATTTTTGTAAGTAAATCGATAGTTGTATCGAAACATCTATGTCTTTCCTTCGATGGTTGACCTACGTATGTATGTGTATGATCACGATTGCGAGGATTGGTTTCTGCATGTCTGAGGATGAGACCCTGAGAATTTCAGCCCTCCAGGTCAATTATTAGGGGGAGAAAATATTCCAAAATAGGTAGGTATCTATTCCAAACAGGTGGGAAAACGTCGTTTTTAGCCCATTTTTTAACTTTTCTCCAAAACTGCTCTAACGATTTTGATTAAATTCACAGGACTTACTCTTCTAACAAGTAGAAACAAGTTCCAATACCCCTCATCTCCACAAAAATAGATTGAGGACCGAAATCAGCGATAAACCCGCTATACAAATGACATTTTTTCCTATTCAGCCCAAACTACTCTAACGATTTTGATGAAATTCACAGGGTTTACTCCTCTACCAAGTAAAAACAAGTTCTAATACCCCTCATCTTCACAAAAATATTTTGAGGGCCATAATTATAGTTAAAACCACCATATAAATGACATTTCTTCTTATTCTGCCCAAACTACTCTAACGATTTTGATGAAATTCACAGGGTTTACTCTTCAACATAGATAAAAACATGTTCCAATACCCCTCATCTCTACAAAAATATCCTAAGGGTCGAAATGAGCGTTAAAATCGAGCTAAAAAAAAAAATTCAAAATGTCAATAATATCAAAAGAAAGGATGAGTTCGTTGGCCAGAATTTTTGAAGTACAAGGGGTCAAATTTTAAAAATTTAGAGTCAAAAATCGCTTTAAAAAAACGAGTTTTTTGAGGTTTTTGGTGTGAATTACCATCTTAAACCTAGGAACAGACGGTATATTGGGAATCAGCGTGAAATTTCCTATGAGAATCACCCACCAAATCGGTTAAAATCATCCTTTAAAAATTCGCTCATCAACTCATGCTGCATGAATGGGACTTTTTTTTTAACTCACCTGTAACATTTGACAAAATAGAGATATGAGGTCTTCATAAGACGCCATAGATATTTGGGCTCATTTTTAATCTAAAAACGCCAAAAAATATCAAAATTCATTGCACATAAACCGGAACCAGTTGAAATTAATATTAGGTAGGTACCTACTTAATATAATTAATTATGTAATATTTTTAATATTATAAGAAATAGGAGAGTAAGGTGAAGGGAAAAGGCAGAAATTAAAAGTCGTAGCAGGTGAGACCTACCATATGTATTGTATAATAGAAAATCGTCTATTTCAATGTTAAATCATTTACAATTTTTATACACATGTAAAAGCAGTGATTTTTACTTCTTTGAATTTCTACAATTTTTTCTCTGAGTCGTTACAAAAATTGAAGAAAAATAACGTTTCTATAGTACAAACAAACTTAATAGGTAGGTACAAACTTTGAAGTAGAGGCAAAAACTGTCATACCACCATCCGACTACGATTCCTTGGAAATTGATAAATCAAATTCGTACTCTTACGATAGGTCGGTTGTATGAGATAAAGAATTCGGAATGCTGAACGGGCAAAATCAGCTTTACAAAATCTTCAACGTTATTGGTAGGAATTTCGAACTTGGTGCCTTTTGTAGGTAGATGGGTAGGTAGGAAGGTATACGCAATCGGATCTTTACCAAGATCACTCAGATTTACCCATTTTACAAATGTTGGTTCGAATATTTGAGGAAATTTTCCAAAACAAAATTTTTTCATTTCAAATTAGTGATTTCCTGAGCAGAATAAGGAGTTTTCCATTTTAAAAGAAGACTTATCCGTATCATATTGAGAACTTTCCATTTATGGTACATTACTTTCTAGCAACGATTACTTTGCATCTTTTTCTTGGGTTGTGACGAAGAGAGGGGGAACCACCCCGTACAAAAACATACGCCTCCCCTCCCATGACTACCCTTGCCGGTACGTGAGCCAATGTTGATTGTTTATTCGATGAACAGAGGTATCGAAACGTCACTATTTGCCATGATAGAAAAATTCGAATTGGGGTACCATTTCAGCCGAAAATGTTGAATGCTACTGAAATAAGGTAGCTACCTAGGATTTACGTTTAAAAAAACTTATAACAATATAAAAAATAATAAATAAATAGCATAAATAATAGAAGTTGGGAGAAGGAGTATAGGTACCTAGGTACTTTCAAATGTTCAGCTGGTTTAGCCTTGGGACATACACATTTTACACAACGTATATATTACACAATGTATCGATATGTTATAGGTAGGTAGATAGACCTGCCTATCTCCCTACTAAGGCTCAACGGAGTTTTCTTTAATACTCCTTCTCCCTAATTGTATTAATTATTGTAACAGGTAGGTACTTATTTGAAACCAGTTCGACAGGACATTCATGAAAAATCAACGAAATTCTCAATCTGCAATCTACGAAATTCTCAATTTGAACGCTTTTTGGCAACAACACTCTTCATATTAGAGGCCGAGGCAGCACAATCAACCCTACTCATCTCATGAAATGCTTGGAAGGCGTCAGTTCCACGAACATAAATATTACCTATGTGCATATCTTAATGCTCTGGCCTTACTAATTAGAACATAAATAGCAATAACAAGTTGATATCTGATATGTTGGTACATTAAAATCAAAAGTAGGTAGTGAAAGATGTGTTGTGAGGGTTTCCTCAATGGGTAAAATGTTGCATGTCCGCGTATACAAGATGTTCGTTCAGGCATAGGTAGATACATTGCTTTCTACATCATCAACATTGCTGTATCATCAACAAATCTGTGTTCTAGCCAAGTCCCTAAACCAATTTTGATGCCAACTCAAAAAAAAGCTTAGAATCGAGGCACTACCCCCACCATTCAGCCAATGGAAGCATTTGAAACCAGTGATCCTTCTCTACCTTTATAGATCATTACGTTATAATTTTCATCCCTTAGTGCCCGTCCAGTGCCCAACAGGAACGAGGGAAATTTCATCAGCAGACGGTGGCAACCCTGATTCAATCTCGGAGCTAGGAGCTCTAGGATTCCTCCCACCAGTCGATGTGAAAAGCCCCTCCTGTGAATCTTCCTTCCACTTCAAAATTTATGTATAGTGACTATAATGCACGGTGACGAGGGGGACAGCTAAAACCACCAAGTGCCTCAAAGGCACTCAACGACCCTAATTACAGAATTTTCGAAGAAAATAAAGCTATTGCAATGGCTTCGAAATTTCAATAATGCAAATTTTTAAAAAGTTTCTTTATGGAAGTCCGTTTCATACTATTCTAAAGCTAAACACCATAATTATATATTATAAGTGTTTTAGAATGGTCAAAATGTCAATAATATCAAAAGAAAGGATGACTTCGTTGGCCAGAATTTTCGGAGTACTCCAAGGGTTCAAATTTTGAAAATTTAGAATCAAAAATCGCTAAAAAACGCGTTTTTAGGTTTTTTGTGTAAATTACCATCTGAAACATAGGAACATATTTTATGGTATATTCGGAATCAGCGTGAAATTTCCTATAAGAAAACCCACCAAATCGGTTAAAATTATTCTTTGAAAATTCGCTCATCAACTCATACTGCATGAATGGAACTTTTTTGAGTTCAAAATTGGACACATACTACTTGCTGAAGATGAATATAATTCACTTAATGCTGACCTCAGCGAAGATGAAGGGTGCTATATCTTTCAATTGTAACTTTTGGTGTCGTGACATGAAACTGAAGTTGGCCGACGGTGATTTCCCAGGAAATCGCATCCTCAAACTACTTCAGGCAGCTTCTCACAGATTTCGGACCCCTCGACGTTCTGGATGTCTCCACTCACAACCCCACAGCCCTCCTACAGTATTTTTATGGCGTCCCCCACACCCATAACATGTTCCTGATATGTCGATCTCTACATCCTGGCGACTAGCTACAAAGAAAATTGGATCGCGCGCCAAAACTCCATAAACTTCGACAACGAGGGGCAGTACTGCTCCTAGGCAAGGTGAAAGAGACCAACGAAACCGAACTCCTCGTCATTCTTGAGTGCTCCAGAGTTCGAAAAATCCTTCAAAAAAGCCGCCTCCTAAAATCCAGACATTCTCGCTGAAATCCGGCGACTATCCAAGTCCAGCAAATAATCATCCCCCCCCCCCCCCCCCCTCAAGGCTAGGTTAACATTACATGTAATGTTTACACTGTAACCTAGCCTCTGAGCCCTGATGAAGATATTATAAGATATCGAAAGCTCGGGGAAGAAGGTGCAGTTCCTTCAGTGGACCCCATTTTTATGCGTTCCTACGTCATGAATCTGGTTAAACCTAGTTTCTTTTTTAAATTGAAAAGTGTACCTATTGTTAAAATTGTGGTTGTGATTTTTAAAATTTTATAAAGATTTGTAAAAGTATTCTCGAAGTTTAATTATAAGTTTTGATTCATGATTATATCCTTTCATTTCATCTGGAAGCAATAGAAATGTTGTATTTTGAAACTCAAGTGTCTCACAGGCACTGCGATGGTAAGAAGCGCTCAAAAAACCATGACGGGCACCATGGGTTAATAATGAACCTTTGGAATCGAGAAAGATTGTTTTTTAACGCCACCCAACATTTAGCAAAATATTAATGAAATTCAGTAGGTAGATTTCGTTTGGTTCTTGTTATGCATCGAAGATTGGCTTACGTTGGCGTTGGAGTGGAAACGGATTATTTTCAAAATCGGTACTTGAAATAAGCTGTACTTGAAAACTTTCAATAGAATAGTAAGATTTTTCTTTCGATTGCAAACACAAACACAAAACTTTGGTTTGTATTTCTTGCAATTTTCGGTGGTACTTTACTCATATTTCTCTAACGTGCCTACTAGATTGTAGGACAAGTTTTCGTCATACCTATCCTTACTGAAAGGAGTCATAAGTAAAAATTTAAATTTCACTTCATATTACCGTTCTCCACGTTCTCATTGACGGAGACGGGATTGGGGGAGGTGGCTCCTAGCTTGTAGGTAGATACCTCCTACAGAATCGTTCAGTTATAACTCTAATCCTAGGTTTGCAAGGATATGATTCCTATGTTTATGATCAAACCACAGGAAAAGAGGTCCCACAGGGAAGGTTTTAGTTCATATGAAAATCTGTATTGTTTAGCGAGATTGTCCTTATATCTCGTCACGTCACATCTTGTCCGGAGTTGTTCTCTTGACCCGAAGGATCTGTAATGATGGTTTCCGGAGGCGTCATAGGTGTGCACGATGGAACTTGTTCCGGCTTGTTCACGCACGTGCTCTCCAGCTCAGCTTGCTGCTGCTGTTCGTTGACCATTTCCGTAAAGATGTTGATCAGGTTGTTGATGCCGATGAGGTAACCGTCCTCGTGGTTACCGACAACCCAGGAGGAAGCGTGGTCGATCTTCATCTCGGATGGAAGTTCCAGCGTTTTGGCGAAGTCTATCAGCCACACGTTGGCGTTTTTCTGGTCGTGCACAAACAAGAGAGAGCTGCCAATCATCTGCAACATAAGAGTAAACATTTTGTAACGACGGACGAAAGTACTGTAGCGCACATAGATTCCTCATCATAATCTTCTCATACCAACTATTGATAAATAAGGTACCTTACCTACATTACATTCCTATAGTTTACAGATAGACAAGATTGGCCCATTAATATAGCCACGTGGGTCATTTAGGGTCTCCTAGAACCCATTCAGGACATCAGACTGGGAAAGTTTCTAGTCTTAAGTAATCCAACTACCTACCTATCGAAAATAACTCAGCAAAAATGTTTTAAAATCGAAAATTTCGTGTTTTACTAACACTTTTTAAAATATTACAAACGCAAAATGATAATAATAATGATAATAATAATAATGAATAATGAACAACACCTGCCTTGGGTAGCACAACCGTGTATTGGGTTTGTCCCGAGTTGCTCCATTTTTGTGAAATGTCCACTCATTGCGCTCTCATTCAGAGTGCAGTGCAGCGTGAAAGGAGTGACAAGTAAAAATACAGTACTTACTTGCGCTTGAGAAGACATTTCAGAGAAACATGAGTGAAAATAAAATGGAAAAACGAACTTGAATCACGAACACCGGAACAACTCGTAAGGCACAGTGTTCGCGCCACATATACTTTACCTCCTCTCAGAGTCACTAACTACGAGCGACAGGGAAATATCGTACCTACTTGAAGATACCGCGGAGATGACTAAAAAAAAAAAGGTAAATTTTCAGTTATCCCACAGTTGTTGAGAAAATCCTTTGAAACGAGTAGGTACCTATAGTATGACAACCACGGTCCCTGGTGGTACTTTAGAGCCACCTGGCATGATCTGAAGTAAAATTTGTGCTAGGATCAGGATCACGAAGGAGTTCCAATGCGAACAACTGGCCTGCCACCATAATTTAGTGTTTATTTTTCCAACTCAAGATTCAATATTGGGTACCTACTTATGTTTCATATCGTTACGATACAAAGAACTAACTTACTTACCTCGTGTGATTGGAAGAACTTTGAAACTTCGAGAGTTGCTTTGATCGCTTTCAATCTCTGAATATACTTGGGCTGAAAAGAGAAAAATAATTGATATAGTGATGCAAGAAAACTTGACATGAAGATTGTGGATTAATCTATCTACCTAGGAACTATTGGTGGAAATGAGTCTCCGAAATACCCTAGGTATCGTTAAGTAGGTAACTATCTATGTAGGCATAAATATATTTATAAAGTAGGTTGGTGGTCTAATGGAAATGTTTAACCAATGGTCTGTCTACATTTACAATAAATTGCATAATTTCTCTTTCAGAGGTAAGTATTTAGGTAAATACATATTAAAACCTTTTTCTGGCGTTTCCCCTTTCCTTATTCATCACACAGTTATGTGGGTAGGCAAGGCAATAGACACAGCCCTCTTTGGATGACAGGAATGTTCACTGAATCCGAAATCAGTGAGTAACCTTTGCCGTGGACGCAGAACAAGGTATTATACACGCAGGATGTTAATCATGAGAGAGTCGCAAGGTGGAGTCACTAACAGTCCTGAGGTGTAGTTGGATTCTCGTCTCCACTCTGGCGTTAGTATTCAGGAGAGCCTGGGAATGAGGAGGTCTGATGGTTTTAATCAGACGTCCAGGATGCAGCGGCTGCGACATTAGAAGCACCACTAAAGGCCTACGCTCCAATTAGATTCCAAACAGATCTGGCTCATTAGGTACTTCTCTTTCTGCTGGTTACCTGGACCCGCTTCGTGGTTGGTTCGCAATTAGCAAATTTTCGAAGTGAATGAAGCTACTGGAATGGGTCCATTAATTTAGGAAAGTAGTGACTTCAGTTAGGTGTAGGTATCTATACGCCACCCAAAATGAACATAAACACATACTGAGTTGTGTAAATTTCGGCTTTCTTCCTGTTGAGTAGATTTATTGCTTAATTCCATCGCAACATGTTTCGCACATAGTGCCTCATCAGGAGATACGAAGGTACTTACCTATGGGTCAGTTAGACAGAGCGGGCTTGTCCGCTTGGTCGTATGTTAAGGTGCATGTCGTAAGCTTCAATACAATCTTGGTCCTCTCAGGGGGAAGTGTGATGAGCATAGTTTTTCTTGAATAATTCATTTTCAAAGTTAAAAAATGTAAAATAGGAAGAGGTGCACATAAAATCTCCTAAGTCAGCTATCACTAACTGACTTTGGAGATTTTATGTGCACCTCTTCCTACTTTACTTTTTTTAACTTTAAAAATGGATAGGTAATTCAAGAACCCCCCCGCCCATCACACTTCCCGCTAAGAGGACCAAAATTGTATTTAAGTATACGACATGCACCTTAACATACGACCAAGCGGACAAGCCCGCTCGGTCTAACTGACCCATAAATATCTCCTGATGAGGCACACATGAGCGGAACATGTTGAAATGGAATTAAGTAATAAATCTACCTCACAGGAAGAAAGCCAAAATTTACTTCCACCGTCACAACTCAGTCTACAAATGATGGCTGCCCAAAAACAACATAAACATCAAAATAAAAAATATCGTCCAAAATTATAACAGTTGAAGCAGAATTGAAAAGTAAACCTCATCGTGATGGAAGAGAAGAGAGAGGGCATTGAAGAATAAGAACGATGGCACTTGTATATCCATGTAGCATGAGCCAATATGGGAATACAAAAGTACCTACCTACCTACCTACGAACTTACTTAGACGGATTTTAGGAAATGTTGTCATGGAAACACATTTTGAAGCACATATCAATATTATCTCATTGAAATTAATCAATCTCATTAAAAATAATTTCATTGGAATTCTGAACTTCAACATTTTTCATAATTATTTATGTAGATAGGTAGGTATATGTAACTACAGGGTGGGCCACGTTACAGGAACAAAATAAGCGAGAGGGAACTCACCCACACCTCCCCAAAGGTAGTATTTATTGGTATTGGTTGTTGAATGCACACGGTTGCAACAAAACACGGATACCCACTTTTTTGTCCACTCAGAATCTCGAGCGACGGATCATTTTCTAATGAAAATGTTACTTAGAATCTGAATTTACATAAAAAAGGGGGTTTCTTATTTTCTAAAGTCTTGGGGGGTTAAATAGAAGAAGTTCAAAAACTCGGCGAACCCCCAGGACCCGCGGATTTAGAACTACGGCTAAAATTCAAAAAAGTTCCATTGGAGTTGGTGAGCGAATTTTCAAAGAATAATTTTAACCGATTTGGTGGGTGATTCTTATAGGAAATTTCACGCTGATTCCGAATATACCATAATTATGTTTCTATGTTCAAGATGGTAATTCACACCAAAAACCTCAAAAAACACGTTTTTTGGCGATTTTTGATTTTAAATTTCCAAATTTGACCCCTTGGAGTACTCCAAAAATTCTGGCCAACGAACTCATCCTTTCTTTTGATATTATTGACATTTTAAATTTTTTTTTTTTGATTTTTTATCTCGATCCCTCGGGCAGATATCGTCTGCAGTGACACATATATAAATAAATAAATTTATAAAAATAAGTACATATATATATATACATATAAAAGTGTTAAATTTCAGGAATCGTTTTAGAATGGTCTAAAACGGATTTCCATGAAGAAAATTTTCCAAAATTTGCATTATTTAAATTTTGAAGCCCTTGCAATAGCTTCATTTTCTTCGAAAATTCGCTAACAGGGAACCTGCTTTAGCCACCTGCTGTATATGTAAGTGAGAGTCTCGCAGATATTATTGCTCATTCGCGATGTATTCTTATCACCAACGGAACAAGTATCACTCGAGGCAAACAGGTTACCCAACAACTTATTTAGTGTAGGTACGTAATCAAGCGCATACTCTCAGGAGGGTTAAGAAGGGGGAGGAAGAGTGAAGAGTGGGAATTAGGTAGGTGAAATCGCTACAGACCTATGTGAGGCAGGTATGCTATCTTGTCCTCCCACTTGGCAGACAAAGTTTGAGAGTTGAAAACGGAATGAAACGTTTTATGTAGTGTTCAAAGGTACAGAAGTGTGATTTTCGGCAAATGCATACTCAGCCAAATTCACCTGGGTAAGTATGAGACTTTCAAGACCCTATGGCCACCAAAAAGGGGAAAACCATTGGATTATTAATGCCAACTTTTCAAGAGCCTTCGAACCTAATTTGAACCAGAGAAACTCCAAATCCGATATTACCGAGAGATTGCAATGTCTAAAAGTGATTTTCTTGAAACGCTGATTTGGAACTTAGGATACATTGGCGTAGTGCCAACGATATACTCACCACTGAATGGGGGAAACCGTCAGTGAAATCCGTAAAAGCTTCCTTGATTTGTGAATGCGTCCGCGTCGTTTTGAAGTCTTTACTCGACCTCCCGTCGCTTTTTTTAATCCCTTCAATCCGGAATCCAAGCGTAGCAGTTGACGAGATGGTTTCTCGCCAAACCATGTACCTGTCGATAAACAAGAGATGTACAATTATAGTAGCGAAATGTATGATAATATGGCAAGTAGGTACTATAATTAGGTAGGTGGATGTAAGGTAATTAGGTACCTACCTACTAAGAGATGTTAATTACAATCTAGTCAACGAAGGGGTTACGTAGGACATAATTGGAAGAAGAAAGAATTGTTATCTCCGGGAAACATTCGAGTATAGTTACGTAGAAGGTAAATATTCAGGTAACTGGGAGAGGGGTTGATGGAAACTCATACTATAGTCTTCCCTATTTTTTTTTTTCAGGCTCTGCAGTTAGTCTTAAGGACTGAAGGGTCAAGGTATGAAAATACCTTTTCCAGTTGACGCGATGGATTTCGGACTAAGCATTAATCATCACGCGGCTACAAGAAATTCTTCGGAATTCTTCTGTTGTTCCTTCCTATGGCAATACGAGTAGCAGAGCATCTTTTCTTAGTGCAAAAGGACACTCCCTCAATGGTACCTACTTCAGATTTGGCTCCAAACATACCTAAGTATTTGAGTGATGAAAGGACGAACAGATCCAACAGGTGATTTGGCATGGCCGACAAAGGAAGAGCCAAGTCCAAGATGCTAAGTCACCTTTTAGTTATGTTTTTTGAAGAGTTTTTCAAACATTTTCTCCCTCCTTATAACCATATTATTTGGTGCAATAGGAAGGTTGTAGGTACCATCCATTTTTATAAATGGTTGCACAGTATCAAGCTTAGGGTTTTCCACAAAATATTTAGCTACAACCACTGGTTCTAAACATACTTTTTCAATACCTAGAATAATATTTGAATAAAATAGGTAATTTGTACCAGTCAACTAGCAGTGTGTTGACCTTGCCATCTATTGAAACGTCATTCAGTGCCAATGAGCCTATATGTAATGAAGTGTGTACGTAGGTACGTCCAGAGTTATAGGGTATGGCACCAATCTAATGGAGTTGGTATTAGATGAAATTAAATAACAGGGAATCATTTCTACTATATTAGTTGTCAAGAGTGTGTGTCTGTTCGTGACTCACCTCCGCCCAAACGGCAACGACGATGTTGATGGGGTTTTTCACAAAATGGCGAGAAGTTATAATTATTAAGTATATGCTATATGTCTTACAACCTCTTTCTTCTTTGAAATCGGTCGTCCTTAGTCACTTGAGTGGACGAATTCATAAATTGTGAATGTTCTTGCAATTTCAAAACTTTTCACATTGAATATTAAATGAGATGCTATAAAGAACTTTTTGTGAATTCAACGATACCAGAACATCCAGAAACATTTCTATGACTTGAGCCGTTCAGATTTCATTAATCGGAAAACATTGGTTGAAATTTGGTACATACCTATTAAAAACATCTTATTTTTGTCAAAACAAAATCATTGGTTTTCCAGCTGATTGTCTGGCACATCGGTTACGATCACATGTTCGCATTGTTGGAGTTCAAAACTGATAGAAAATGGCTCTGGCTGCACCGATATGAAGGGGTTGACTGCTGTTGATGTTTGTGGGGGACTGCTTCAGCGAGTGTAGAACTGAAGCAGTTCCCAACAAAATCTCAAAACCCCAACAAAATCTAATCGGTCGTCTGCAACTATTAGGTACTACCTACCTGAGAAATCAGTTACTTTCGCTCCCGTTCCGGATGCTGAAATTTGGAGTAAAACCCCCTGGGGCCTTTGAATAAGGTTACGAGGAAATCAGCTAGGGGTCAGCTGGGTGAGAATAAAGGCGAACTTCTTTCCTATACATCCCAGGGTGACTAAATTTGGTTTTCAGCCCTCTAGTGATTCCTTTTGGGTGATTGATAGGAAATTAGATCAGCTGGATGAGAGTTAAAGCTAAGTTGTCTTCTGATGGAACTTGTGTTTTGGTTGAGACGAAATTAGATTAGCTGAACGAGCGTTAAATCTATCTTCTCTTGTTCACCCTAGTGTGTTGAAATTTGGTCAAGTGAGTACTTATTGCACTATTGTGCGGGGCTATCAAGCCTCACCAGGCGCAACCAACCTTTTATAATTTCTGTGGGTTGAGAGCTGTTCAGATTTCATTATATTAGTATACAATTAATATAGTTGAACTTTGGTATTAGAAACATCGTAATAATTTCATAACAAAAGCTCGGCGTCCGCGCCTCGCCAGGGGGCAAGCCCCTGGACCCCCGGTTACCTCTATTTACACAGCGGACGAAATTATTGAAACACAGAATGTGTTTTAGCTCACGCGTTTCACATAAACCCGTCTTCAATCTTCGGTTCTTCGATACTTTCCTCCCACTAAATCAGAATTTTATATAATCAATACTTTTACCAACAGTTGGTGGCATGATCAGAGTAAAAGTCTAATCAGCTTTCGAGTCAACTGATCTGGGAGCTCCATTTTCGACTCAGCTGATCTGGGAGCTCCATTTTCGACTCAGCTGATCTGAGAGCTCCATTTTCGACTCAGCTGATCTGAGAGCTCCTTTTTCGACTCAGCTGATCTGCGAGCTCAATTTTCGATGAAGAGAGTAGTACCTCAAAACATTGCGGTAGTACCTCATTGATTTCTACCTAGCCTTCACTTTTCGAGTTAATAATAATCTAAAGTGCCGGAGCGTCCCAGATTTCGTCACCGATTTCGTCACCTTTTTTCTCTAGTTAGTCCATGGCTAAAACACATTCTGTGTTAAAACATTGGTTCCCCAATTGATGGTTGCGATCACTTGAACGCATTGTAGTGTTGAAAATTATATTTACTGCATACTTACCCTAAATTTCGAGGCCATTGCAATAGCTCAATTTTCTTCGAAAATTCGCTTAAATTGAGATTGAAAAAATATGAAATGTGGATCCGTGCATCGCGCGGTTTAACCAGCTGGTAACAGAAATGCCTTCCCCAGTTATATAGAAAAAATAGTGTGATGCGAACCGTAGTTTTTTGACCGTCAGGAGTTAGTACCGTACCTCGGTTTGGTGACTCCTTTTGCGCGATGTTCCTCTTCCGTTGGAGCGAGTGAGTCGATTTGGATCATTTTCTCGTACATATCCTGCAAGTAAAAATGGTATAGTTAGTACCATTAGTTTAAGCTAATGTAGGTAGCAGCTATAATATACTTAATATAATATACAAATTCTAACGTAGGTATTGAAAATATTCAAACAAAGGATTGAGAGAAATCGTCTTATAAATAATAAATTCCGCCAGTAAATGCGTCATCGGGTTCCAAAAGAGTCTGCTGAGCCGTATAGCTTCCTCGTATCTATAATATGATAACGTGTGGCTTGTAACTTTTCCAATTACAAAAAACAACGTATTTTGATGTATTTTCGAAATATGTCTAGGTTTGGGAAAATAAAGGGTGGTTCCAAGGGTTGGAACAGCCTGTGTCACAAAAATCCAGATAGGTAGATAGCCTAACAGCTTGGATCGTCGTTGAAGGGGTATTGAATGTTCTGTGATAAGAACACGGAATCTACACTTCATTTGCGAAACTTGAAAAATACTGTCGGCAAACCTTTCTAAGTTTAGGTTTCTCTTTGGCCTTGGCAAGTTCTTCTTCTAGGTACGTCCGAACGCCGATTTTACAATCCATGACGCAAGGGTTGGTGAAATCTCCGAGCAAATCCTGGAGCTGGAGGTACATCGACGATCCTGAAGATAATAAAAAACAAGATTGTTGTGATGAATGGATATCACGGTACAAAAAAAGGATGCTCCCTGGATGGAAATCGTGAGTGCAGGTTCTACGTAGGAATACCTACTTCGATAAACGGGAATGAATGGCTCACGAATTATAATCAACCCCAACGTATAGGTATAATCAACACCTAAGTATGGGCATAATACTGCTAAGAAAGTAGTTAGGATGTGATCGGTTGTACGATGTGATTTTGTATTCAAACCCAAAACTAAGGCATTCCTTACCCTCTCCTATAAGGTAGTAGGTACAGAAAGCCTTTTAGCCTGAGAAAGTTCGTGAAATGTTTACGTCAAATTCGGACGTATTGCAATTAGATGAATATAACTTTTTGTGATGAATTTAACAATACCGGTGCCTGTCAGATGAGCACATCGGTTAATGGTTACGATCACATCATGGTCGCATTGTAGACCTCGAAAGTTTTGATGTGGATGTTTGCAGTATTAGGTATGACCGAAAGTATGTCTTGGGCTAGGACCTTACGATACACCCATTATTGCATCCTAATTACATTAGATTTCATCCATAAAATTCAAATTAAATCCATGAAAATAAAAATTTGATCATTGTTGAAGGAGGAATAGTTCTGTTAAAACCCCTGGAAGCAGAAATGGGTTCATGTACCTACCTACTATAGGTAGATATAATATCTTTATCTATACACTCATCTCGTAGACAAATCATTTTCCTCTAACCAACAAAACGGCTTTGAAATTTATTACGGCTTACCAAAATTATTGTCAATTTGCATCGTCAGAATTTAAATTCACCAGTAGAATGACAATGATATCAAAATGTCGGGGGAAATGGTAATACAGCTCAGCAATATAGTTTCCTGTGATCGACATCGGATAGGAAACTCATTTCCGAGCTTGCTGCATAGTTTGAACCTGAGCGGTTTTCCATCTCATGGAAGCACAATAGTAATAATCGGTTATATGAGGTAGGTAGGTACTGGTAAGTACCTAATTTCGTACCGTCGCCGTCTTCGCAGGTAACGTGGCCTTTGTACTCCGGTACGTAGGGCCTCAGGATGTCCGACATGAGGATCTGGAAGCAGAGCTGCTCTTTGGGGCACAACTTTTTCAGGATCGTGCCAGGCTCCGGCCCAGCCTTGAAGTTACCTGCCAGCAACAACGACTTATTTAAAATAAAGTAGAGTTTATACCTACACAACTAAAGTACCTTACCTACATACCTATATTACATTCTTTTCATATACATCTTTTTCTATGTTCTGTACAGCTTACAATATTTATTTCAATCTGAAGGTGCCTATATTTTAATATACCAGTTTGCCAAAATAAATTTTGAAACCTTAGTTTTGTATTTTATTTTAAAAATTTAAAAATAATTCTTTTTTTAATGTGATTCTTAAATTTACCTACCTTAAATTTTTCAAAATTTGTATTTTTTTTTGTTTGCCCATAATTTTTTAACCCTTTTTTTATGTTTTGGAGGACTTTGAAGAAATATTATTCAACAGTAAGTACGCACGATAAGATAATATAGCATTTTTCCGTCTAATTAAACTTCCATTACGACATTAGACTTTTTTAAAGTCAAATTAAATTTTACTAATTTCATTTTAAACTAGTGTTAGTGTAAATTATAGTTAATATATAGTATAAATTGAAATTAAAATATAAAGTTTAATTTGACTTTAAAAAGTCTCATTTTTCGGAAAGAAAGTTTAATTTGAAATTAAAAAAGTTTAATTTGAAAATAAAAAAGTTTAATTAGACGGAAAGAAGCTATATTACAAGACCCGATACATAAAATAGTTCACCTAATAGTTAATAATACCTATTCAAGGTTTTAAAAGTCAAATTAAAGTTTCCTAAAACCAATTCAAAGCTTTCCAAATCAAATTCGAGGCTTTCCATTTTAAAGTTTCCAATGTTGATATTCCTCTTGACGTGTAATTGAATTGAAAATACTTGAATTTGTTCTGGATCCTTCTGCATTTGGCTTGGAAATAGGCCCCAATTTTGGTACACCTTTCGAAAAGGAGTAAATTTCAAACCATGATCGTACAAGAACCACTATTGAAGTTGTCCACAACAGTGGCATGAGAAACTCATGTGACCACTATTAATTGTAAAATAATAATATGTGAGATGAACATAGTATGTTCGTTATTATGAACCGACTATATGTGTCGGAAACACGAGCGTGAAGCACACTGCGAATCACGATCGCGTTAAAAGCTTCAAGAATTAGGCGACTTCAAACATGGTTGTGTAACTTCGACTCCATTTTTTGTGGAGTTGAATCTGACTGGTGAGGAATGTAATACAAAAACACTCAATATCACCGATAGGTAGCGTGAAAGTATACAAAAAATTTCTAAATGGTAAGAACAGTCATTTGTGCTTTGAAAACGCGAGGATGACATCAAGTTCACTCCACAATTGAATTGCTAGTTCTTATAATCGTAATTTAGTAGCCACAACATGAACATGATGTATCTTCATGCTGAGAAGATCCTTCTGCTTATCAATTTTAATAAGCAGAGGTCCAAACAGATGGTTTTCCTGGTATCATTCAGTAGAACATCTCGAGCAACTTAAAGGATGTTTTTTTTAGGATGAATGAAAAAAAAAATCTAACAATCAGTTTCGAGTCATTAACTCATAATACTCTGGGAAGAAACCTCGTTTTGCATAAAATAGTCAAATTTACTCTGATAAGGACCAGAATTCCTTTGGAATTGCTCGAGTTTTCGTGGCCCCAATCCAAATCTCTTAGCGAATTTTCGATAAATATCTCACCATAGATACGCTCTAAAAAAATCAAAAAATGTTCAATGTCAATAACACGAGTATAAAGAGAAAGGCGGAGTTCGTTGGCCAGGATTTTTGGAGTAGGTACTCTCAAGGGTCAAATTTTGAAAAACGTGTTATTCTAAGTTTTTGGTGTAAATTACCATCTTGAAGATAAAAACATCAAGGTATATTCGGAATCAACTCAAATTTTTCTATAAGAATCACCCATCATATTGGTTAAAACGATTCTTTGAGAATTCGCTCATTAATTCATGTTGCATGACTGGAACTTTTACCATTACTTTAAATACGATTTCCATGGTATAAGTAGGTACCTAAGTACTATGCCTTATTGAAAAATCTCTACGAAGTATCAAATCTTCGTAACTGCATCACCCTTGCCAAGATATCAACGTCTGCCAAGTTGGGTGGGTAGCATAGCTTCCTCAATTTTCTTACATGGACGTACAGAATCACTTAGTGAACATTTCAGCGAAATTGGTAGAATAGTTCCGGAGTTATGCCTATGACTGTAAGCGCAAAGTTTGCGCATGCGCAGCAGCCACCACTCATCCGATTGTGGCGAAATTCATATGTGATGGTCTTGGAGTCAGCCCTCAACTACACTCCGAATTTGTGCGAAATCGGTCCATTAGGAACTGGGAAATCGAAGTTTCAGGAATCTCACGTTTGCGCATGCGCACACACTACTAGGGGTCTGATGGCTATGAAATTAGTAGGGAACTGTCTTAAGCCTACCCCACCCAGTACAACCTGTGAAAATTTCACCGAAAATGAACGAGTATTCCGGAGTTCACATTTCAAAATTGGGCAAGCACAATAGGTATTACTGATAGAATCGTGTCGAAATTCGAAGGGATTTGCCAACCTCCAACCACCCTCCTAATTTGAGCGAAATAGATCAATTAGGAACTGAGAAATCGTAGTTTCAGGAAAACCACGTTCGCGCATGTGCACGCGGTACTAGTGGTCCGCTGTCAATGAAATTCATGGGAGACCCTAGGGGCCTAACCCGCGTAATCCCTGGAAATTTCACCGAAATTGGTCGAGTAGTTCCGGATAACAAATTTCAAGTTTGCGCGTTCGCAGTCGCTATTGCTGATCCAACCGTGTCGAAATTCATAGGTGAATAGTCTTCATTCATAGGTCAATAGTCTTGGAGTCAGCCCTCAACTACTCGCCAAATTAGATCAAAATATGTCAATTAGGAACCGAGATACCGGGGTTTCAGGAAATTCACGTTTACGCAAGCGCTCACGCTACTGGTGGTCATGACGATGAAATTGATAGGGGACTGTCATGGGGCTAACCCACACAATCCCTGAAAACTTCATATAGTTTTGCCTGGGACAAGGTATTGACCACAGACCGACCGACAGACACGGATCCACAATTGTTCAGAAAGCTCTGAAACGTAAAAAACAAGAGGAAATTTGGATGTTGGAGGACAAAATATTTTTTCATTTCTTGCACGAATACATAGCTTTCTACCTTCAGTTGTGAGGAAGAAATATTGTTTGATGTAGGTATCTATATATTTGAGAGAGTGAGGTCCGACTTGAAAAAACTTCTTGTACTAATCTAAAACTTCTTAGTAAGTAAGTATGGCGGAAGATGATATGGTATAATTCAGCTCTAAAAACAACCTTTTACTCCTTCATCGCCTCAAACAAGAGTGGAAATTTCTCATATCGCCCTGATTAATTAAAATTTTGATTAATAATGTACTCACAGTCATTTTATGACTTGATAGTTATGTTCAGTTTGTTTTACCTTACCTTGGTGGCCGGCGAGTTGGACCCAAGGATACCGTTGTTTCTTGTATGTTTGAAAGAATGGCGTCCATTGAACGATATTCCGCAGCTTCCTCCATCCAGACGGCTGAAAAAAATTAAAAAATCGCATCAGTTACGAATTGAAAACTGAATAGAACAGAAGCAGTTGTTGTCATGATAGTGTTAGAATTTAGCCGAAGAGTAGGTGAATAGTGAGTGGAGGTGCATCATTCTGTAAGATACTCCCATAATCACGAAGATATTCATGTCGGGAAACGGTATCTCTGATGATGGCGGCATCGGTGATTATGTAGAAGTGTATATATGTATTATACAGTGTATAAGTGTATAAGTGTTGTATAAGTGATTATATTATAAGTGTATAAGTGTATTATATGATAGTAGTCACTTGTGGTTGAGGCATCTACTGCCATTTTACGTCTGTCCACCTACCCAAGGCCGAAATGGGTAAAGGTTAGATAACCTGATAACCCAGATGTCAGGTAAAATTACTGATCTCTGACCGAGGAATGCAGGAGAAAGCCCCCCCCCCCCCCCCCCCCCCCCCCCCCCCCCCCCTCTATCTGTACCTCTACACTAATATCTATTTATACCCGCAGAATTATGAAGGTGCCTTTGAAAAATCTGATTTACTTCCAAGGTAAGATAAGGGCGAATCTATAAAAAAAAATGGACAGCCCGAAATTTAATGCATTCTCAAAACACGGGTTGTTCACTTTCAATTTATTCAAATACACAAGAGGGTCCCTACCATGTGGGTTTGTATTTGTAAAAAGGCTAAAATTACAACTACCTTACTACAAATAATAATAAATTCAATTGGTTGGATACCTAATATAAACAGAATAAGTGGATATTTGAAAATTTTACGTATGTATGTTACAATGTTACGCAGTTACTACTACCTAGGTACTTTTTGTAGCAGAACAAATCTGTGTTTAATAGAACAAACAAATCAATGAAAACAAAATAATTAATGGGATAGTAAAAGTGCTGAGAAGAGAGTGTGAGATGAGGTTGAAAGGGAAGAATAGGAGAAAAGAAAAGTTCCAGTCATGCAGCATGAGTTAATGAACGGATTTTCAAAGAATCATTTTAGCCGATATGGTGGGTGATTCTTATAAGATATTTTGCTCTGACTCCGAATATATCATATATTTTCCTATGTTTAAGATGGTAATTTACAAGAAAAACCTCAAACACATTTTTTTACCCTTATTTTTCAAAATTGACCCCTAGGAGTACTCCAAAAATTCTGGCGAATGAACTCATCCTTTCTTCTGTAATTATTGACATTTTGAATTTTTCAGATCGATTCCGGGTCAGATATCGTCTGGAGTGACACATACATAAACACACACAAATATATGTATGTATAATAATAATATATGTATATACCTATACAGGGTGATCTGCTCGTAGATGCAAAAAAATTTT
>JAEMON010000004.1:15401273-15415512 GCA_030264115.1 Lygus lineolaris
ACAGGAAATAATAAACCGTTGTGTAATAATTTGTAGCGTTTTGAATTCGGTAGGTAATTCATGAAGTGGTCAGTTGTCAGCCTAGTGGCGGTTGTACAGCTGCAACCGTTTTAAAATGACGATCCATCCGCCTCTTCATGAAATTCTGTTAAACTTTTGTATAGTTTGAAGTAAAAAGGAACTGGAGTCAATGAAAACGTTGTCTATTTCCACATAATGAGTTACACAGTGAAATCGATTTCGACGGTTAGGGCATCATCAGCAACAAACAAGAACTTCTTGGAGAAGAAGTTCTTGTTTGTTTCCATAACTTCATCGTGAGTGAATTAGTTCGTATAGTTTGAAGCCTGTCCACCAGTTCCTACCAAATCTGCAACTAAACTAAATCACTACGCTGTTATCTGTTTGTTAGTTAGTTAGTAAATCACTGGTTTGGTATGTACCTATGCTACGTGTGTCTATATGTTTGCTTGACTATCCGCAGGACCGTGAGGTTCGCTGGTTAGGATATGAAATATTCAGACTTGACTAGACAACTAGACATTTAAAAAAGTTCCATTCATGCAGCATGAGTTGGTGAGCGAATTTTCAAAGAATAATTATTACCGATTGTTTGGGTGATTCTTATAGGCAATTTCACGCTCATTCCGAATATACCATAATATGTTATACATATTATAATATGTGTTCATATATGTTCCTATGTTTAGGATGGTAATTCACACCAAAAACCTCAAAAAACACGTTTTTTTAAAGCGATTTTTGACTCTGAATTTTCAAAATTTGACCCCTTGGAGTACTCCAAAAATTCTGGCCAACGAACTCATCTTTACTTTTGATATTATTGACATTTTAAATTTTTTTTTGATTTTTCATCTCGATCCCTCGGGCAGATATCGTCTGGAATGACACATATATAAACATATAAATATATATACATATACATGTAAAAAAGTGTTAATTTTCCGGAATTGGTTTAGAATGGTCTGAAACGGATTTCCATGAAGAAAATTTTCAAAAATGTGCATTACAAAAATGTTGAAGGCATTGCAATAGCTTCATTTTCCTCGAAAATTCGCTAACAGTCGATGCAAGATCCCCTTTTGGCCATTATGGCCACAATATGGTACTATTTCCACAACTGGTAAGTAGGTAACCTCTGTACGACCGGTCCAAGGAGTTGGAGCCTCTGTACATAAAACGTGCAAGTGAATACATTTCGAAGTATTCGAACCTGACATCCCGAGGTTTAGTGTAGCTCGACTCAGCGATGTCGACTGTCACCATTTTATGACTTCATTACCTATTAGACTCAACAGAAAAGTTCCCCTCAAACCCCATTCAATCTCCCACTTAGAGCATTCATTCACCGAATCGGTCGCTTCAAATGTGGCCGACCAAGGGTAGTCTCGCCAGTGGCTTTCAATTAAAATCCCCCCAGGTAGTTAAAGCTATTTAAAACGACTGGATGAGTAGGTATTTTTATGTTTCCGTACCTTTACCTTGACTGGCGGCTCCGGCACATCGGAATCCCACTCGGACGAGAGGTCGTCTGAGGACGCTTCGCCGTACTCGACGAGATGAAAGGGGACGTCCAGGAGACTCCTCGAGTACTGCTCGTACCCCAGCGCTGCCAGTGGCGGGTACCGGGGGCTAGGGGGGCGTCGCCCCTCCTCGTAACTCCCCCGTCTACCTCCCGCCATCCTCTCTGTTGACCATCCTATACATCAAAACCACCATCCCAAAACTTGGTTTTAAATTTGCCAAACCCCACGAACTTCCCCCATAAAAGTGAATTTTTGAAAAGTCCCAGCCATGCATTGACGTGAATGTTAAGTATTTTTCGAAACAATCTTAACAGATTTTAGCAAATTTACGAAAAAACGAAGGAAAAGTTCCAGATAGTTTGATAGGTAAAGTTTTATAAAAATGATCTCCATGAAAATCCATTTCAGAGTAGGTACCTATTCCGAATGGAATCCTTGAGTTGAACTATCTCCATACATGTGAAGAGCGCTGGGGAAAAACGACTTCAGTCCACTTTTCGCTGAAAATGAGTGGACTGTGGTCGTTAGTCACCTGTGCTCTTCATGTATGTCCAGACAATTTCTAATTTTAGATAAAAATGCCGAAACGCCCATGATGATTTTCTTCGACATTTGAATTTTTACTTGATTTTCATTTGAAATTCACCTCAGCCTTTAACCCTTGAATTTTAATTTTATTTATTACAGTTTCTAAGGTTATAATAATATCGTCTGGATTGTCACATGTACCTGTGTAGATAGATACATACTATCAATACTTAAAGAAAAATGTTAAATTCAGGGATCCATTCCATCACACGGGATTTTCATGGAGAAAATTTTCTAAACTTCGCTGACCAAATTTTCGGATTCATGGCATCAGACAGCTTCATCAACTTCGAAAATTCGTTAACCAAGATTAAAGACACCAGTCGAAATTGGTGCCAAAGTTTCCGTTAGGTGTCAAACGGAAGAATTTCATTGTGGTACACATTTTACTGCCAATGTATGTACGCATGGAAAAGAAGGAAATGGCAACTTATAAAAAATAAATAAAATAAAAATGAATAACAAAATAAATAAATGAAAATAAAATAAAGACGCCTATGTAAAAGTTTCACGGATAAAAACTCCATTGTGAGCCGTCAACAATTAAAAGAATTCAATAACGAAATTTAACTCGCCATTTCTATAACATGAATTTTGCCACGGAAAACAAATTAATAAACTGGAAGGTAAGCGTTGGGTATACAGGGTGTCCTAGCTATTTTTTAGCAACCACTTGTTCTCCTTAATTTACAAGATAAAAATCCCTGAGCAACGGCATTTTCATGATTTTTTCGTAGGTTCCAAAAACGAAATTTAGAACACAACGTGCAAAAACGTGGATACTTCTCTAACTTTGTTTTTTCAAATGAGAACCCCCATTTATAATTTATTACAGATTTGCATTCATTCTATGTGAAAGTTCATGAAAAAATCAAATCGAACGCTGTTCAAACGATCACAATATTATGCGTAAAACGTGAAAATCTTTTGTGGATGTGAGTCAATTGCCGGCCGTGTTTATCTTCTTATTTTAAATTAGAATGAACATTTGGCACCTACCCCAACTGGTGACTCGTTGGCCGAATTTAATCTCATACTAGATTGATTTGTAGAAATAAGTCTTCCCCACTCCGGATTACGGCAAACATGACCTCTAAGAAAAACCACTGTCACTCTTCTGACTCACTCAAAGTGAACGTCAATTCGGCCTACCATCTTTCAGTAGGTAGTGTGACGACTGCTGATGCTTGGAATAACCTTGTTCTCCTGCATCGTAAAATACCTAGTTTACTGCTAAGAAAACGGATTTTAACTACCGTGGTAGACGTCTAGTCTGTAGATAAAAACTAAATGCGCGGTAGTATCATAAAAAAATGCTGAATATACCAAGCTGAGGTTTGTGGATGGAGGAATGTGGTTGTGTCGATTCTCACAGTGAAGTAAAGCAGAAAAGAAATACCAATTTCATACACCATTTCAGAACGTACGATCAATTTTATGTACCCCATAACTAATATTATAGTATTAAAAGGTTTTGAGTAGTTTGGTTGTCATTTTGTCAGTAATGTTTGAGGTAACTAAAATGCTGCAAATTACTATCCCTACAACTAATATTCAATATGGAGACCAAAGGTAAATCACTGTTATGCGATGCCTCAATATTCACCATTACCTGATCTGCGAGCTCAGTTTTCGACTTAGGTGATCTTCGACCCTAATTTTCGACGCAGCTGGTCGAGTTTTGAAGTCTCGATCCTTTTTCGAACAATTGTGTCGATAATGGTGTCATCAATGGTATCACCTGACTCATTGCTCGACATTTTTGCTCGTCACCTGACACCTGACCCCATACTAGAAGCTCGACTATAATATTAATAGGAAGTAGTTTGGATGGATATCAAAGTAATTCCGTCAGTCAAAATAAATTTGTGTGGTACGAAAAACAAGAAAAAAATACTTTGTGTCCCAAAAACAGTGGATCAGTATTTTTTCCGGGTTTATTTCGCACTCTAAACGAAACTAAAAATACCAAAATATAGATTTTGAATTCGATTTTGAACACACATTAGATTATTGCAAGTGCGATGATCGTCGTTATTAGTCACATGATTGTGTAGGCAAAGATGATGAGTATGAATAATTTATTTGTTTTACTGCTATATAGTGGATACGATGTGGTTTGGTTCCCTCTGGTGAGTATAGATATACAAGTAGATTGTTAGGAAGAAAACCAACAACATAACCAACAAGAAGTCGTTACGAGTAATAATAAGCCCAAGTAACGAACGCGACCTTCAACTATTCGACTTTTTTTCCTCGAGTTCCTTTAAGTAGCTCGAGCTATGACGTCTTGTTTACGCCCATATTAGTTTACAGGCTACTTGATTTACAGATTTACGTTTCCACCAGCCATCGCAGCGAGAGGTCGCCTCGAACTCGAGAGATGAATAATAAATACTTGTGAGCTGACTGAGAGGATCCAACAAGGTTTCCGCGTTGAAAAATAGAGACGTTTAGCCACGGAACTCGCAAGACGGATATTTAAAAGTCATTAGTGAATCAAGAAGTCTTTTTTAACAATAACTGACGAAGTTAGCATTTAGTCATCATTCGGTTTGGCTAATAAATTATCTTTGAGCATTAAATGAAGTTCACCGCAGACCAGTAAGTACTATTTAAGCAGGTCACGTAAAAAACGAGGAGAGCGCGGTATAATTTCTTATTATAGCCTTTATGTATCGTAGGTGCAATACAAGGTGTATAATCGCTATTGGCAAGGAGCAATGAATTCATACAATTATACACGTAGATGATTCAATAAGATCGAGATGAAGTCAGATGAGTTAGGTGAGCTTTGAAGCTGCCTTCTCTCATGTTCTTCCTAGGATGTATTCTTGGGGTTGTTTGGAGAGGGGTAATAGTATCGTGGCACTTCAGTTTTTTATGGTTTTATTATTTCCTTGCTGAGCGCTTTCGATGTTTCCATCCTCATCAGAGCATTTTATTTGTTGTTCATTTTTTATTTGCAGTTCATTTGTGGTCTCATTTCTTACGGCTAGTTGGTTTGCCAATCGGGTACACCAGGGAATCATTCTGATGAAGGTAAATTGCTGTTTGAAAGTGTGGGGCTTGTCCCTTGTTAGCATTTGGGATTACCATCCTCAGCTCTTTGAGGGAGCCTGGAAGCAGTAGTTTTGGTGGTACTTTGTACATCCTTTGCGTACGAAGACTAAAACAAGACTAAAAACTCAACAACAAAGATCTTCTCTACAAACAGCTCGTAACAACCAACTGTGGAGTTGTCGTTGTCAACACCACATTATCTCCTCTTCAAAATTTTCTTTCGGGCGAATGTATGCTGGGGCCTATTGACATGAAGCTGTCTTTTCCAATACGTTTCACGTCGAACAACTCGTCGTTATTTTTCTTCACTGTCACCCAAGGCCCAGTCCATAACATAGGCTGTAGCTCTGCTGAGGCAACGTTTTGGTTTGAAGTCAAACACCCACATCACCTAATCACCTTCATTGAAGGGCAGAGCTCAGCTCAGGCAGAAGGCAGCTCATTGAGGGGCCTCCGATTGAAAGTTTCCTTTTGCGTCCGCATCTTCATTCTAGCTTCCACTTGAGGAAATCTCCTCGTTTCCTCGAGATTGGTCTGCAAATTTAGGGCATAAGTTGTATGGAGCTGCGCCTTTTCAGCTGGAAGCCTCATATCACGCCCCCGTAGATCGATAACAGTAGAACCTTGGTATTCCAATCCTTCTGGGACTTGTTGATCCCCGACGGTTCCCCAAATGCAAAAGAATGTTACCCAAAATAACTAGAATATTCTGTATTGTACACAACCGAGGCTAAACACTCAACAACGAAGATTCTTTTGTAAACAACTCTTAACAACCAACATGTAGAGTTTTCATAGTAATGTTGTGAACGAAAGCTCATCCCTCAGTAGAAAGGAGAGACAAACAATCGGTCTTCGATATCCGAGGTGGTTAAATGGTGAGACATTGCGGAATCCTTCAGAACCCCCTCGGAGTACCCTAATTGTTTAACAGTCTCCCGTCCACAACAGTGAACCCCACAGTATTTTATAATAAGGGAGTTTTTATAGTAAGGGAGTTGGATGATTTTGAAGTAGCCTATGTCCGTCTCGGAACCGACAGGAATCTAACGCGAAAAATCCCGTGCAAATCCGTTCAGTAATAGAGAAGGCAAATAGCACAAACAAACACTTAAATTCACAGACCGACGACGGAAATTATTATTAGTTCAATAATATCTATTAGTAGGTATAATTATTGAGATAATATTATCACATTTCAATGATCTAACCAACTATGTTGTAGATGAGAGGAAGATACGTGCCAGACCAACTTCGCAGACTTGGTACTCATCATTGGATTGCAAAGGGCAATTCCGGCTGTTCCAGTTTATTCGTTAAACTTGAAGATTTCATTGAGAGCTTCCCAAAAATGTGCTATATGTAGGGTATCCGATGATTGGAAGTGAACGAAAACGAGTTCCGTAAAAAAGATACAGATGAAGTCACATCACACCTCACGTCCGCCAGGGGGGCACCCTCCGCTGTGCTGAACAGATGACGTCACGCGTGATCTGCTCACCCGTTTTACAGCCAACCTAATGAACATTTTGATTTTAAAATCAGAACTAAAGGGGTTTTCATTGGTGCTGAATCCGAATTTGAAGTCGAAAATGCAAAACTCCCCATTGGAACCTACTTTCCCGTTACTCTTCGGGTCAAGTAAAAGAAGTAAGAGAAGTAAAAATAGAACCTCGTGTAATATTTGAGCCAACGACCTTCTGATCACAAGTCAGACGAAACATGACTGAACTTTTCACGGTACGAAATTTCGTAATCCTTCAGGAAGGACAGAATATCTAATATTCGGTAACGACGTCGTTAGGCGGCGCAACGGTCCCCGTGTTGTGAAAATCAATCAGAGAGATCCCGATATGCTTCCTGCCTGAAGGTGTTTGGATTGCGATACGTCCCGATGCCTGACAAAGAGTTACGTACCCCGTGATTTAAACTGATGAGCAGAGGGAGATGGAGTATGACGACAGACAGACACTCCGACACTTTCTCCTCTTGACCTTACATTGTGCTGTGCTGGTTGGTTTGACAGATTTGGCGGCCACCTGTGATGTATCTACATAACAAGATTTAAGGAATTATAGTCCCCAACTGCCCTCCCGATTTGAGTGATATGAGGACGTTGTTGAGGAATCTCAATTGGTATAAACATACTCGTAGAATGAGGAACTTGCATGGGTCTGAAATGTCCTCTTTAGTTGCCTATTTCTTGTTATTTGGGGCTGGAAAACAAGATTGGGAGCATGGGAAGGACATTTAGTTGTTTCTAAGGCTAGAAAATTCGCATGAAAATAAAAAAACACACGCATGTCGTGTGTTTGTTTGTTGTTATGTTTTTCGCATGTATGAAAAAACAGCTGCCGGCCCGCCAGAACCTAACTGACGTCACACAAAAAAAGACAGGTATCGCTAAATTCGCCAGGCCCCAAACCGATAATATAGACAAATCGAATGTAAAAGTTGAATAGTTGCAACGAAAAACGATATAAAAAAATGTTACAATAAAAATGCGAGATTCTTCCTAACCTGATCAGAAAGTAACCACAGTTTGAGCGCGGATTCAGGCAGTCTGCTGGGCCTTACTGTATATGGAGGAAGTAGGAAGACTTTTCCAACTTCCATGCTTATGACGTCAGTTAGGTCTGGGCCGGAATTCAAAACGACTAAAATTCTTTTAAATGATAAAATCATTCTTCCTTCAAAACGCCTTTGTTTTTGTCTCTTTTAGCTCTCTTTTCAGAAAAAAAAACCAAGAACCATGCAGGTTCCCCATTTCACGATGATATATTCGTTTTGGGGTTCTTGATTGTTTCACGTAAGGTATCTTGTTCAAGAATAAATTCGTTCATTCCTTGGAACGGTTAGAATGTATAAATCCACGTACGGATGATCACAACATTAAATGTCTACTGTAGGTGCGGGCAAACACGACTTTCTGCTCCATAAGTCTAATTCACACCATCTGACAAACAGAATTACAGGTATTTTTCTTAGTTATTGCGATAAAAATAAATGAAAACCCCGTCACCAGCACTTTGACGGCAGCTCATGACAAAACTCCGGTCGTACGTCGTGCGGACTTGACCTAATCACGACCATTATTCTTGTAGGACGAGCGCCTGCAAACAAGACGGCGACTCTGATAGGAGGGCGGCCAGGATGACAGAGTCCGAGAGAAACGGGTTCCACCGAGGCACAACTACTCGTAGATGGATGGGGGTATTAAAACATATTTAAAAAGTTGGAGATTCAATGAGGAGGGCGTAGCTGGCCTGGTTGGCCTTGGGACCGGCTTAGGCCCCTGGTGGTGCGTTCTGCCTCGATTTCGGAGTGCGGTGGGTCCGATTCACGCCGACACTCTGATCTTGATAATTTGATACTCGGGAGTTGTTGTCGAAAAGACTTGTGTAGAGGGTGGTGGGACATGGAGGTACCTCATCAGTGGCAGTGAGGGCTTGTATTTCGTGTATCAAACATTTCCCAACGTGGACAAGAAACTGGTATGTTATAGATGTTCTCGTGGTACTCGCAGGGTGTTTACAACTTCCAAGAGGTGTGAAGATGTAACCAAAAGAGATCCAATTTTTTGTACTTTTCTTAGCTCACTTAAGGAGTTAAATTGAAAATAATCGGCTGAAAACGTATTTCCTTACACTCACTTATTTTTGCTTCATCACTTATTGTTCCCCAAACTTGAAATTTTCACACGATACTTATTGGTCTGAGGGTGATGTAATTCGTAAGTGACCGTCAAGGGGTTTCACCGTACGGTCCAAGAAAATTTCACTAAAATCAGATCATAAGTTTCGGTTCAAAGCTTCCAAAACAAATTTTGCTCCGCGTCTGAATACACGCATGCGTGTCTGTGGTCTATTCCTTGTCCCAGCCAAAACTCCAAAACTTATGATCCGATTTTGATGACATTTTCAGGGACCCCTATAAGTTTTAGCCTTGTCGGATCAAAAGCTTCCAGATCATCTGAGTCGAAAATTGAGCTCCTACTTACATTCGCTGAAACCAAATTCAATCTATCAAAATTGCTGTTGCCCAAAATTTAATATCTAAAAGGGAGGAAAGGAGAGAAGTTAAGCTGTGTATGAAGTTCCAGCGCTTTTGAATTGGTACCTTCAGGAAAATTTATTACTTTTAGGAAAATTCACAGATGGTATACTACAGAAAAAAATACCTGCCTCGAATTTCATAAAGCACAATATTCTTTTACGAGAATCAGGGAACTCCTTTAGAAGGATTTTGCTGGTTGTTATGAGAAACGCATCTGGTTTTCTATGTCGTCATATCATCAAGATAAGCGCTAGACGTTGATGGACAAGCCGTCTAAAGGAAGTAGAAACTTTTGGCAAATAAGTGCAACTTCCCGACGAAATCAATACTTCAACTTATATCCACTCGCTTTCTTCTTTACTCACTTTTTATTTTACGAAAGTCTAATTCCCTTGGTAAAAGGTTGCTTAATTTGAATAAAAATGCCCAAACCGAGTAAGGTTACGTCAGTGGATACTACTTCGGTACCATTTTTATATCCCAGGTTGAGACTTGAGATCTTTACATTCTGACATAGGTACGTAACTAACCACATTCCAGTGAGGAATGGATGTAGGTCGAGATTTGCTACTCTTGACTTCAGAATTCAGCACACCTCGAAAATCCCTGAAGTATCCCAATTTTAAGCTTTAAAATCCGAATAATTTTGCGGGAATAAGCTCAAGAAAAAACGCGTGACGTCATCAGGTTTAGTAGGTATTTTTCTCAATCGGTTTCCACGTACGGGAGCGAGAAGGCAATACACACCTGACGACTTCAGACTCTTTTTCTTTCCCTTTTTCACCCACTTCCGTTCATTTCAGACCCATCATGTAGCACCTTTTTGGAAAGCTTCCCGTTAGCTCCACAATTTGAAAAAAAAAAAAAAAAAAAGTTACGATACGGTGGAACTGATTTTATTTTGCATGCCCTCAGTTCCAAGTAGCAGTGGTCTATTTGGGGTGTTGTGGGTTATTTATTCATTGAGCTGATTCGCTAGGAAGAACAACCACGCAATATCCACTCTCTTCCAGACTTGTGACACGGATTCCTTCTTGATTAACTTAATTATGCAACCGACGAGTATATTCAAGAAGTCCAAGGGTTATAGTGCTGCACTCTACTCAGAGGGACCGACATGCATTGTCTGTTCCCCCTACCGCACCAGCTCTTCAGTGGCCGACAGACAAGTCGGTCCCTCTGAGGAGAGTGCAGCGTTGTAACCCTTGCGGCCTTCTTGAATATAGGTTGCATAATTAAGTTAATCAAGAGGGAGCCGTGTCACAAGCCCGGAAGAGTGTGGATATCGAGCGGTTGTTCTGCCTATCGGATCAGCTCAGTAAATAAATAACCCACAAAACCCCATAACATCCCACGAACACCATAACACATCGAATAGAGAGCCCTCCCTCCTTTTTGAAGACGATAAATTCCTATGTCAGTTACTAGATCCAGATTAGGTAGGTTCCTACCTACCTAATAAGTTGATTTGAAGAACTTCAATTGCATTTTTTGCTTCAAAATACTCATAGGTATACGAATGGGTTGTGTACTCAAACGAATACTTCAAATCTTAAGACTTGGCAATCACTAGAAGGATAAAATCGAACAAAACGTTCAGGTTGCACTTGCACCTTCCAATCGAACCACCTTGTCGTTCATAACCCAGCATACGGTTGGTTCTTTCTGGGCTCTCGATAATTTACCGATGAAAACAAATCACCATCAGCTCCCGAGCTCACGAGCGAGTCGCCGTAACAATTTCCGAGGGATTTGTCACGACTTTGTAGCAACTGTAACGGTGGCCGCTCGATCTCTCAGGTTACATACGTGATTCCTACGCCATATAGTGCGTCTCTAGTGTTTCTCATATTCTCCGCAGAGGTCTTTTCATAAAAGCCGCCTTTGGGCTGGCACTTGAGGTCAGGGACTGGAGGTCAGGCCTTCTGAACGTGTTGTTTTCTGCTCTCTCTGGGGAATGCCGTTATCGGACTGGGGCATTTCACGATCTGTTCCCCTCGGGGGCAGTTCTTTTTTTCGTGTTTAGATGAAAGAGATCCTTGCGGAGGCGATGGGACCTATCGAGAAGGAGGTGTGAATGGCCCGAACAAAAAAAGCGCTGTATCGAGTTCACAAGGAACTTTCTCGTCTGGGGATCAACATCGGATAAAAAACTCTGCCTTGTGGAACGGCCAGTAAGCAGCACTTAGGGCCATATGGTAGAAGGCTTCTCATACGAAAATAATATTTCTGCGAAACCTCTAACCCAAAATTTGGAGGAACAAAGGATGCTGAAACGGCTTCAAATCAATATTTACAGATGCACAACCAGTCTGTGGGAAGTAGTCTAAGGACAGTGAAGTAAGAAGATGGTCAGAATATAGAGTGACTCCTTGTAAGTACATTATACTCACCAAGGGCGGATATTGGGTGAATTTCCTGAGGCTGTGTCTCAGACCCCCTCAATAGTAAGAATACAGTAAGACACTCACAGTAATCTACGCTGGAATATTTACCACCCCGGAATTACATAAGTTTATAACCTGATAAACAGCAATATTGAAGATTCAGGTTTGACCATTTGGAATGCACTGAGGCTGATCTGAGCTGATGCAGCCCAGGTGGCCGACAAAAACTACCACATCTTGGTAGGTACTGTTGAACTTGACAAACATGGATACTACTGTGACTGTAATTTCGTTCTTCTAGCCATGAATTATGACTTCATATGAAGATCCTCCACTAATTTTTCATGATTCCAAGGGTTGTCTTCCAAAAGAAGGAGTAGCACTACCACTACATCTCTGCAACTTTATTGAACTGAATCTGAACTTAGGCTAGATTTGATAGCAGTCCTCTCCTTTCTAAGACCTTCGTTCTGGCTTAGGTATAATTTTTTTCTAGTAAATTATCTTATACCTACCTATTAATATTATCCTTTTTTGAGTCCATGTAATATACATTTCTCAGCTTGAGTGCTTCGGATCAAGACAACATAATTTTAGTTGTTGTATTCGCGAGTTGGAAGAATTTTTACCCGGATGGCGGTCGGAAGGATCGTCGATTCTAGGAGAATGAAGAGGATGATATTACTCTCCAGTAGCCTATAAATTGGTCAGGAACTTTGCCATCGAAATCGGGGTAGCCGTTCGAGCGTGATTGGAACAGAAACATACAGACAGACATTTGGGATTGGAAACATAAATATGTTTTTGTATAAAGAGGAATAGATAGGATATTTTGGATTATAATTTTGGGTAAAGAGGAGTAGTTAGGTACCTTCTCCAAGTCGAATTCAAGGCTTCCCAAATCAAATTCAAGGTTTTCCACAACGACGTAATTATTATATAAAGGTTTATTATATTTCAAATCAAATAACTAATTATTATATAAAGGTTTATTATATTTCAAATCAAATAACTATGGCAAATCTTGAATTTGAGTTGGAAAATCTCGAATTCGTAGTGGGAAACCTTGAATTTATTCTACTTGGCAACGATATAGATTTATTGTATGCACCCTCCCCCCAACAATTGCAACGCTCCAAGCCGCTATGTTGAACCAGAAGTATCCGACCTGCGCCGTATAGTGCTTCATGTATCTGATATCACATGAGATACATTTGTATTGTTCACAAAATAGGGGATAATCAATGAAATAAACAAAGCCCCCAAGCGTGCGAGCCAATTACGAAGAGAACATCTGGCCGACCTAATCGGATCGGAATCAGAATTCAATACGAACTCCTCCTCGACGACAAATCGACGTCGTTAATGAGACAAGACCTGGTCAGGCGGTGATGGAAGACCAACACAAGGGGTTTCTTTCGTCGAAAACCCAACCGGAGTTTCACAGGAAAGCTCATTGAGGGGCAGCGTGAAAGAAAGAAAACGACTTATGCAAAAGAGTTGGAACTCGAGATAACGCGAGGGCGAAGAAACCACCTTATATCGTGAATAAATTTACGATAAGCCCAGAAGTCTTGAGCCAATCAGGCAGATCCGTGATGATTGCCAAGGGTAGGTTTGCCAATAAGGTAATAGGTGAATCCCCGTGTGGTCGTTCTTGTTAGAACTCGTGCACTGATTAATTAAAAGGAGAAGATTCGAATCTGATTCTTTCTCACATTCACACAATGATGATCAATTTTAATTGTGAAGGAGAAATGCGTAAGAGCAATGAATCAAACCAGACCAAATGGTTTCCTGTAGTTTGATTGAAAATTAAAAAACCTGTGATGCGAGGCTTTGCATCACTTTACCCTCCTAAAAAACTCAAACTTTCTTAATTTTAACATGTGCCGTGTACTTGGAATTTGTCTGAAATTCTCAATTTTCACGTAGGTATGCTAGGTTAGGATTTAGAAAGTATTGAATGACCCTAGAGAGTCAAATAAACGTCTCATCCACTAACCGAAAACCCACTTTATCTTTGCAAAAACGTCTCTTGCCGTATCTTTGCAGCACCCCATTGTGCTCGGCCCCATACATATCTTGCAGTAGAGAGTTTTTTCTAAAAAAAAAAAAAAAAAAAAAAAAAACTATTATAGGTACGTTGATCTCGAACATGTAAAAGCTGCACAGTCTTAGGGTAAGTCTCAGCCTTTTCAGAACCTTGATCGCCTTTCTTCCTTTTCCTATTTGGATCCTCCAATATGGCTCACTTGGTACTACGTGAACGTTTCCGAAATACCTACTAGTTGGAGGCTTCGCTAATTCATCATACATTATTCTCCAGTCTTTTCGTGCCTCCTATTTTGTGGCCAGCATCATTGAGTATGGGTCCTTCAGACGTAGACTTTGTCATACTCGTATTATCGACCATATCATTACCTTCTATTCCGATATGCGCTTTAAATTATCCAAATTTTACATTCTTGTGCTTGGACTATACAACAGCAACTGCTTACTGGATCAAATTACCTTTGGAAAGCCCAAGAGAATAAATTAATACATGCTTTGAGGAGTCTCTATGAGATGGGTTTTCAGGCACAACAACCAAGGCGG
>JAEMON010000004.1:15435040-15452826 GCA_030264115.1 Lygus lineolaris
CTCAAAGTAGGGGCGAGGCGCGGAGCGCCGAGTTTTTTCTCTACGATTTCAATAGGTAGGTATTGTTTCTTTTAAGCCATTACCTTTCAGAAAAAAAAGAAAAAATTTGATGATCATTCCCCATTGAACTGTACAGGTAAAAATGAGCTTGTGTACCACAAAACCATGCAACACTCCACGGAAGAGCATGCCTCATGCCAGAGAATCAGCTGAGCCAGGCACCCGTTTGCAACTGCCCAATATTACAGAGTGTATATGAGGTAAAATATTTGGGCATGACCATAGATAATAGGCTCACGTGGGGAAATCGTGTTGCTAAGCTAAGAAAGAAACTGTACAAAATTCTCTAAGCTCCGTGAATTTTGAAGCCCGACAAAGAATCACTGATAAGGATATATGAAGCTATATTCGTCGCCACCCTACGGTACAGCATCATACACTATGGTGCTTCCTTCCCGTCTGTAATCAGAACACTTCATGGTGTTATGAACCTCAGCTACAAACTAACTGGGATAATTCCAGAAACTAACGATTACTTTCTCAGTATGGAGAATTTATACTGTTGGGCTGCTTTCAGTAGGGTGGTAAGTAGTATGGACAAGTACGTCACCGAGGAGAACAGAAACACTCGTAGAGGCGGATACCTGAAAATATCGCTGCCCCTGTTTACTCACGATCATGGAAGAGCGCAGGCACCCTACCGATTACTAAGGAATTTCGATGATCTCATACCATACTTAATGAATGAGGAAGAAAGCAGGAGAATCAGTGAAATACCAAATAAAGCTAGAATAATTAAACATGTAAAAAATATCTAATGGATGAACAAAAAATAGCAAAATCATAAAATAACGAACAAAAACTTGAAGTGCTCAACATAAATAAACTAAAATGTGAGCGACGAAGGGCACCGAATTTGTACAGCATAGCTGTTTATATAATTATTTATCACATACATATTTTTGACATTTTCATGTCTTTGCAGTGGCACACAACCAAAATTATGACATGACATGTCACGACACGTAACGTGACATTGTACAACAACCGTCCAGTTCTGAGCATTTCCGCTTACAACCGAGTCGTTCTGATATGGTATGTGGGCCCTTGAGGGACTTCTGAACACCTTCTTGACAAATCGAGAGGTCCAGATCAGCTGAGTGGCTCCTAGAGCTAATTTCTCTCCCATTAGCCCTACAAAGTTGAAATTCAGTATGCAGCCTCCTTGAGACTCCTTCTTGACAAATCGAGAGGTCCAGATCAGCTGAGTAGCTCCTAAAGCAAAGGAGAAAGTTGAAAGGGAAAGAAGGAGGGGGAGAAAGACATGAAAATGTCCCAATGCGTTGCAGACTTGTATGCAAGCGTACTTGTATGGAACTCCCAAATCAGCTGAGTCGAAAATGGAGCTCCCAGATCAGCTGAGTCGAAAATGGAGCTCTCAGATCAGCTGAGTCGAAAATGGTTGGGTCTTAAGAATGAATGATACAACTATCCGATAATAATAATTACAAGAAGGTTTTTGATATTAATGTTTATATTATTACTATTGAGATTATTGTTATTGCGTACTGAGAAGGCGAAAAAAACTCTTCTCCGAAAAGTTGTCTCCGTTACTCTGTGCATGCAAGTTCCCCATTCAGTCATCATTTTCATTTCTCCCTCAAACTGATGTAAGAATTTCCCGGAATTCCCACGCGGCGTGGACTGTTCAGTGTTTATACAAGTGGATACACTATTATAATTACCATAATGCAATTTCAGCATTGTTGCTGTCGATGTTTACGAAGTTCAGAGAGCCGACGCTATTTACGTCAACTAGCCATTGAATAAACGTTGATGGATATTTTGTTGTCAGGGATTAGTAATGCAAACATGGTATTGTTACGTTTTAAAATGCCCAACGTCAGTTAATGGGTTCAAACTGAATTCATTATCTCAATGTGTCATAAATATGCAAACAGCGGAGTAATAAATATACAAACTAATATTAATCATCCCTGAACCAGCTGATTATTGGTTCTGACGAAATTATTTCGGAGCATCACACCACCTTCTTCACCTGAATAGGCTCTAAAATCGCTATTTTTCACTACTCAAGGCCCTCAAAGAATTTTCCTGGAGAATCACTGGTAGCAGAGTAGGTACCACTTGTAGGTACTTATTAATGAACGAAGTATGAGTTCAAAACAATAACTCTCCAAACTAGAAATTATTTATTTTTATTTTATTTTTATTTTCAAATCAAATTCTTGAAGAAGACGGCATAGAATGCAAGCTTGGCTAGGCTGTGCCTACCTTGCCCAACTCGTCCAGCCACCTGTGTTTTAGATGGGAATACATAATAAAGCAACTGAATGTTTGTTGTTGTACTTTTGTATGCGTTGTACCTTTAGAAAGGTTAATTTACTGCCCACCCACCTGGCAGTCTATGCATTTGTTCAAGTGGTTATCACCTTGTAAAGGATATCAATGTTTACGTACAGGTGCGAGTGAATGTCGATAAATTGAATAATGCGTAGCCCAATATCTAAGGCTCTAAACAGGTCCTTTACGACCTCGTTAATTGCCCGGTCCAGGAAAACCACTTTTATCTTATCCTTATAATTTCTCTCTTGTTAGCCCTAAGAGGGGTTGAAGGCACGCAACTTTAATAACTCCTTGAGCCAAACGACGTACGAGTAAGTTAAAATTCCATCAGCCTCGATCGCCTTCAATCCTGATAGCTCATCTGCGAAGCAACTTGAGCTTTAAGCTGTATGCTATGATTGCACCGACAGTCCAACCACGCCTCATAAGTGTTACACTCTCCCATGAAATATACGACACTTCTTTGAGCACATCCAGAACGACGTACAGGTTTCGTCCGCGTACCAAATCCATTCAAAAGCGATTCATGAGTCTCGCATCTCAATCAGACCAGGAACATGATACTAATCGCTCCGTGTGGGCATATCTGGACTGATTGAAATTTCAGATATACAGCGGCCGATCACAAACGAGCTTGTTACTGAGTTGATAGTCGCAAGATCGGTATCTCGACGATTTATCGTGAAACTACAAAGAGGAAGCTATCTCTGAAATGCCGGCCATCGAGATTTATGGTTCGGTTGAAAAATTGGGAATTAGATATTCATTGAAAGACTGTTAGCTGTTAAGCAATAGAATAACTTCCACTCGAACTCCATCATGACCGACTTTGGAATAAAAAGGCCAACCAAAAATGAAAAAAAAAAGAACGATTTCAGGAAAATGAATATACACTTAGACAATTTGACGTACAATCAAAGAAAAAACCTCACTCATTGTAACATGGACACATAGAATTAGCTGGTGAAACAGTCAGTGACAGGGGAGGAGAACCATTTTTGTGGAATGGTTTGATCTCAGGTCACTTTGTACCAAACATTCACTCAATAATCAATAATACTCATCCTCCCTTTGATATGTACATTTATTTTGTCCCGTCCCCCGGAAATTGTCCAAGTGTGCGTATAATTTTGAAACTTTAATCTCTAAATATGCAGAATAACGAATTTTTCCCCGAACATGCGTAAGTATGCATCTTTGGTTCGAATACGCAAAAATAAGCCGAATAAAATTTGAAACAGAGCATCTGCTGAAGTCAACTCAAACAATGGTACGATTTTTGGACGCCTCAGATGAAGCAACATGAATATCTCGACGATTTATCGTGAAACTACAAAGAGGAAGGCATAAAAATCCGGTCTCTAGTCATGAGAGACGAGTAACATTTGTCATTTATTACTGCGATTTATACCATTTATTTCATGTCATTTATTTTTGGTGGGTTATGTACTTATCTGACCGAAATGACCATTTTATGTCATTCATAAATTATTTCATGTCATTTATTTAAAGTTCTGGTTATCCTAGTAAGTTCTAAATCATTGTAAAACCTGGAAAAATGAGGGAAAACTTACAAACACGTTCTGTAGGTACTAATTCAGATTTATTCCAATAATAAGGTTTTGAATTTACAAAATTAACAAGGAAAATCATTCTAGAATCATAAGAACTACGTATTTACAAGTTTGAATCATTTATCAAAATATCAGATCATATATGGGATTCTAGATTATTATCAGTAAAATTCCCAGCAGTAAAATTCTCAGTAGTTCGCTTTTCCCTCAAAAGTCTTTTACATTTTGAAATCGATCTCTCAACATCAGCAGAGGATGCAGGAGCCTCTCTTTCTTCGCCTCTCAACCTCGCTGCTATCCTCAGGACGCATGTCCTCCCAAGCTGGATTACATTTGAGTACAGCCTCAAGCTTGTCCTTCGCCTTCTTCCCCATCTGTCCAGCCCATTTCTCCTTGCAGAAATCTTCAACGGCTAACATTGCTTCGACGAGGAACTTGTTCTGCCGCTGGAGCAATTCAATCTTGCCTGGCAGTGCCCCAAAAATGCTGTCAATGTAGTGTAGTTGGGTCTCCAATTCAGAAGCCACCTTAGACAGAGCTTAGTACCTAGGAGTTAGGCCGATTATATCCCGAATGCCTGGTAGCCTCCTCTTGTCCTAAGGGACCAAGGCATTCCAGTCTTGGGACATTCTAACCCCTCATCGATGGGGTTGTTATTCTGTCCACCTCATTAGGGACCTTGAGGGCGATGACCTAGAGAGCACAAATGTGAACAAACTGTATTTCTAAGGTTCAGGGTGTCAAGACAGCTAGTCATCACTACTCCACTCTTATAGTGAACGTTAGTAACCCCATGGTTGCTGAGTTACCAGCAGACGCTTCATAGTGAAAATTATATTTCTATTCATTCCTGTACTTACAATGATCACGGAGTTTTGATGTGTTCCATATTATAATAAATAGTTCACCACCTAACTCGACAGTGTTCGATTCACATATTGATACAGGGGGGAAAAAAGGACCGAACACGTCCGATTTATGTCATTTATTCGGAATTTCGGCGATTTACGTAATTTATTCGTAAATGGCAATTTTCTGTCATTTTAGTATGTCATTTACTCGTCTCTGGTCATGACACATTGAATTTCAATTGTACCTATGGAAAGAGTTCATAAAAATAATTTCAAGTCATTTAGGAGAAAGTGGCGAATAATTATGACGACTTATACCACTTTATTATTATTACTAATACTTTTTTCAAGTATTCAGATTGGCAGAGGAGAGTAAAAATATAAAGTAGAAAGGGACAGTTCTTTTGAAAATTGGCTCCCAGTTTTTCTTGACACCAAATAACTTTAATCATCATGGGTGGATTGGTAGATAGATTAGATACCTATATTAGGTACCTATCGTAGAAGTAGGTAGACCCACCAGCAATCAGATTCATGCCGATTTATATCAATTTGTGCTGAATTATTGCTGGAATTAACTGGATGCAGATGTTTGAACTAGATGATATGATATATGAGTGGAGTATAAATATTCGGGCCAAATGTGTAAATTAATATTGAACCGTTGAGTAAAAGTTTGCTATTCTTTCTGAAAGTTAAAAATCGACTGATATGCACCCAGGATACGCTCCCTCCTAATTTGGTGGTGGCTACTGTAGATGGGTATCCCAGGACTTTGGTTGGTCGAAGATTTAAGATCAGTAGAAAAACCGTTGCCGAAAAAGCTTGGGGCGCTATGCGGTTCGGACCTCGTAATGGGTGGCCCAGGTGGCAGAGGGCACATGCCTCGGGGAGACATCCTGAGCCACTACAGAGATTTCTCAACGGAATGCTCACCCTGAATATCTTTGGAAAAGGACTCTGGAAATGGTGATTGGTGATTGGTTAGTTTTGAGCGTTCGGTTTGTGCGCGTGACAGAAAGAGAAGGGATCAACAATGGGGTGTCCGCATGGTTATTTTTCACTTTTCCGAATGAGAGATTTCAGTGAGAGCTTCCAAAAAGGTGTAACATGAGGGGTGCCCTATGAGCAGAAAAGGGTCTTGAAATTAATAATGATGACGTCACTGCCCCCTCCCACCCACAACTACTGGACCTTCAGCATTAAAATAATTCTGACGTCACACGCCTCTTTCTAGATATTTTCTGGATTAAGCAGGCGGAGTTTTGAGCTGAAAATTGGCGCCTGAGGGTTTTTGAGAGAGCTGAACTAGAATTTGAGGTCAAAAATACGAATTTCCGACGATAAGTACAGTATTGTTAATTAATAAAAATCATGGGTTATTGAATTTAATAATGATGGAATCAGAAGAAAAATCATATTCCCTTATAAATCTGATTTCATGTCCAGTGTGGTTCAGTTCGCTTGCCTCTCATAACTTGAACCGATCGAGTGAAGCAATTCTATGAGGTCCGGCTTGTTCGTTTCCTGTACGTTTATTGCCTCGGGTTGTATTTACAAAGTTGCACCGCTCGACAGGGGAGTTCTCTTGGGGAATACGAGAAGTTGATGTACTGAGCGGGCGTGGAACCTACCTGAGGCCGGGGTGCTGGCGAATGACAAAGCACCTTGTTCCACCCGCCCTCTGGCGAACGTGTTAAAACCAAGTACCCATCTGCCCTGGCGACGAAGAAGGAGTCGGTCCCCGAACCTTGTACGGGGAAGCAATTATAACTCCTGTAATCGTCCTCTTCACCTACTTGGACTACTAGTAACCGACGAGTCGTCCAATTTCCCGGTTATATGGTGCAGGCGGCCTCATATCTCATTATCCTCTGGGGTTTACTATGTATGGAGAGGAACACGCGTTCTGTTGAGGAGGTCTGCTTGGGGGAAATCATGCCTGAGATTCCACAGCTCCTGCGGCGCCGAAGAGTTGGGACCTTACATAAGTGGAGGAATCGCATTCTCCTCATTGTTCGCCTTTTTAGAATAACCGAATTTGGAAACCACTTTACCCTTTAACGTGTCTTCTCCCAAAAAAAAAGAAGTATCCATGATTTACGTCCAGTCTTGACCATGTCTTTGCCATCCTTGCCCGTTACCTATCGTAATAATTGAAGTTCAATACGCTACTGTTTACAAGCAGAGACGTTCATAGAAAGGATGCACAGAGAACCACCGTCTGCCAAATGGATGCTGCACATAGCTTTCTCGTATCCTTATTATTATTACTGAATGGAAAAAGGGACATGTATGAGTCGGCTTAGGCACGAATTCGGCCCTAATTAACCATCCCAACATCATCTTATTATTGTTTTCTTAGTTTGAGCAAGGAGTCATCTTATTGAATTTATTAAAATATCATTAATTCAGAAAAATCATCAACAATTTTAAAAAATCATTAAATTTAAAAATCTAAAATACGCTGCAAATTATTACACAATGGTTTATAATTTTCTGTATTGATCGTCCATACAAAGATCCTATTGGTATAAAATACTCCCGCGAGGCTCACTTTGACTTGTCGGGGACAATGAGTAGGTACCTACTTGTGATTATTATTATCCGAGAGTTGAGTCACTCATTCTTAATTAAATTCAGTAACTAAGGAAGCGTTTGAACAGCTGATATTTGAACGGAGGTTTGGCCTACTGGGAAGATTTTCGATTCACACTCGAAAATCTTCCGAGTAGGCCAAACCTCAGTTCAAAGATCATCGATCCTCCGTTCAAAGATTTTCGATTCACAATCAATTACGAACTTTAATTTGATTGTGTTCACTGTTCTGGCGCCAATGACCTAAAAAGGTTGCATGTGTCTAATAAAGAAAAAAAATCGATTCACACTCGTGTTTCTGCTTTTTTTCCGTCCTTAAAGGGCCACAGGACAACCAGGGCGTTTCTGTGAGTGGGGTGCATTGTTGTAGTAAACACAATAAGACAAGGTAGGTAGTTTATGTCTTCCATTTTTTTGTCGGGATGCGGCCCAAGGTTGTTATGTAGGGAGAAAGAAAGAAAAGACCTGCGACGAAACGTCAGTATTAAATGTAAAATGAAGTAGTTTCTTCTTCTTTCTATCTTCCCACAACCCTGGGCGGCCTCCCGACGAAAAAATGGATGGTAAACACTATAAGGTGTTAATGTTTACTATACATCGATGGAGGGGTGAGGCCAAACAGCCTAGGCGTCAGTCACGTAACCATCGTACTCGCATCCACAGTCAGACCAGCGTTTCAGCAGCCTTCAGCTCACAGCCACGCTCCAGGGAAACAATTGCGACAATCGCGTGACTTTGACTTTAGTTTCATCTTCCATTTCTTTCCAGTTAGAAGTTGGTCTTGTCATGCCAGGTGCCAGGGATGCCATTGAGCAGAAAAATCTATTCGCTGAGAAGGTTAACAGGGAATACAGTCAACTAGCGGCGAGTCAACAAGCGGCTGTGCTGTAACGCCCCACTTGTAGCTATGTGCTGAGATAATTTTTGTAAAGGCTTGAAGTTATGTTGTTGTTTTTTGTTGTTGCATAAATTAACTTTCGATATGTTGGCGTAAAATATTGATTATCGATATATCGGTTCGCATCGCTTATCGATGTACCCATATCGATATAATGGACCAAATAATCGTATCGAATCCGGCATCCCTAGCGGCTAGGCGCATGAGCTACAAGTCTGAGTCGTTTGCAGGAACGAACCTCTTACATGTAATTTTTGCTACCGTTGTCTGTATAGGTCGGTAAATATTCGCATATACCTATTAAATTTTGATTAATTATTGTTATTTCATGTACCTACCTATTATATATGTTACTTTTTGATAGGTATCTTGAAATGCAAACGCTTTTTTATTGCGAACTTCAGATACTTTCTCAACCGAACCGTTTTTTTTCTCACGCACTCCGAATCACAAATCATCATCATCCTTTCTCCTAATGTGGCTTCATCATCAGACCTGCTTCAGTGATGGATCATCACCGTCTTCCCAGATTTGGATGATCCAACGTCCGTTCCGAAACACAACATGGCCCGAACGAGCGATTTATGGGCCCGAGGCAGATAACGGACGTGAAGGATGCGACTGTATATAAGATTCTCTGCCTGTACCATATATATGAGATATATACCCGTATATATACGAGGTCTCTCGCAACAGGACCCTCCTCCGCTGAAAGTTGAACTTTTGAAGAGGACGAGCTCTGAGCTATCGAATAGTTTCGCAACCTCCACTTCTTACTGGGCGACCTGACCCCGGACCAAATCGTAATCACCAAAGAGGCCAGTCTCCACTTGACTCCTCAACACCAGTTTATTTTGGAAGATAAGCCTCTTAACCCTCAGTTAGTGCCATTGGGTCATATAAGCCCTGCCCATAATAATTTATTGATTTTTATGTCAGTCCATCATCAAACTGGTCTCCTCCTTTTCATCTCTTCATAATGTGTAATTTCTTATTATGATTTTTTAACCAAATCAGGGATTTTTCAAAACCGAGTTAGCATTTTCCATTTCAAATGAAACATTTCCTATTTCATATGGGGAAAATTCCATTTCAAAATTATTTCGTATAGTTATTTCGTCGTTGGAGTTGAAGTATTTCTTCAACAGTATTCGGGATTCAGCCTTTTGGTTGCACCAGACATCTGTTAATTATATTTTTATTGTAATCACCAGTTTGAAAAGAGTATTTAGGTAATTCATCACCATTAATAGATAAGTTATCGATTATTTGACCCGAGAGATCATGCCTAACCAACGTAACAGCTCAAAGGTGAGACGCGGCTCTTCATGGACGAAAAACCTGAAATTTTAATCAATAGAGACTGATTTTAATGGACTATCTAGAAATTCCCCAATTTTCAAATAGAGCGGAATTCATCTCGATTTGATAATGAATTTTTCTCTCTTGGGCCTTTATTTTAAGATATTTAGGAAAAACTTTCAGGCTTCTGAAACTCACAAACACTAACCACAACCCCAACTGCATATTGAAGCCTTAAAATCAAGGGAAATGGCTATACAGCTATTCCTTCTCTTTGTTGGTCCTACATCAAAACCCCTCCTAATGGACGGTTTAGACATGTTCCCACACCTCTTTAGTGGACACTCAGTAGAGAATGTAGACACTAATTATAATTCATCCTGAACCACTCGTTGTGGTCCAGTAGACCTGTTTAGACTGAGACATTTTAGTGCCTTCGATGATCCTACAAATATTAAAAACTTAGTAAAAACCATCGATATATAAAAGTCATTACATGGATGGTGAATGCTTGGAGACGAACTCAATCCGGGGAATCAGCTTTTTTACTCTCGGGACCACTAAAAGAAGAAGAAGAAGATGTTTCTGACAAGAATGAGCTCACTGGAACCCTCTATACAGGGTGTCCCAGTGTTAGGTGCAAAAACTTCAGGGATCGATTCTACAACTAATTTCCAGCAAAAAGTGTCTCTTGAAAGTTTTTTTAAACCGTCCTTTTCGTGAGTTTTTCACTTTCAAGATTTTTTCGGGTTTTCGACGTTTACGTCACTAAAATGCCCATAACTCCCTTAATTTACAGTCTAAAATCAAAAATAACAACATCGTTGGCAAGAGCGTTAAATTTCCTATAAGATAGTCACCATGGAATCAAACTGCATCCATTGAAATGTACTGGAGTTACTCTGGTAGAGCAGGAACTTCAGTTTCTACATATTTTACATTTCATCAAGAATTTGATCTCAAACACCACCCTTTCATCAGCTTTCCAGCGGTGAAATTATTCGTGATTTCACAGTGAAAATCAGGGGAGAAAATCACGTTTGAATGCAAAAAAACTTGTTTTAGCGAATTTTCCAAGAATTTTTGTAATGTAAATTTTTGACAAATTTTCTCCATGGAAATCTGTTTCAGACCATTCTAAAAGATTCACGAAATTTAACAGTTTTTCATAAGTATATATTTATATATTTATTTATATATGTGTCACTCCGGACGATATCTGCCCGAGGGATCGACATAAATCCAAAAAAAAATTTAAAATGTAAATAATATAAAAAGAAAGGATGAGTTCGTTGGCCAGAATTTTTGGAGTACTCCAAGGGGTCAAATTTTGAAAATTTAGAGTCAAAAATCGCTCAAAAACGTGTTTTTTGAGGTTTTTGGTGTGAATTACCATCCTAAACATTGGAACATAAATATGGTATATTCGGAATCAGCGTGAAATTTCCTATAAGAATCACCCACAAAATCGGTTAATATTATTCTTTGAAAATTCGCTCATCAACTCATGCTGCATGAATGGAACCTTTTTTATTTTTAAGTACCTACCTAAATCGAGTGTTTGAGTATTTATCGATTTGACCATGGCTAGAGGAGTTAGGTATTGGTTTCCTCGTAACTTTTCACGCTGAATCGAATTGTGACACTCCTGATTAATTTAGACTGAAAGAAAAGGATTTCCGAGGAAAATAGTGCACTTTCGGGAATAAGAGCGCCATCCATTATTTGATGAACTAATGAACAGTGTGGGCGGGCCTTAAGTGCTGGGGAAATTTTAATGAACACAAGAAGGTTAGCAAAAAATGGTTCGGAGGCGCTTTTCTTGGTGAGAGGCGTAGGTATCTTTTATAGAGGGACACTCCTCTATGATGGACACCCCTCTATAGGGGACTCTCCATAGTGGCACTTTTTTGTCCCATTTGTTTCTGTCCACAATAACTATAGTGGAGTACTTTAGTAACTTTACGCATGGATTGTGATAGACACAAGTTTAGTAGGCAACAAGAAGCATTATAATGCCAGTACAGTCACTCAACATCATTTAGAATGCGTATGTACACAAGAATTGCGTAGACGGCGAGGTGCCAGTGTCTTCATTAAAAGTCGAGTCATGTTACGATTGCTAACAGCTCTTGTCGCAATTTCCGTCACAGGCGTCTCAAGGAGCTTTCATATGCAAAATCAGGGAGTCGGAACGTTCTAATTTTAAGAAGTTGACGAGGTAAATTGTCCAAAAAAAATACCTCACATTTCTCGCGAGAATGTGGAGTGAAGTGGATTTTGCTTTCAGAGACTTGATGAAGATCTCAAACGAATTTATTGTTTTCTGAGAACCATAATATCCTCCAGCTGCCTTCCTAACGAAGCTTTCTGACCCGATTCCTATCCCTATCTCATAAATATGTACCTATTCTCTTCTCCTTGAAATGCAAAACGCCAAAACCTACACTATTTACCTAGGGAGCATAAGAAATTGAAATCGCCATTCTAGAAACTTTACATATTGAAGCAGAGAATTGAGGGATCACCAGCAGAAAAACGCTCTCTCACAATTGAAGAGCTTGTTTCCAAAAGGTACCTACTAAACGCCATTTTTTCAAAATGGAGTTATTGCTTCCCCAAATATGCCATCAATTTGGAGCTAGAGATACTCCATTCACTTGAAAAACGAGGTTGAACATCCGATTTCATTTCAAAAGGTAGCCTAGTTTTCGCAAACTGAATTAAACCTTGCGCACTTGTAATTAAACCTTTCGCAGTTGTTATTGTACCTTTCGCAAATAAATGTTATTAAACCCTGAAAACTGGTTCATGAGTGGGAAAAGAAAAAAGTTCCATTCATGAAGCATGAGTTGATGAGCGAATTATCAAAGAATAATCTTAACCGATTTGGTGGGTGATTCTTAGAGGAAATTTGAAGCCCTTGAAATACATGCAATGCTAAACAATATGTATTTTGTGTAAAATATAAATATTGCGAAGGATCTGGGTTCAAGTCCGACCATCAGGGCCGCAGCATCTCACCTTTTAACCGTTCCCACATTTATTAGCCTCAATTCGATTCATTCATGAGGTTTATTGAGACGTAGAAAAAACTTCATCAAAATGGAACCTCTAAGAGCTGGAAGTAGGGTAACGACCCGTTATCTAAAGAGACGAAGCACGTTTTGTGATTGACCAAATTGAGTTAATCTTAAGAGTGAAACGACGAGTTCAGGCAAAGATGACTCCATAATTTTATCAAACTTTGGACATCACGTCTATATTCTGCTTCAAGCTTCGCTCGGCTTCTACAACAACCGGACTTACTTACATCGAAATCGGTTTTCGCTTTATTATTTTCAATTCCTAATAAATAGGGACAGAATTTTCCTGTATTTAAAAATGCGATAAAATACTACGTATTGATTAATTTTTTGAAATATGCATAAAATATTATTCTGAGACAAAATATTTTCTGAAACATGTGAAAATAGGTAAAAACGTTGGTAAAAAAATTTGTGAAAACATTTAGCTCAATTGTCTATTCTAGTGTGAATTTTGGGGCATTTCTAACCAGAAAACGCAGTGTCCAAGCCCGATCGATAGATTGATCTTTAAAGAAATTGAAGTCCCTACCTACGGAGATATTACTATTTTTGAAGAACCAGTTATGCAGCATGAGTTGAGCAAATTTTTAAAGAATCATTTTAGCGAATTTTCGAAAAAAATGAAGTTAGGTATTGCAATGGCTTCAAAATTTTAATAATGCAAATTTTTGGAACATTTTCTTTATGGAGATCCGTTTTGGACCATTCTAAAACGATCCCCAAAATTTAACACTTTTATGCATAAATACGCTTACGAAATACCATATATATTCCTATGTTCAAGATGGTAATTTAAAAAAAACCTCTGAAAGCACAAATGAAACTGACATTCTATGGAAGAGGGGCGTGTCGCCGCAAAAAGGGCGTTAGACATGGTGTTGGTTCTCACGAGATATTTTCATTGAAAATTTATATACTTCCTAATTATCATTAGGATTGGAATTTAGTCATGAACAGCTTGGGAATAGATGGGATGAATTGCCAAAAGTCTAGACATTACTGGTCATGTTTGGCACCTAGATGAACACTTTGGAGCGCAGTTTCTCGAAACGTGGTTTTGGCACAACTACTCTCTCTGTGTATTACAAGGTAGCTAGTGTAGCTTTATAGGTATGTCAAAATGTAACTTATTATTTTTGTTTATATAACTGTAATTTCTATTCATGATGTATTATTAGAAAGCCTTCAGAGGAATGCGTATTGCAACGTTTGGTCAGTTCTTCGTCGTAATTTTATGTTACTTCCCAGCCAGGGCCATAATGTTACTTATTATGTTTCATTATTATTACTACTAGAAAAATCCTTCCCCTCATTCTCCCTGTTTCTCGCTCCAATAATATTATTCCCCTATGATGGCTGCATGAAGGGCACAGTGGTTTTTCTCGAGAGTCATGTTTCTTTCAAAATTACATAATAATACACCTTTACATGTCCTACGTTCTACTTGATCTTGCCAAAAATCAATGCAATCGAATAAAATGTTATAACTAAGTAGAACGATGAACTACTGTTTAACCCACCATGCAAGATGACATAACGAGCAAATTTCTAACAAATCATTAAGTACACTAATCGATTTTTAAAATTGGAAAAGTATCAAAATCAAATATTTTCCTCATTAATAAAAAAGTAGGCAAATTGAATTCATTGAAGGAAGTTTTAAGGGGGGAGTTCCTAATTTGACAGTTGTTTATTGGCTCCCGTCATCACCAAATAGGGGTTAAACGCGTACAGTCACACCGGATTTGTATTCAGGGGATCTGTGATGACTGGAGCTCTCGAAGTTTAAATTATTTTCAATTTATTGAGGTTTTCCCGGCCATTTCCCAGAGTTTTCTGTAATTTTTTTATTTCAAAATGTTCAGCTTGATCCGATGGTTACGAATCCGGTGTGTTCGTACGCGTTTACACCTATTTAGTGATGACTGGAGCTCTCGAAGCTGAAATTTTCAGGTTATTCAGGTTTTCTCGGCCATTAGAGTTTCCCGGAATTTTTTTCTTCAAAATGTTCAGCTCAATCTCATGGTTACGAACCCGGTGTGACTATACGCGTTTAAGACCTATTTTGTGACGACTGGAGCTCTCGAAGTCGAAATTTTCAGTTTTTTGCGGATTTCTCGGCCATTTTCCTGAGTTTTCCGGAATTTTCTTTCTAAATATTCAGTTCGATTACCTGAAAACAAATCCGGTGTGACTATACCCCTATTTAGCCCCTATTTAGTGATGACTGGAGCTAACATAAAAAATATGACTGGCAAATTAGGCAGACCCTCCTTAAGGATACTTTCCTAGTAAAAGTCGATGATATTTACAGTTTGTTTCATTATTCAGCAAGAAATTTGAAATTTTCGCACACCACAGAGGATGACAACAAATATCCTCGTTTGATTTTTGAGCCTTCTTGTGAGGACTGTTGCAAAACAAGGGCTTAAAATGCACTTCAAATTAACAACTTATTGATGGCAACTCTCCAATCTCTGCTTTACTTTACCGTTCATCCAATTGGAATGAAAATGTTACCCGATAAACTTGAGATCATAAGGTAACCTAATAAGATTGAAGCCTTTGTCCTCAAAAAGGGCTGTTGGTACTGTAAACCCTTTTTTGAAGCAACATCCTCAATAATTGTACATATTTTGGATGAAATTCAGATTTGAATGAATGGATGATTTTTGAAGTTAGAAAAAGAAATGATTGTTTGAATTTGTCATAACTAATTGATTCAAGAAAGAAAAACAGATTCAAAATTCCTTAAATTGTCGTAAATATCATGAACATGATCCAAAAAGCTGTACCTAAAATCGTCTTGAAAAATTGCTCATTTGTCATCGTTATCCAAAATCATTTGACTAGGTTTTTGTACCTACAATGGGAAATCCGAAAATGAGGCGGAGACGTCCAAAACGGGAGTCGAAAACGTCGAGCGAACGTCGGGTGTAAGGAGAACGAGCGGCAAAGACACCAAACAACCCAACAACGCACCAACACCAAACAAACGGCCCGGACGTTCGACACCAACTGAGCGCTACGAAACTACGAGGGACCCACGCGCCGCGGCGGGAACCCGAGCCGTGACGTCAGGAAGGGGTCAATTATATGACGTCACGCCGCGCCGCGCCGGGGAGACGCGACGTCGGCGGCGGACCCGCGAATTTTTGAGGGGAGTCGCGGAAAAAGCTTTTTCATGACGGAAGAAGAAATTAGTATCGATTAATCGATGTTATTTAGTTTAGATCAATTGTTAATCGATTAATCGGGTTCAATACATCAGGTTTTTTAACTCAGATTTCAAGAGTCAAAAATATGTATTATTTTCCATTGTACTGGAAATATATTAATAATGGCGAATTATAATCAATTTTTTTAATTGTTTTCTGAAAGATAATGACTAAAAAGAAACAATAATGAAATCATAAGTGAATCATAAATAAGGCAAAAATAGTGTATCTTTAGTTTTAGAAAATGTATCGAAATATTTAGTATTCATTGGCCAACTCCGTCCAAGATGCCAACCAAACAAAATGAAACACAAAGCCCACCACTGTTTGGGCTCCTGATTAGTGAGAATAGAATATACATTATTAATAAGTTGATTGAATTAATTAATTATTAATTGATATTAATTAATTATTTAACTTATTCCTATTTTTACTGCTCCCAATGCGATCTCAGGTCATTCTTTTTCGGTTAAGTTCTTTTAGTGTGACGTAGGAAAGGTTTTCCCAAGGGCCTTTAGAATTCCGCCTGTTATTCAAACAGCTGAGATTTTATTCAAAGTTTTCTCCACACCCGAACGAAAAACGTATTTTTTTCTTTGTATTGACAGTGTTATTTTATTCCAAACAACAGTACACAGGCAGAAAAAACGTGATTTCCTCACACGATAATTCCCCATAATACCAAGGTTCATTTTTGTCACCAAAATATTCATAGTGGTGGTGGCGAAGAGAAATGGAAGATGCTTGAATTGTGTATTTGTCTTCTAAAAAGGTGACCACATTTTGTCAAGTTGCCGATTAATCGAATATCTTAGCTGCAATTAATCGGTAGATCAATTAATGAGTCGAAAAATATTAATTGATGAGTCGTTCGATACCCATCCATATCCCATCCCTGTTAGACGAAACGGAAGTTTGAAGTGGGCTCTTTGGGAAGTTCATTGACCCGGAGGACTTTTCGGCATTCCTTCAGGTCATTACAAGAACAGGAAGGCTGCATAAGTAGTAGGCACTGTTCCAGTAGTTGGTAGGTATGCCAGACTTCAACTTCCGATAATAAGGGATTGGATACAACTATGGATACTAAGGACACTATCATGTTTATGTCACCTTGTCACCTGTGCTGCCGTAAACAGTAGTGATGCATATCGCATGAAAAAACTAAAATTTTTGCCGCTAACACGGAAAAAAATCATAGCATGGATATATTATGTCTACTTTATTTTCACTAAGTACATATTTTAAAGGACAGATGCGAAATGAACCATAGCAGCTGACTAAATACAGGCCACAGATGCAAAATCGTCTCTTGGTGTCCCAGAGAGTCTTCCTAACAAATCTCAACTTTCTAGGATGAACAGGAGACAATTTAGCTCACTCAGCTGAGTAGGAATGTGCCAATCATTTCAATCGTCCCTTAATTTCAGCTACAGAGTAGAATCATCAGCTTTAGGAGCCCATCAGCTTCAGGAGCCCCTCAGCTGATCAGACTTCTATGCATCGTCTAGTAGCTACTGCTTACTACTAAATAGTATACCTACCATGTACCTAGTGCCTACTACTCAATAGTATACAATATATACTACTCAATAGTATACCTACCATGTACCTAGTGCTTAGCAATATTAGTTTATAACTTAGAGTAATAAATCAGCTTTCCTTGACACTACAACGGCTTAGGGATCAGAGATGTTGTGATAAAATAAGAGCGTCCCAAAAAGTGGCGAACCATTTTCCTGCTATGAAAACTAAGGGAGTTACACTTCGCTAGTAACGCATTGGTTGTGCATGAAAATCAATACAAAAAAAAAAAAAAGTTTACAAACCTAAACGGAAGTAAACGTTGAAGTAAAAATTGTGTTCTATTTTAAATCGATGGAAAAAATTAC
>JAEMON010000004.1:15462632-15475020 GCA_030264115.1 Lygus lineolaris
TTGATTTGCCAATTTTCTTCAAGTGGTATCGAAGGGGGCAGTCTCCTGTGTAACAGACCAACAAGTATTCTGACGTACTTCTTGGGCATAGCCACTAGTTCAGTGGCTCCTTTCCTTGAGAACGCCACAAATAGCCTAGATTCTTGTCCTAGGGCCTTGGGATATTTCCCAATATTTCAGTCGCTCGTTATTCTCCCAATTTTTAATCACGTTCTGTAAGCAACTTTTGGTTTTTCCAAAATTGGTTCTGGTTCTATAGGAAGGGACTCTGAACCTCTCGTAGCGAGACGCTTCAGGGCAGCTTCGTTACCCTCATGACCCTCATGACTAGGGATCGAGAGAAGGGTGACTTGATTACTCTGAGCCACCCGCCTGAGGGTATCAGACATTCCCATACCTGCTTTGAGCTTATCATTGTTGATTCATTAAGAATTTCATTGTATTCGGATAAGTAGTAGAGATTGCACAGGCGTTTACGTGAAAATGGACGAACCGCCATAACTCATGACTATAATTCTGGTCCCGAGCCATGTAATCCATGGATTAATCTGAACCTGATGTTTAGTAAAAGGTTCCTCCTAGTAATTCTTAGTCACCTTAAAACGTTGGGGAATTAATAGGTACCTACCGAAGAAAATATGTATATCCTATACTTGATGTTACGCATCTTAGCAAATTTTGCGAAACGTACGGGCTAACAAGCTATTGAAATCAATCTTCCAAGAGATTCAAAACCCGAAATTGATTCTGAAAACTGTAAGGCACAACATTCTAACCAGTCATGTTATGTCAATGCAGTATGGGATCGGCAATAACACGACTGTGAAACTTGAATCGAGAAACGTGGATTGGTTAACGTGCAATACCATAATCGCTCTTCTCTCTTAACCACATTTACGAGTAGAATCAAGAGCTGAGACCAAAATATAATTTTGAATTATTGACTGTCAAAATGCATTCAAGAATATCAGCTTTGCCAGGTATAACCAATCATTAAGTATACCTGCAAAAGATCAGAATCCATGTTAGTTATGAGCTCAGTAATAATTTAAAACGTCTGCCAAGTTAGTGGGTAGTATAACTTCCTCACTTTTGTCACATGGACGATGGACGTATAGAATCAGTTAGTGAACATTCCAGCGAAATCGGTGAATAGTTCCGAAGATATGTCTATGACAATAAATTTAAAGTTTGCACAAGCGCAGTGTCCATCACCAATCCAACTGTGGCGAAATTCATAGGTGATCGTTTTGGAGTAAGCCCTCAACTACATTCCGAATTTGAGCGAAATCGGTCCATTAGGGAATGAGAAATCGTAGTTTCAGGAAATTCACGGTTGCGCATGCGCATATTATGCTACTATTGGTCCGATGGCTATGCACTTAATAGGGGACTGTCTCGGGGCTACCCCGTACATTCTCTGAAAATGTCGCCGAAATTAGTCGAGTAGTTTCGGAGTTATGGCCATGAAACACATTTCAAAATTGCGCATGCGCAGTAGATATTATTGATACAATCGTGTCGAAATTCGAAGGTAATTATCATCCTCCAATTACTCTCTGGATTTGAGCGAAATAGGTCAATTAGGAACTGAGAAATCGCAGTTTCAGGGAATTCACGTTTGCGCATGCGCATACTCTACTAGTGGTCCGATAGCGATACAATTCATGGGGTCTCTCTTGGTTTTAACCCGCGTAATCCCTGGAAATTTCACTAAAATCGGTAGAGTAGTTCCGGTTCAGGTTTGCGCTTGCGCAGTAGCGATTGCTGATCCAATCGTGACGGAATTTATAGGTGATTATCTTGTAGTCAGCTCCCAACTACCGTTCAATTTTGAGCGAAAAGGTAAATTAGGAACTAAGATGCCGGGGTTTTAGGGAATTCCCGTTTGCGCATACTACTAGTGGTCCGATGGCGATGAAGTTGATAGAAGACCGTCACGGGGCTAACCCGCAAAATCGCTGAAAATTTCATCAATCTCGGACCACAGCTCCATACAGTTTTGCCTGGGACAAGCAATTTATTGACCAGAGGCAGACATGGAACCAAAATGGTTCAGAAAGCTCTGAAACGTAAAATGCAAGTGGTTATTTTGATTTCTGAGGACAAATTTTCTTATTTCTTGCACGAATACATATAGCTTCCTACCTTCGGTAGTGAGGAAGCAAAAATATTATAATTTATGCAACAATAATACTGGCCCAAGAAGAGAAATGGGTGGATCATTCGCAGCTGGACAGCAAAATGTAACAATTATTATTGATTCCATGCAATTTTGTTGATATCTTCACAACATTGATATGCACTCCACATCCGCGTACATAAATATGTGATTTACGATGCTAAATGATATGATGACAAATTGTAAATACTACCCATCTTTTTACTGGATAACCTCCGGGAAGAGAAATTGGAACTTCAGCTATTAGCTCGAGAGGTAGTAACAGTAACAAATATGGCATGCATTGTTATTGAAATCCTCACACCTGTGATACCTACTTCATACACTTTGGTACATAAACATGAGACTCTGAAGCTGAAAGAATAATAAAATGTGCCTTTTTACTGAGCCTCCAGGAGTATAGATGGGATGATCGGCAGTAATTTTGAAATTAGTAGCACCAGAAATATCAGGCCTCACAGAAGTGACACAGAAGATGCTCCATAATAATTATCATGCTCCATTATTACGTGTGATGTCATGCAATGTAACGGTAATATCCTCAATCCTGTACGTGATTTATGATGTTTAAAATTGTGTTAAGTAAGACCAGAAATTGCACCTTTTCCACAGAGCCCCCAGGAGGAGAGAATAAATTATCAGCTCTGCCATTTAGACATTAATCAACTTCGAATAACCATGGCTCGCTGAAGTGATAGATGCTCCATATAATAATATCGTTTTCATATCATGCTCAAAGTATCATCTCCCCACACCTTTATCCATAATTACGTGGGTTATGGTGGTTAGATGAACTAGGCGTATAAGTGTACCTTTTTCATGGAGGCTCCAGGAGGAGAGATGTGAAGATCAGCTATGCCAAGCAGACAGTCATCACACCTGCAAACTTCAGAGCCCATGCTAGAACTCGAGGCAAAGCTGGAAGCCGAGTCCGTCGAGTCCATCCTGACGAGGGTCGGCGGACAGAAGCCTGCTCGCTCCATTTTAGCCAGAAGGAGACTCTCCATGAGCGACCTGGCGACAGGGCTAGGCCCTGCACTCCCAGCGTTCCTGGTGCCGTCCATGGCTGACTGATACTCAACTCCGGTCAGACTGCTGCTGCTGCTGCTGCTAGACCGGATGAATCGTGTCCGAGTCAATTGGTGTCAACTTCGACCTCCCACGTCCAGGATGCAACCCGATCATTGCCCTGCGACGGACAGTCTCATGAGAACATGCATAACTAAGACGACGTCATGGCCTTGCGTCTCCGGGGTACATTATCGAATTTTAGTAAATACTCCATGGCTGTCTGACAGTATGTCCCTCGTTTTCGTTTATTGTGGTCGAACTCTTCAATATTCTGGCTACTTATATGAAAGGCAGCAAATCACTTGCTAACCATCGCACCTTCAAAACTGCCCCGAATTCCCCTAATCCACAAGATAAGAAAGCAGAGTTTTGCTATGATTGACCTTGGAAATACATTAAAAACACAAAGAATGTTGTGCTACTCCCATTGTGCCACCAAGTTGCGCTAATTTATATTCTGAATTCTTTTTTCCTACACGTCAATTTCATAGTTTACCAGTCGGAGAGATGATTCGATTCGAAAGGTTCGTGTATTTTATTCTGACAATATCGACTTGCACGGTAATTTCCTATTCATGAATCGATAAGATCACGGTGAGAGGATTCCAAAAAGGTACTTAAAAGGGTAAATTTCCGATAGCAAAAAATGTCTCATGATATCTGAAGGACCTGAAATCCAACGTCACGGCCCTCTGTTGCGGTAAATACTCCGTCGATGTCTCAAGATTTCTACGCCATGTTTGGCGACTCTGAATAGAAGACCAAGATTTTTGGATAAAAAGAGATACTTTGTCATTATGACAAATTCCTTTCATGTGGTACTCTATGGATGAGAGATAAATTGACCATTGACTATTGTCAATAGGAAAACCGTTCGGACGATTGTCATACAGAAAAGAGTTGAAGATCCGTTCCCATAACTGCTCCTCACCAAACTCCTCCAAACGGAATCGATGTTTTCATGAAAGAACAGTTTCGATCCGATCCGGAATGATAGCACTACAATGTCGAAGTAATACACGTCCCAGCGTTCCATACGTATGGAGTGGATTTTAATCCGACCGGAGTGATAATTATTTTCCGGTTCGCTGAGCATTCGTTCCAGACTGGAACGACATTTTTCCCTCCGCAAGGATTAAATCTGAGTGGAACGAACAACGTTTGAAACAGCCGAAAACATGTGGGATTTAGCTCAGAAGCTCTCTTTAGGCCCTAAATATGCAGATCTCACTGTTGTCAGGAAAATTCTGAAGTCTTAAAGTTTCTAGCTTTTTTGCTAGCATATTTAAATATGTAGATATCTTCTCCCACGTGATTATGGATGCTGGGATTTATATTAAGGCTCTGTGAGCTCTATTAGGGCCTAAATTGAGCCTCTAGGTTAAATCCCACATGTTTTAGGCAGATTCAAATAGAACAAAAACAGGAAGGAGGGGATAAAATGAGGGATCAGTACTTTTTGTTCCGGACGGGAACACATCCTCAAAGGAGAAAAAATATTGTTAGGGCCCGGATCGAATCCAATCCGAGCGAAAATGATCATCCCTGGAGGATTCAAATCCTAAATGGAGTAATTCGAAGAAGAATAGTACAATTCTTTGTTTAAATAATGTTTTCATTCGGAGTATCCCAAATATGGAAAATTCAATTTAAAATCATGAAGATTGATATTCACAACAAATCCGGGGTAATGAGATGAAAATGGCCTTTATTTAAAACAAAAAGTTAAGGTATTACAATGATAGAAAATTCTTATACTACGAAATTAATCCCCTTTGCACTCTCTCGCTACTTATCGTGGTTATACTTGTACATATACAGATTTAGTAGAACAAAACCTAATAATAATAAAAACAGTTTGTAGAAAGATAGCAAAAAGGTTGTAAAGCAAAACTAATCAATACCAAAAATCTTGTACACTGTTTCATTAATATGTAGGTGCTAAATTTTCATTCAATTTATTGAAAAACAATCTCATAAACTCATTTAGAATAATAATTGTAAGTACATATGTATGTGTAACGAGAGAGCTTATTTATAATTTCTCTCCCTATCAAAACCTATTTTTTCGGAATAATTTTGTTCAATAGTATCATTCGACTTTACGTGTTGTTCTAGTAATTTTTGTTTAGCGTTGCAAGACAGGTTATTGAATGAGGAAATCCCTTTGCAAATGTAGGTAGAAATTTCATACCGCTGTTTTACCGAAGTGTGGCACAATTAAATTCTCGTTGAACATGTCCAACAACTTTAACGAATCAAGGATTTTCAATTTTTCAAAACTTTGTTGAGTGTTGCAGTGTTCAAATTAGGATTGAACACTAATCTCAATTAAATGCGTCAAATAAACAAGAACGCGTTAGTTTATGGCGAAGCACACACCCAAAACTTCTGTTATTCCTTTATCGTCCGATTACGACCATGTTGCTAGGCAACGCAACAACAACTTGAACTAACTAACGCAACACAACTGATTTAACTCTGGTCAAATAACTCTGGTTTTCGCTGTCGTGGTACAAACAGGAATACCGCCTGCTATGTGTTATGTTGAATGTGGGCTAAAAATGCAATTCTAGATATTATTCGGATCAGTATTTTCCGTATTAGAACAATCAATCGGCTCTAATGTTTATGCGTAATGACCAGGCCGGCAACCCGCAAATAATGGCTGACTGTGCTAATTAGAAGTACCTACCTATAATAATACTTTCATAAGTTCTGGACTAAAAATGGTATTCTTAGAATGGTATTATTGGTAACACGTAATTTGTGTAACCTATCATGTGATATCACTGGATATTCACAATTCAATATTATACAATAATTATAATTATAAATAGGAAGGCAAATCAATTATCACGAGAGAATCAATTCAACTGTATTTGAGTTTAGGCTTGTCTCGATAGTTTTCGCTGTCGTGGTACTAACAGGAATTCCCGCTATGGGTTTAATACGAGTATGTACTACATACAAGTGTGTTAATCTACTGAATAACACATCGTAACGCATCATATCCGAGACGATTGTAGTACCAAGGTATTCGGCGTTTCAACATTGAAATCAGAAGTTATAGTTTACTTCCAGTAGACATTTTTCGGGTGCTCTTTGCTCTTCCTCAGAAACATAGTGGATAATATTATCAAGCCGCTGTTATTAATATTAATCTCAGAATCTAAAAAGACTGATTTAGATAAGCTGTTCATCCGCTTTTCTCTGGCCGCCTGATTGAGCCAGAACATGATTTTTGTATGAGACGTCTCCGGTGTTTTCTCAGCACGCAGCTCGGTATTGTGACTCTCTCATAAATAAATGCATCGACTCTTCATCTCCTTTTCCGAGTTCGTTAGCGGAGGACGGATTCCCGCGAGCCCGTATCTCCTACAAATTGGCGGACCTCAGGGTCATTTCTTCTGGAGAGATGACGTCTGCAATCTCCAACAGCGGCCGGGAAGGGCTTATGGGAACAAGACCTCAGACGTCGTTTTTAACTCAGACCTGGATGAAGTCATTGAAACGTTGCGACCTCTTCGATCAGTTGTTGCAGAAGTAGCGAGAAAGGCGGAAAATGTATTAGTAGAAACGAAGTAAATCTTTCAAATCGTCACAGCTCTGGTACAAACGCGTTGGGCCTGGGGGGTTCTGTAACTTTGGAGTTATCACAACTGTTGAAAACTACTGTTGGAAAGTTAAAACTACTGTTGACGGTAACGAGAGTTGTAAGAAATTATCGAGTTGTTATCAGATGTATCGATTGGAAACGATGTATTGATTGTAAATGTCAAGGAGATAGGAAGAAAACATGATAATAATATTAATGGTTCACCTCACTAAAAATTACCACAACTTGATGTATCACACTAATGACTAAATACAAACGCTAAAATTATCGCTAGTAAATGATAATAATCCAAGAAGACTTGATTCAGTTACCTAACCTCATCTCGACAAATCTTCTCATCATTTCCAGAGGAGGTCACAAGCTTGTCAACTGTATGAAGAGCTTTTGTCGATGTTGCTTTATTACAGAACACCTCGGGGGCAAAAGGTACATGGCGGCGTTTATCACTAAGTTGAAAACTCAACTGTTGTTATCAACAGTCGTTTAGCTCACAGACCCCCCCTGATGGGATATAAAATCGGGTGGGGATGTATCGATCACAACGCACTCTATGTACTACCTATAGTCCCAGGGAATATCCCTCTCCCCGGTGTGCGAATTGTTATGTTTTACTCTCCCAAATAACAGATATCAGTTAGAGCTTTCCAAAAAGGTGCCATATAAGGAATATTCTATAAGCGGAAAAGAGTCTTGAAATTAATAACAATCACATCACCGGCCCCCCTCCCACATGGGGGGACCCTCTGAACCCAAACAATTCTGATGTCATCACGTGCCTCTTTCCAGGTATTTTCTGGCTTAGTCGTACCGAATTTTGAACTGAAAATTAGCACTTGGGGGTTTTTGAGTGCGCTGAACCCGATTTGAGGTGAAAAATGCTAATTTCCTACCCACACGCACGCCCTAATGGATGGTAGATTCTTGAAAATATCTCAATTTCGCGCCAGTGATTTGTGATATGAGGAGGAAATCCGGATTTTTCAAAGATGAAGTCAAAATGATTGGTCCAATCCATTTGAAACTAGGGGAACAGGTGTAATATTGAATTGACCCAACTTGAATTGTAAAGCACTATCATAAAAAATGCCTTATATTTTAGCAATAAGTGGAGTTTTGGGAGGAGGGATGGGAAAATCCACAGTGTTAGGCCATCAAACCCATCATACTGTAGGTTCGTGCGGATCGGATCATCCTAATAAGGAAGGATCAGTCTTTTAATTAGACAATGGGGAACTTGCATGGGCATTTTTACTTTCCTCATCCCACCTGAAAGGTGAAAGGAAAGTAGTGCGATCAGCAGAAAACCCAATTTCTGAAACACGACCTTAAACTGGTGGTCATTCAGCTAATGGTCCCCTCAAAGGAGCATATACCTAAACCTCAAACAATTCAAGGTCGTCAGTTGTCAAGTTTTCCCTTGAGGGTTCTTTCCGTGTAGCTATTCATTTAAGAAAAATTTTCGTTGAGTGGATTAATGATTATGTTGAGTGCAAACTGCTCAAGGGTACCCTCAGACCAAGGCACATCAAAAGGATCCTCAAGGGAAGACTGTCACGCATATTTCGCTGAAATATGGATTATTTCATAATTTTACTGTATTATTTTGATGAAAATACTTTTGTCAGGCACCTAGGGATGAATTCCGCCTTAAATGACTTCCTGAGCTCCCTTTCAACCCGTTTTCTGGTACCAGGCGCAATTTCAAGCTGAAAAATAGCATCAGTGTTTTCAAGGAAGAATTCCAACCCATGCAAGTTCCCCATTTGAAGCGAAAAGAGAATTTTTTAATTTATTGTACAAATTAGTGGTATATGAGGGAAGTTTTTGGTGTGCAAGTTAGGGATGGGGACAACGAAATGTTGCCTTATTTCTTCCATCAGGCTGCACAACAATACCAATTGATCACTATATCCTTGCTACTCGCGGTTTAACCAGCTAGCGGTACAATATGAGCGAGTGAAGCGAGTTAAAACTGATAAAATCCAAGAGAAAGGATGGGGCAGCTACTAGTTCTCCGTTTTGTCATTGATGAGTGGACCTGTTGCGGCCTCCAGCCTTGCAAGGTGGTGGTTGTGGGACAGACTGATGATTATCGCCATCTCCTTGTAAGGCACTTCAACTTGAACTATACCTGCTTTGACAACATTGCGCGAAAACCTCGCAGAGACCCGCCGCCGTTTCTCGAGTCGAATGAAAAGAATATTGAAAAGACTTTGGAAAGGATGATCAAAGATGTACATTTTTGTAGGTTTGCATGTCCTATAGTGTGGCGGTTTCTTTGCAGGATTGCTTTCGGCGGCTTTAAAAAACTTTTCCCTAAAAAATAATCATTTTGTATCTTTAAAGATAAAAATATTTTAAATACATCTCAGCTAATAAGCTTATTTAGGAGTAGAAACATGTAGTATATTTATTCGGAATCAATGTGGAGGATACCATTTTTTTTTGACATTTTCATGTCTTTGCTGTGGCACACAACCAAAATTATGTTATGTTACGTAACGTGACATTGTACAACAACCGTCCAGTTCTGACCATTTCCGCTTACAACCGAGTCGTTCTGTATCGATACAAATGGTCTAGTATGCAGCCTCCTTGAGACTCCTTCTTGACAAATCGAGAGGTCCAGATCAGCTGAGTGGCTTCTAAAGCAAAGGAGAAAGTTGAAAGGGAAAGAAGGAGGGGGAGAAAGACATGAAAATGTCCCAATGCGTTGCAGACTTGTATGCAAGCGTTTTTTCCCTAATGATCCCACGATTCTGAGATTTGGTATGTGGGCCCTTGAGGGACTTCTGAACACAACTGAGTCGAAAATGGAGCTCTCAGATCAGCTGAGTCGATAATGGAGCTCACAAATCAGCTGAGTCGAAAATGGAGCTCTCAGATCAGCTGAGTCGATAATGGAGCTCCCAAATCAGCTGAGTCGAAAATGGAGCTCCCAGATCGGCTGAGTCGAAAATGGAGCTCTCAGATCAGCTGAGTCGAAAATGGAGCTCCCAGATCAAAATGAGCCGAAAATGGTTTTTCTCCTGCATGCAGTAGACAATAAGAACAGGAGATCGTCCTGCAATCCCTCTTGAGTCTTGGTTTCGCTCGGCATCTTTATTTTTTTAATAAGGAAAACCCCTGTTTCGAGCCACTCTGGCCCTGCAGGGTTGGTAGATCAGGTTTCTACCGAGTTTCAGAGGCATTTTTAAAACTGAACAGTTTAAAAGAACAATAATAAGGACGATAGAAAGAAAGAGGAACCAGTCCATAGAAAAGCGAATTTTTTGGACAATTTTATAAATAAGTTGATTCACTTGGGTATGGAAAAGTTGGAATAAGGAGTAAAAACCCCAACATTTCCATTGGCTTACTTTTGCTTAATGAAGTCCATGCAATAAAAACAAAATAGAAGGAAATCACCTGGCGTGCGCTGGTAAATGTAAAAATCGCCGTTTTTCCTACTTTCTGGCTGTTTTTTGCGACTCGGTGGTCGGAGAGTGTAAATATCCTGACTCCGTTTATGATTTTCCTTGAATTTGCATCACTCTTCTCGACTTCTCATGACTTTACTGACCAGTAACAACGCTGTACATGGTTTACCATAGAATATTGTAGATAAAACGAACCATAGTTACATAGGTACTAAAAAATATAAAAAGTAGTTAGGTATACCTTCTTCAGTATCTATCTCAGTCCCACAGTACTACGCCAGGACTAATAGTCATTATTCGACAGAAAACTAAAAATTTTGGAGACATTCCAGAGGAGAAATTAAGATTGCACGTAGCAACGAAAAGTGATAAAGTAAAGGGGACGTAGCAGACCATGAAACCCTCGCCAATTTGCAACCGAAGTACACACTACAAATCAAAATACTTATCTGCGTAACTTCTTCCACATTTGGATAATATTCCCACTGAGGTCCAAAAGAGTTTATCACCTGACTGCAGGTAACATTCAACTAACTACCTCTTAACTCCGAAAAACATTCATTTTCTCACCCGCAGCTTCAGAGTTACACTATTAGAAGGTAAGAACAGTGCAACAGTCCGCATGCAGCCAGTGGTCGTAAAAAGACTGACCCCGCTGGGGTAAGTAACGCTATTTTACGCTCAACACGGGTATTATTTTCCTCCAGGCGAATATTAAATTCCGAGTTCCCGAACGTAAAGAACGTTTACGAGTTGAGATCCAAATGTTTTAATAGCTAGAAGCCCAGCACTTAACATTTTCAAATGCCTCTATTAATTACAAATGCAATGTTTAGCATTCTATATTAGGGGTTCAGGACAGCTACCTGTTTCCTTGAACAGTAACTTAAACTACAAGAAAGGGATGGCTGTATAAAGAGCAGTGTGCTTCGGGACATGTTCCAATCGGAGGGGCCCCACACGTCCTAAGCTTACCGGGGAGTACTACCTACCTCGTATTATTTGTTAGATTTTTACTTTCTTTCCTTTGCAATTTGATTAAAAAATAATTTGATTACTGAGACATATTTTAGGGTTTTCTAAAAACGAATGTTAGACATTTTAAAAATTACTTGAGTACACAGGGTGTTTTCTTATGAATGGGGGTAAATGTGAATTTCCTTATTATTTGAAGGGTTAAACAAAGCAAAAACCACGTAAGTATGACTTATTTTTTAAAATTATGCATCCAACTGTGCTAATAGAAATTATCTTGGACCGCGCCACAGTGGCGCAACGCACATAAATTTCAGTTTTCAAATATTAAACCTCCTTTTTTTACTGCAGATTTATATTCTTCGCCGAATTTCATAAACATTTGATCACCGGAGTCCATCACTTGAAATTAGCATGTCTCGCCGCTGGTACCCCCTCTATGCTCAATTTTTGACTTCGTACCAGTGTATTTCTCTAGGTAATCAATAATACGCCTTATCTTCTCCTCCCAACAATAAATGTATAATCTGGTTCCCTTGGTTACTTTCATAGCGGGGAATCTTTACTAACAACTGCTTTGCTTATCGGTTGCGTTACGGGATTTTCGATTTTTTCGTCAGGGTTTTCGTAGGTTGGGGGTTCGCCGAAGCAAAGACATGAAAATGTCAGAATAAATTGAGGCACGTCGCAGATAAATTATTGCAGTTTGAAATAAGAAGAAATAGAACTTCTTAGGATGACAAAACCTGCGTCTAGTAGGGTCAATTCAAGCAGTTTTATACCCTCAAAAATGTAATTTTTTCTTAGTTTAGACTGCAATAACTTTTAAACGAACGATCTGAATTTATTTTTTCCAGTGATAGACGTTATTTTACAGTCAAAAAGATATAACACACATAAAAGTGTGATATCAATAATACAAGTGGTAATTTTTTTGGCTGTGATTCTGTTGAATTCTGACATGTATAGCACAACGTGTATAAGCGTTAAAAAACAATAAAAATTCAAGTGTCACACGAGAGTTTACGATCATCTTCATTTTGCGCTATTTCGTATAGAATCCGAATCTGCTGTAAAACAGCTGATCTGAAACCTCCATTTTCGACTCAGCTGATCTGGGAG